>WBMY01003300.1:149404-246980 GCA_013397315.1 Donacobius atricapilla
CGGCGGCGCCCGGAGCGGGCAGAGGGCGGCCGGCAGGCTGGAGCTGCGCCGGGAGGAGAGGACCATCCCCCTGATGGTAAGTGAGCGGCGGCCGCCAGTATCCCGTCCTGCCGCGGCCGGGAGGATGCTCGGGGAGGGAGCCGCCGTGGCGGGAGCGGGCTGCGCCGGCCGAGCTTTGTGCGCTGCGCTTTGCCTTCGGGTTGCTTTCTGTTTATTTTGGCATTCGTGCTTGTCACCATGGCAGCCGCTACAATCGGGGAACAGGGTGGGCACTCTCGGGGGAATAGAGTAATGCCGTGGGTAAAGTGTTTGCGAGTTGTCTCCGCCGCTCTCAGCCCGGGCTCTGCTTCTCCGGCTGAGAGCGGCTGCCCTTGGCCGGGGAAAAAGGCGCGTTAAACAGCTGGAAGGTTTTTGGTTCGCGTTCAGAAGGTGCATACATACAGATACGTGCGCACATACTCATGTATGTGATCACAGTGCTTTCCCGTCAGGACCAGCTGAGAGCCATGACCTCTCACAAGCCCTTCCTCCGGCCAGCCGGGCTCCGAGCATCGCGCCGGGGGGGATGCGAGTGACTGTACAGCTGGTACCAACCTCTGCCTCGGCCCCCTGCTTGGCTGCCAGATGCGGGACCTGGGCGCCACTCGGGACTTTTGTCGCTTTCAAGCCAGAGGCAGCAGTCTGACTCGGGCTCGGGCTATGCTTTGGGCAGGGAGATGGCGGGAGCATCCAGGGCTCCGTTCCTGACCCGAGGAGTGGTAGCAGTGCCCCGACGTGCTACTTCAGTTTGGTTGAAAGCCCCATACTCTGCCCACTTTGGGTATCTGTGGGCTCAGTGGGTGGATAAAATTGAGCTCCTGACTTGAGGATGGAGGATCTTTCTGCTCTGTCCGTGGGGGTGATTTGTCCTCCCTTCAGCCTGTATAATAGCATCAATAAAGCTCTGCCACCTCTAGGCAATCGCTTCATAAAAAATAAATCAGCCCCTGGAGCAAGAAGTGGCCCAGCAATACCATTCCCAGGAGTAATCCCGCTGAAGCAGTTCGGGAACTGCACTGTGTGTCACTCTTTGGCTGCGAATCCATTTGTCAGCTGGTTACACACACATGGAAACGAACAAAAGCAGCAGTCCAGTCATAGTCAGCGCAGGGGCCAGGCGGCAGGGCTGCCCGCTCCCCTCCGTGGCTGGCGCTGGGATTTTTTGGCCTGTGTCTCGCTTTTTTTCACCTGTAAAGCGGAGATGGGAAGTGTATGTATAGGTGTTTGGGAAGCCCTGTAAGTGTTTGCAAAATGCAGTCAGAGCAGTCCCAGACCTCAGGCACCAGGGTGGAAACTCTTCAGCTGAGCCCCTTGGCTCTTGCTTGCAGCTGCTGAAACATAAAAGTCAAGGCTGAGGGTCTTGGGCAGAGCACTTCTGTTATTTGCTGCTCACTAGGGCTGGGGGCTGCCAGCAGTTCAGGCTGCTCTGCTTTGGACCCTCTGTGGAGCAGGACTGTGGAAATGAGTACGGTGAGGAGCTCTGTGTGAGTGCTAATATTGCTGCAGCCCTTTGGGTGCACTCGGAAATGCTCTTAGGCTGGCTAGGGCTGAGTTGAACAAACGGAGGATTTGGAGCACTCCTGCCTTTTTGATTCCACCTTAGTGGCAGAGGAAGCTGCCCCTGAGCCTCTGATTTCTTGTGTGAGCTTGAACATGCTGCTCTAGCAGTTTTATTTCACTGTTCCCCCTCTATCCCTTCTGTTTTTTTACAGCATTTACTTTACTCCCTCTCAAAGGGCTTGTGAGGTTACATGAATCCGTATCGTCTGCCAAGCACCTTAAAATCCTCATGAGGAGGATGCTGTGGCAGTGCCGCACGTTGTTATATTGCTGCTGTTTGGGGAGGGGAAGTATGTGCTCACAGCTAACCACAAACCGTCTCCTTACAAGACAGTGCGGTTCAACAGCCACTCCAAATCTGCTCCTGCTCTCAAAACCACGTAAATCATTCCAGCTCTGCTCCATGCCTGAAATCTCTTAGCAAGGAAAAATAATCATCCTTTGCATTTCAAGTCCCCCTGTAACTGGGGTCCCAGGATGTGCCAGCCCTCCCGGGAGGGCTCTCAGTGGCAGCTGAGACGAAGGAGGACTCTCTCCTGATGCACCTTGCAGTGGGGCATAGTGGAAATTCCACATCCTGACCTGCCATGATGTATTTGCATTGAGAAGGGAAACAGGAAGGGTTTGTGATGTTTGGGCTTTCCCTCATGCATGCAGGTTTCCCAAGAGTTTGGTGGGTTGCTGTGAGAGGCAAGGTGGTAAAATACAATATGTGTGCTCCTGTAACTATGCAGTGCTCTGGCTGTGGGGAGCCTAACAGGCTTAGCAGTGATGTGCACAATGAGCTGTCCCAGCCTTGGCCTCTGCCTGTGCTGCTGGGGCAGAAGCAGGGAAGTGACTGCTTGTGGGCACGGGGCAGGAAGGTTGGTGGAGGTCTGAGGACAGCACTGTCCCTCAGGGTGTGGCATCTAGCAGGGTCTGAGCAGTGGGTCTTGTGGTCTGAGCTATGTGTGTGAGCCTGAAGGCTGGTCAGGCTGCTGCAGTAGCTGTACAGACAGTCCTCAGCATGCGGCCGTCTTGATCCCCGGCACAGCCCACCACCCTCTGCCAGCCAGCACAGGAAATGTGCCAGTTCTATTGCCCTGCTGGAGAAATAACCAACCTAGAGAGGCAGCTGTCCTTGGGCAGCGCAGAGCCCTCAACCCTGAGTTCATACCCCTCAAAGTCAGATTATTTGATTTACTTATGACTATGTATGATGGAGGTCATGTATAAGGGGAGGCGTGTCTGTGCTCTGTGTGCTTCTCTATCCCTTGGCTTTCTGCAGAGCCACTGAGACAAGCTGCCCATTTTGGTCCAGCTTCTGGTTTCCTCTGCTCTGCTGAGTGATGGTGTTGGAGTTCAGGTTTGGGCTCATCTGCAAATAAGGGTGACTCATGTGACTTATGGGTTTCTGGAAAAATATTTTTTCAGTTTTCTAAAATTAGCTGCTTTTCTGTCTGGGAAAAAGAAAAAAATCTTTTGGATGAGTGAGTCCAAGAGTTCTGCTCTTGCATCTATGCTATGACATTTCAAATCCTGGGCAAGTGAAGGTGTATTGCGTGGGTTTAAAAACTGAAGTACTTTCTGGGCTTGTGTTGTTCTTCTTTATTCTCTCTTAATATGAAGAATAAAAATCACTTCAGGTAAGCTCTGTAGTCAATTGCAAATCTCAGCTTGAAACTGTTTTTTATTTGTTGACCTCATATTTATTAGCACAACTTTGAACTTAAAATCTGGATGTCTGATTCCTGGAGTCAGCAGGGAAATTTTTGAATATTTAAGCTGGGACATAGAGCTGTCAGAGATCAATGTCCCAGAAACAGCTCGTGCATTAACGTTGATCTTGCAGATATCTGCTTTATATATAGAAATCTTGACATGTGGCCTCTCTGCAATGGGCTCTTCACAAACAGGCTCTACAGATGCTTGAAATGAAAATTCAGATGTTGGCAAATGGCAGGGCTCACTTGGTGACATGACAAGCCCCTGCATGCTTCTCCTTCTATTTACCGCAGTGGGTAGAAACACAAGTGAGTACCACACTCCTAGAAATGCATTTTTTCTGTGGAGCACAGCATAGTTTCATATCAATTAGAAGATGCCCTAAGACCTCTGACGATTGGCTTGTGTGTTTTTGGAAGATAAGCTTCTTCCCTGGACTCTTTTCTGTCTCTTCTAGGCAAAAGGTTGTCTCTTGTCTCCAAGAAATTTCCAAAGGCCAGAGCTGTGCTACGTGTCTTTGGAAGGGTTTTGGCATCATTCCTGCACTATGTACAGGTGGTTAATTGTTCCGCATGTGCAGCATATCTGCTTTAGTACGGCACTGATGAGCAGAGCCCAGGGCTCTGTTCTTCCCTGTCTAAAGAATTCAGCATGGGAAGCTCGCCCAGCACACTTGTGTCCCAGTGAAGAGAGTGAGGCCATTGCTGCAGTGTGGGCAAAGCTTGTTAGTGAGAGGGATGGTTGGTAGGCAGCTTTGAAAGAGAAATTTTTCTGTTGGCTGACTGTGAGCTGAGGGTGGGAGTATTTGCTCCTATTCCCAGTCAAAAGCAGGATGTGTGGCTGCCCACAGGATTCTCCAGCTTGCTGAATTCTCTGGGGTGGCAGGGAAGCAGCAACATGCCTGAAGGTTGGAGACAAAAGTATCATTATTTAAATGCTCTGAATTGTGTTAGGCTGATGCCCTATTGCTCTTTGGAGCAGGTATGATGCCTCTTATCTTTGTCAATTGCTCTTTGGAACCGGTATGTTGTCTCTTGTCTTTGTCCTGCCAACTTTTGTGACCCGTGTAGTTGCTCTGTGAGCCCACTGGAGCCAGTTTGGCAGCAGAGAGGCCCTGTACTGTAACGCTGGCTCAGGTAGCCTGAGCTCAGCCCTCCTGGCTGCTTCCTACCTCTGTGCTCAGCCATGTAGAATGAGCACTGGGGAGATGAGATCAAGGCGTCCTTTTTCCTTGTAGCAAAGGGTTTCTAAATGCTCTGAAAGCATCACGGAACTGTGTGTCACCTGCCTGTGGTGAGACAACAAGCAGGAGACTCTGATGGGATGCTTTGCTCAGAACAGGTGGTGTGTGTAGGCAAAGAACAAGTTGGTGAGGAAAGATGTCAATTGTTTAATTCCCACATCTTGTTTAGTCAGAGAATAGGCATTGGGCCGGGCTTAACCTGCTTCTCTGAATTGCCAAACTGGCACATTTGTGGTTGTATTTGCCACCAAGTAAAACCACCTTGCTGTATGCTCCTCAGACCCTAGAACACCTAGTTAACAGCATGCTCTGCTGCATTTGTTTTGTGTTGCCTTTGGCTCCTGGGTATCTGAATCCCACAGAACAGGTGCTGGCTGATGTTCACTGCGCGTTCATGAATGATTTTATTCTCATCCCTTCATCACATTTCCTCTGTGTGCAGCTTTCAGAGGATGCTGTTTTCCTCACAACTGGGATAAGCTGCAACTTTGGTGGTTTGCTAAATGATACCATTTTTCAGGGACCTGTGTCCCGTGAGGCTTCTGCATGTGTGCCTGCCTGGAGGCAGGTCTTGTAGCCTCAGGCATGTAACTCCAGCAACTGAGGTGGATCCTGAATAAACGAAAAGACCCAACAAACACAAGAGGGGGATCAGCAATATTCCCTTGCACTGGCATATTGCCAGGCTTAATTTCATGACCTGATGTGCTATGGAGAGAAAAGACCTAATTTTTAATGAGGTGCCAGAGTTCATTTCAGCAGCTTCCTTACCGTCTTACTCATAGCAGGTTGGTCCCTCTTGAGTCTCTGGCCTTTTGGGGCAAGGATCAGGCATATGGCTCTGTAAGTTTCTTTCTGTTCTTATGCCGAGTGTCTGTTTGAGTTTGCACACGTGTGGACAGAGCACGGGAGGCTGTGTGGTGCCCCCAGGGCTGTGATGCTGCCTGTAAGCCAGACCGCCATGGCTGCAGCAGCAGGAGCTTGAGGCCAGGAAGGTACGGTGAGCAAACCAGTGCAGTTGCCACGTTCAACAGCTCACTAAATGTTCTTGTTTTCTTAAAACATCTTCCTTTCAAGTTAAAGTGGAGGAAACTCCATCTCTCCATCTCTACCAGCCTGCAAAATAGCTCTGCTCCTTGTGGCTCTGCAGATATCTGGCATTGAAAATGAGATGGAAAAGAAGCTGCAGGTTGCAGTGCCAACAGTTTTGCAGGTGAAGGTGCCCCTGCCAGTTGGTGGGTTTGTCTGTGCTGTTCAGCCTGGCCCATTCTGCTGCCAAAATCCAGCACCTGCCTGGCTCTTTCCAGCACCTGTATGGCCTCTGCTCTTCGCAGTTCATATCAGGATGGAGGACATAGCCCTTAAAGCTTGGGGTTTTGTGACAGCCATTCCTGCTGTGGCCAGACCCCTGCAGCACAGATTTTTTTTGGAATCTCTGTGGGATCTCTCTTATAGCACATGGGGCCTGTACCAGCTCCCTGGGAAAGGCCATTACTGCAGGAGGAAGATCCAGTGACAGCTTGATGGTTCAATATTTTATTCACAGGGTTTATGTTTTAAAAATGGGGGAATGGCTGCTGTTTGCCTAAATGGCAGAAAATGATTTTATATTTAATTTGTCCCAGGGGCCCTTGTAATGCATTAAAAATAAAAGAAAAATAAAAGAAATTACTCACAATAGTAGTATTAATAAAATCCAGTTGGCAGCAGTGCCTTAATTATTAACCAAAATGATACTGTAGCTGCAATGAGGTAGCCGGGGCTTGGGGAACGTGATGGTCTGGGCAGCCTGGGACAGCGTGCAGAAGTGAGGGAAGGCCCAATGCAGTGCTCCTGAACATGATTTATTTTACCAGAGCCTTTTTAGTAAATCAATGGGTGAAGCAGTTGAGAGTTTTAGCGAGCCGAAGCATTTTTTAGTATGCAGCTTCTTCCTCAGTTAGATTTGTCTGTACATATACAAAACTGTCTTAAGATTTAAAGACTAAAAATTTAGCAGTGCTGCTAGAAACAGAAAGCTTTGATAGACATCTCAGGTTGCTGTTTGCCACGGCGAAACTTGGTCCAGACACTTCATATCAAGGCAGGCAGGTTGAGAGTCACTTAAAAGGCAAGGGGAGATGTTTTGCTTCAGTGGCACTGAACTGGGGTCGCCCATTTTGGAGCCCTGAAAACTGACTTAATTATTCCCGTTAAAAAAACATGCAGAGAACAAAGGCAATGAAACAGAGGCAAGTGTGCTGGAGATGAAGCACGTGGGACAGTGGGGAACTCCAACTCACCTGTGCATTGTCTCACTTCTGCAGGGGAAGCCCCACAGCAGAGGCCAGCAAGGTGGGATCTCTTGCTCCTTCTTGGCTCCCCATAGAATGCCAGCTGGTTATTCCTATTTATGTCACCTCAGTGCAAGTCCCAGGACCTTGCTTTCTCTTTCCTGTTTTGGTGGTGTATGCTGCTCTCCAGCCCTATGTGCCAGCTCCTGCAGCAGGCTTGTCAGCTCTTTGGGGTTGTCCTGTCAGCTGTCGCTGCTGCTCTGTCTGTCCGCTGCCTAGCAGAGGCCATGAGCTACAACACATCCCATACTGTTGCATTAAGGTAGAGATTGAACCACAGTGAGACCCGTGGAGTGGGAGTTGAGCTGCCTTATTGACTGAGCTGAACTCATCCTCCTTACAGGCTCTTCATATGCCTCAGTTTCCCCAAAGTCTAAAATGAAAATTTTATGTACTTCACAGGGCTTATGGGCAACTTAGTTTGCAAGTTTTGTAAAGGGCTGGAGATGAGAGGGATAACCTTAGCAAAACATTTGGTTGAGTTCTCCCTTTGTATACCCTCTGAACAAGGAATGGGATTAGCAGGAGTGTAGCAGGTCAGGGCCGATCTGCTGAAAGAGGAAGGTGTTGAAGGCACAGCTCGGGCTGCTCCATGCATTGAACAATAAGATTTGTTAGAAAAGGCTGCGTATTACCTGCTGGTATATTTTGCTGTATCTTTACAAGCACGTATTCTTTCAACTAATAAAAGTGATAAAGGACTGGAGGTGGACTGTCCACTTCAGATTTCCATGTCCCAGTTGTGTTTGGGGCTGTGGAGACAGTGAGATATATGGCAGTACATTTAAAACAAAATCAAAAACAAAGTAAAAAAGAATATAGTGGTCTCTTGGGTCCTATTTCTGCAGAGAAATTACCCATGTTGTGATGTGCTTTGAGCATATGGATAATTTCTCAGTATTGGTAGAGACTGGGTTTTTGATAGGCAGCTGCATGCTCCCTTTGGTGCTACTTTCTTTCATCTCCCTCAGGGGCATCATCCCTGCAGAGACCTGCCTCAGCTCCCTCTGCAGTGCCACTGCAGGTCTCACAGCACTGTCGGTGTCCCTGTGTATCCCCAGGATGTGAATGAAGCTCTCGTGTGCGGATGCCCCTGGGCTGGGAGGCTGTTCTGGCTGGTCAGATGATGCTTGGCTGGTTGTCCTGCCATGGCGGAGCTGGAGGGTTGACTTTGAAGTTCAGGCTTCGAGGCTGCCATGGTTGGGCTGGGGAAGTGCTCTGACTTCTGACTGTTGCAGCTTGGTCACTGGTGACATTCGGATAAAGCTGCAGAAAATTATCTGCTTTAACCTCTTGTTTTCAGTTCTTCCACTTAACAAATTTTTCACCTTGTAAGCTGTAATACGATGTTTTTGAGGAGGCTTTGTTTAACAGTAGCAGACAGAGAAAGCACCTGTGCTGAAATCTGTATCAGACATTTTGTGGGCCTGTGAGAAAAAAAAAAGGACTATTTTTCTTGCCTTTATTGTTTTGGATAACTGCCCTGAAACAGCTAGGGCTTGGCTGGAAAAGTGCTTCTAACCAATGAAAGTGTCTTCAGAGGTTCTCTGAAAAAATTTTTCTGCAGGACAAAAATTGGAAAAATGATGCTTTCCATCTGCTTGCATGCTGAGTGCCCTGAACAAAATATTTGGTGCCAGAGAATGTCATGCCCAGTAATGCTGTGCTGTAACTTTGTGCCTTTTGGTACCAAGTATGCAGGAAAAAGCATAATGAATATGGAAGAGTGTATAAGAACTGCAAAAAGCAGTGCAGCTCCTTGGGTAGCTGGTCAGTTAGTCTCTGAGTACAGGAATCTGGATACAGTGGCAGTGCAAACCACATCCACACAACGAAATTGAAACAATTGTGTGCTTCCTATGTAGTTCCCTGTAGTCTTTTGAAATTGTAAAAAATAATAGTAAAGTATTGGAGTTAAAAACTGTGAATGGTGCAAGCACTCACTGCCAGGTCCTGGTGCATGTGATCATGCTGTATTTCCCAGATGCTGTAATATGCATGCCATTTTTGGTGGATTTTTTTCTTCTTTGTAGCTTTCAGTGAGATTTATTCAGATCTGGTTGTGTGGTAGGAATTACCAGACATCAGGTTGGTGATGGAGGAGTCTAGATTTGTCTCCCAACCTTCTCCATTTGGCTGAACTACCTGATTTATGCCTAAAGATCAGGAACAGCCTCTCACAGTGACTTCTGTTGGCAGGAGCACTGATGGCTGGGGCATAAACCCTATCTCCAGCCTAGGGATGTTCAGTTGCCACATCGCTGTTGGTGCTTCACTTGCAGAGCTGGCTCCTCTGTCAGGGGCAGGCTGGAGTGTTGCACAGCAGTGTTTCTCTCACTGCTCAGGTGCAGGGTGGTGTTTATAGTGAGTTTGGGTTGGCAACCAAAGGAGAGATGCTCTGCAATGAGGTTAACCCTTTCAAAAATTCTGTTGGAGCCAACCTGAATGAACTTGGTGTCTGTTTGTAATCCTCCCTGTGTTTGGGTAGTCTGAGTGTGGTTGTGCTGTGCCTTGGAATGCCAGATTTCTGTGCTAAGTGGACCCATGGGGCATTTTGGGGCATTTCCAGTCTGTGCTGGGAAAACTAGACCACAGTTGCTTGGCAGCCCAGAAGAAATTTTGGGAAGGGCTGGGAAATCACCATTCCATCAGGACTAACTGTGAATCTGTCAGCCCAGGCAATGATGAGATGAGGTCAAGTGAGGTCTGGCCTTGGAGAAGTTGCTCAAGCACCTATCAAAAGCTGCCTTTGGCTGAGTGTGAAAGGATTTTAAGTGAGCAGTTGGACTGCTGGCTCAGGTCAGGTCCTTGAACAGATATCAATCTCATGCTATATGTTAGGCAAGCTGTGAGGAGGTGGTTAACAGTGAAAGCAAACACTGTCCTTACAGCACAGGATACAGATTGAGTCACACTGGGTAATAGGAAAAAAATCTGCTGATCTGCCTGCATCACTCTCCTTACAGCATTATTAAAAATTATGCATTGTAATTTATTTACTTGTTAATTTTCTTGGGCCCAAAGCCTCACTTTCAGGAAAGACATGTTGGAGTTGAAAGGAAACATGGTGGGGTGATACAAATCATTGTGTGTGGCAGGGCTAATGTGAAATACAGGTTATGGCTACATTCTTCTCTCTGCTGCTGTTCAGTTGTGAATTGCGCGTTACCGCCCTGTGTGGTCGGTACCTTTGCTACCCCTTGTATCTGTGATTCAAAAGGGCTACCAGGGTGCTTCTGGCACCCCCATGGGTTTGGATGCATCAGTCACGGCATGGCAGTGTCATGGCAGTAGTGTTCTCTTGCCCACTGCCAGCATCCTTGGGGCAGTGGGTCTCCAGCTGCACTGAGGGATTGGAGGGGACAAATTTCTGTGAGGACCTTGTGAGAGGCATTTGATGTGTGCAAAGCTGAGCTCTTTAAATCTTGGTGCCCTAGTTAACGGGGATTTAGTCCTTCCAACCTGTCACAGTCCATCTCATTTTTTCCCCCTCTTTCTTTTTAGTTAGAGGATTAAAATTGTCGCATTGAGCTTAAAGGGGATTGGAATGCTCTGTATTTTTCTTCTGCTTTTGCCCAATATCTCTTAAGAGACATCATAAAGAATGGCCAAGAATGGATAAACAGGTATTAACACCACTGCAAGTGCTGAAGAAAAGGTGACGAAACTCTCCCTACCGTGTTGTGCCTGGATTATTGCAGGGTCTGTGCAGGATTCTGGTGACCTCCTGAGCTGTGCCAGTTGCCCTACACACCAGCATTAGTCTGTGTCTACAGATTGCCTGGAGGCAGGAGCAGGGACTTCGTGCACTCAGCTGGGCAGGGCCAGCAGCTGCGGGAGGGGAGAGTCCTGATGGGAACTGGGCCTATGAGGGGATTCCCTTCTTATTCTTCTGTGTCTCCTGTAGCTGTGTAAGGCTCCCCAGTTCACCAGTGTACAAGATGAACTTCCTCCTGCCAGTGGACTGCATGTTCAGAAAACCTAGTACGCAATTCTGCACAGTTTCTTCAGCTTGGCTTCAATAAAATCCAAGATGAAAACTTTAAATGAAGTATCCTGACTTGTATTTTGGGGAGACAGGAGAGGAGTGGTGTAGCTGGGTGGTGCTGTTCACCATGGAAGAATACGTAAAAGTGTTACAAAGTAGAAATGCAGCATGACCATTTGGGTTCCCTTGTTCGTGTAGCAGTGAATCTGAGAACTTAGGAACTAATGCTGCGCCTGGTATTTATTAAATATCCAGGAAATTGCTGAACTAAGTCTTGTGACAGATTCATAAAGACTAAGTAAATTTTGAGTATCCACAATACATCATCAATTTTCTTGTCCATCTTTCTGTTAGTGCTCTTTTAATTCTGCTAGAAATACACCTCCTATTGCTATGTTAAATTTGTTGTCCCTGTGCTGAGCTGTGGTCTTCGCCTTTCTCTCTGGCAAGGACAGCCATGAAGCACGTTGCCAGAAGGTTATTTTGAATCATTAGAGGTAATTTGTATCTTTCTGAGTAGGTGAGTTGAATTTGAGTGGAAAATATTTCCACTGAGATCAGAATTGGCTTTACATTTTCTGTTCAATATTTTTCTTCCCAAGATAAATTCCCATATCACTGTCCCATATCTGATGGGGTAAATTTAAATGCATTTTGATCAGTGCCTGTCAGTTGGGAGCCATTTCAGTCAGATGCTGCTCATCCTGGGGTGGGCTCAGCATCTGTGCAATGCAGAGATCAGATTTGCTTGGGTTGCGATGGGGGTGACTGCAGCCATTACCTGGAACTGCTTGGCAGGAGCTGGGTGAGGATTGGCAGTGTGCTGAGGGTTCAGGTGCAAAAGGAGAGATGTGGAGAGAAGCTATTGTCTATGAAAACTCCTTTCCCTGCCCTAGGTGTAATTCTGTGTACCGGGGTGTGCACAGCTCACAGCTGGATATGTATCTCTGTAGCAGGTTCTTTCTGTATGTGAGGGACATGTTTGGGGCCCTTCTGTGAAGGGAGTGTGAGATAGATGGGGGGACTAGTTGAATAATAAACCATTAGGGCTGCCACAAGCCTGCTTATAGTTACCAGTTACCTTGCCATCCTTTTTCAAACAATTTGCATGTAAGAGTTGTGTGACATCTCCTGTTTGTCTTGCTCATCTCCAAGACTTCACACAAGGCCTGTACTGCTGGGTGCTTCCTGTTTATCGGCAGATCTCCTTGGCTATCCAGACTGCAGGCTCTTTTGTGCAAATGTGAACAAAAAAGACAGCTTCTGTCCTGGAGTTTATAACCTCTGTACATGAGCGAGATAAAGAGTTGGGGATAGAAAGCATTCTTTCCCCCATTCCCCTGATGGAGAGCTGAGATGAAGCTTGAGCTCTACTGAAACAAAGCATTATTCAGAACTGCTAACCTCTGGTTATTAACTCTGACGAAAATACCTGTGACGCCAAGACAGCTTGGATATTAATTGTGTACCAACACATATTGAATGAATTTGCTACTAGATTCCAGTTGCTACCCCAGAGACAATTAAAACTCTGTCCTGCGGTAGCTCCTATTGTAACTGACCACCCCCCATTACATTTTGCATTGATTTGGACCACTTCCCCACTGCTTGTAATTTCTATGACCAGTGATGGGTTGTCCACCTAAAACCGCTTTGGCACATATTGTATGTAACGTAAGTGGGCTGGGACACCTCGGGGGAAACAAATTTAGCTTGTGGCTGGAGGGAATGTCTTGGGAAATCCCCTCTCATGGATTAAATCAGTTACCTCAAATGCCAGCTTGGGTTTTGGTGTGCATTTCTTTGTGCATGTTCATTTTGGGGGGAGGAGTAGCATTTGTGAATAATCTGCTAGGACAGGAGACAGGTTAGAAAAATCTTCTAGGTGATGTGTAAATGTTAATCATTAAACCTGCTACCACGTAGCGACTTGACTTCTCGTAATGATTAACTGCCTTGCCATGCTGTACTGGAGTAAATCTCAGGGTGTTTGCTGAACTCTGGAAGCTGGACTTCAGCTTCTCCCACCTCAGCCCAACTGCTGAATGGAGTCGAAACAGTCCTTAACTGGCTGGGGCGATGAACAGCAGGGCTCCTTGGGGCTGATGATGCTTCGTCATTCTCAATTCTGCTTCTGAGAACTTACATCTCAGTTTAATCAAAGTGAGGTTCCCCGTGTTACATTGTTTTCAATGCCAAATTACATTCTCAACCACGTGCTTAAACCAGTATTCTGTGTATTTTGCTCCTTTGACTGGAAAATACACTGTAACACTTTTAATCATTCTATCTACAGAAAAAAAAGGGTATTTTCATCAGGGAATATGTTCCTGGCATTGGTAGCATGTACTCGTTTATTGTCTTGCTACCCAGTTCTTTGCACAGACAGATACAAACAGGATGGATGCTGAAATGCTTTTATGTGCCTGTGGTACGTGGCACAAGTTGTCACGGGCACAACCATCTGACTGGGCATATGGCCTTTTCCCCACACATTATTAATAGTCAAATGCAAGTACAGAAACATTGTCTACTTTTGTAGGAGCAGAATTTTACAAGGGTGAATTAGCCAGTTGTTGTAATTTTCCTTCAGACAGGAGTCTGTGTGTTAGGCATCTGCTGTTGCTGCTGCAGACCCAACTTCATGCTGAGAAGGGGTACTTGGCTAGTTCAGGCCCCAGCAGTCTGGACAACATCAGCTGGGAGATGAAAAGTTACAGATGGATGGCCAGGCCTTTACCACAATTTTTTTGGTGAGTGATATTGGGTAATATTGCTAATAATTCTGTAATGCAGGCAGGGAAAACTTGGCAGTCTAAGTGTGGGGTCCCAGGGTACAGCCTGTACCTGGGCTGGATAACCCACTCGGTGCAGCATGCTGGAGAGCACCTCTGCTGATCAGAGGGGGGCAGAGTAATGTTTCTAGGTCAGCAGCAATGTGCCACCTCAGGAAAGCTCCTAACAAGCACAAGCAGCTCTACATCCTTCAGTAAGTCTGTCCTGTTTCATACAGACTTGCTATAGCTTCTTGAGTATCTTCACATGGTGCTACTGGGGTAGTGGGAATGGGACAGAGTTGGTTTTTCAGAATGGCTCTGCACTGTAAGCAGAAATGGGCTCTCTGGGCTTACTTGAGGGGAAAAGATGGCCAAAATAGACCAAAAGCCTGATGATCTAGAGAAATACCTTTGCTCCTGAAAAGGGTGAGTAAAAAATCCCCACCTGTTCGGTAGTATCATTCAGGCTCCCTATAGGCTGTGCTTCCAGAAGAACTATGTGCAATTCTCCTGCCAGTTCAGTACTTCCAGATTTACCAGAGTGTGCGAAAAACAACTGCATGGGAATGTCTTTGATATTAGAGGGCAGCTCAGCTAGCTGTTCTCAGGACAGACACCAAGTCTGGCAGGGAGAAAGGTATTTATTCTGTGCTTTAGATAGTGCTGACCTGAAAGAACTTGTCACTGTGCATTTCTCTAAAACATGTTTTAAAAAAACTCTATTAGCTTTAATTAAATTGATTTGGTACATTTCTGAGAGTGTGATGGTGTGATGGCAATATTCTCCTTGATTTGCTGAACTGGCTTATGTGAATTGGAGGGGCTTGTTTGGTGCTTCCTTGGGATGAGAAAGGTGTATGAAGAAGTGTTGAGTGCAAGGACTTTTTTTGTCTTTATTGTGTTCTCCTAGTATAGAGAACGTGTGGAAGTATTAAGATATATTTAGAACAATTTTAATAAATTTAAAATATTTGAATGTTCACTGAAATGTAGACTCTTAATATTGCCTTAAAATAATTGCAACCTCCCTGCAGATGCTGGCTGCCTCTTGCAGAAATGGCTCCATGACTCCTGGAGCTTCTGGCTTGCTTTGGGAGGTACAGAAACCATCTGACAGCTCTTCCTTTCCCCTGTCCCATTAAATAGGTTGCCCATATAAAATGCAGTAAGCACAATACTATGGTTTAAATCTATATTGAGCCAGATTGGAGCCAGTGTCTAGAAGCAGCAGGAAAGATTATCTAAGGATGCTGGGGTTACAAAGTAGAATTCAATGTGACTGGGCTGGAGCTGGCTGCCCTTTAAAGATGTGTGGTTTGGGAGGAAAGGATTGCTGTTAGAGAGCCCTGTCTGCTCCTTCAGAGCTAATTTAACAGCCTGCCTTCCATTCAGGCAAGGGAAATGCTATCAGTGGATTTTTTCCTATTGTATTCAATGACCTGTCTGTATGTCATGGACTAATTGTGTTACGCCAGAGGGCAGTGGACAGAGGACCATTTTCCTTGAAAGTTTTCTTTGCTGCATTGGAAAGGGACTGCTCCCATATGATTCAGCTGCCCGGCAGCCAGATTTCTCTCTGCCAGTCAATAAACTGAGACTGTGGTTTTATAAACCAGAAGCTGGGGTACTGGCTGCTATAGTTATGACTTAATTCCTAGTGTCAAATTAGTTAGGACTTAGATATTGCATCAAGCTAAGGATCTATGTAGTAGAGATGTAAACATTGTAAGTGAATCCATATATCTACATTAAACAGATTTGTAGTGGCATCTGTTCTGCCCAATGGTTTTTACAGGGAAAACAGTCCACAGACAATAAGACTGAAACACTTCAATTGGTACTTTCAATAATAAACATTTTTTGCATTGACAGGTCATGTGCACTTGACTCTTCAGAAATGTGGTAAGTGTTTAAGCATCTTCTTTTACAGATCAAGAGTCTGAAGGAGGCTCAGAAAGGTTAAAGTCTTGATTTACACTGATTGCTCAGGCTCCATTGACTTTCTCTTTGAATGTCTTTCCCGCTGGGCATTTCACTGACATCCCCTTCTTTAGAGCTTCAATGCATGTTTAAATAGACATGGCTCTTCTGCAGGGAAGGCAGTGGTAACAAGGAAAATTGAAGTGAATATACCCTGCTGATGCACAGTGCCAGCATGCTTTTTCCCCCCCAGGATGATGCCTCTCCTCATTGGGTATCTTTAAAAGGCAGCATTGAGAGCGCTCAGGTCTCTATTTGCAAGCAGGACATATTGCAGTGCTGCCAGGTGAAGGCCCTTGTAATGAGTGGCTCAAATGAGGCAGACAGAAATGAGTTGTCCAGGAATGGTTCATTGGCTCCTGCCTGGAAGAAGGAAGAGTGTCACTGTGATTTGTGCTTTCCTAGCTACGCAATTGAATTTTATCCTTGAACTTGGTTCTTGGTTTAGACAAAATCCCTCGTGTGAAATACATGCCGTTTGCACAGGGTTCTTAATTAGAAGAATTAATCATAAACACGGGCATCTTTCTCTTGTTAGTATGGCAGGGGATAAAGATTAATCACATCCTCAGAAATTCCTCAGAAATGTGTCTGTTGTTGTTTACTATTTCTGTGAAATTGGCAATCATTGATGTCTGCAGAAAGATGAGGTTCCTTATGATATTGCTGTGCTACCATTATTAGGCTTTTAATTAGTTAATGAACTAGTGACTTTTCAGTTGAGGTAGTTCTACAGTTCATCTATCTGTTGATCAGCAAATGCTTAAAACTTGCATATTCAAAAATACCTAGATCTGTGGGGATAAAGGGGGAAAATCACGGCATGTTTAAATTTGTAACAACAGCCCTCTCCTAAAACGTCTACGTTCTCTTCTCCCATACTAGAAAGGAAGAGATAGAGTGCAAGAAAATAATTTGCGTAAATAAATGATAATTTCAAAATTAACAGCTTGGTTTGGGGTACATCTCGTACCCTGCTTTTTCTCTCTGCCCTCCCTCAGGTGTCCAAGGCATGCTATTTTGGAAGCATTCAAAGAAGAGAAAGTCCATTGTCTGTGCAAAGTTCAAGAATTAGAGGTTAAAAATGGCTTATTAGGTTCTTCTATGTGAAACCTAGCTTCCAGCACCAGGGATTAATTGCTTACCTTCAGGTTTTGAAGGGTCCGTGTCTTTCCCAGAGAATAAAGCAAGAACATCTTGCAGGCTGCAAAGCACTTTAGCCTTATTTGAAATGTTTGCTGGGGGTGCAGCAGGGCCCTCCTCCTAAGACAGGAACTGCTGGACTACTGCAGAATTGATTTTGGTGGGTTTTTTAACCAATAATCCCCATTTATCTCTTTGGGGAAATTTTCTTTTAGCTGGTTTGTCTCCTTTCTTCCTCTCCAGATGGATATCATGGTATTAACAGATGGCTAAGGAGAAACATTTCCTTCCCTGACTAAAAAGAAAGTGAACGTATGGAAGCTGTCTCAGACACGAGTTCTGAGCCCTCTTCTAACTTGGCAAAGACTTTGCCCTCCACCCTGGGGACTTGAGGAGCAACACCAGTGTGGCAGAGGCAGATGGGGAAGCCCAGAGAGGCGGCTTACAGGGAGAAGGGAGTAAGTGTGTTTTGAGAAGGTTGTAGCAGGTGGGCTCACTTGTACTGTACTGGGCCAAACTCCACTCTGGCTCTCACAGTATGTCAGAGCTGTTATTTTCAGCTGCTTATGTCCTTCAAGCATAAAAGCTAGGTCATCAATGGTATTACTGGAAAGGAGACAAATATTTGTCCATGTGTTTAATGAAAACCTGCTCTTCAGTGGCTGCTTTGCACTGCTGGAAGCAGTTAAATAAATAAAACACTGTGGGTTTTAGACTAGCAAGATCTTTTGGGTGAAGGACTTGGGTAGTTCTGGAAGCAGATGTTTGATGAAGCTGTTTTGTGCTTTGCAGTTTTCCCTTCAAGCTGAGATGGAAAGGGAGTGTTAATCATTTCTCAAGGGCACTGCAAGACATGACTGCAGTCTTGTGAACATCATTGATTGTGTCCTACAAAAGATCAAAAATGGCAGAAGGGGTAGACACCTGTGGTGGCTTGCTGAAAGAAGCAAGAATATTTCATTTGAGAGCCTGCAGGAAATTATTACTGCTCCCCTTGCTCTCAGAGGGCACTAATCTCATATTTTGCTCTGCAGGTTACGATGAGCAACTATGCCATTCCACCAGATTTTGCCAGCTCTGCTGGTAGGGACACTGCTTGGGAGGTCATGAAGCGCAGGAGAAATTAGCCTTACCAAGACATCCCTCTATCTGTCTGCAAATGATGCCAGTATTTCCTTGTCCTTGGGTACTGCCTCCCCTTTGGGCTGTGAGAGAGGCAGAGGCTGAGTCAGTAGAGTCCCATACCTGCAGGAGATGTGGGCCCTGCTCAGTCTAGAGACAGAGCTCATCTTCCAGTAGCTGGACTGAGAAGACACTTAGGGATGTTACTTGTATTTGGAAGGAGTGTGTGGGAAACAGGAGAAGAAAAAGCCAGGTTATCTCTACCAGATGCTGGCTGTGGTCCCTGAGGAAAACTATTTTCCCTCTGTTGCCATGATGTTTGTACTCAAGGTTAAAGCACTTGGATGGAGGGGAAGACACTATTCTGGTAATGTATTGCTTCAGGTGGGTTGACTGCAAAGAAAATTCCTGTCGGTAGTCTGGTATTAACCAGGGGGTATGAGAGGGATGATGTCTGTTACTTGCCTGGTAACATGAAAGTGTGCAGTGAAGGGTAACACCAAGTCATTATTAACTAAAAGAAGTTGAGGGAGTTCTTCCCCCTCTTGGTTAAAAACTTACTGCTTCACACAGGTTAAGGCAGTGCTCTGGGAAGAGATTGAAGGGTGAATGTGTGTAGGAAAACAGAGGGTGGGAATGGGTGTTCTATATATGTTTTTCCCACTTACTGCTTCCCTACAAAAGTTATCAGTCATTTGGAAATCGGTTCTGGCAATATTGTTCTAAGAGGAGGAGACTGTTAAAGGCATATCTGATGGGTGAGGGAGTAAGTGTAGGATCTTTCATCTGCCAAGATGTTACCAGGTTAGAGATGGCCATTTGCTGCGGCAGTTGCTGCCCCCCAGCTCCAGCTGAGCACTGAGTGGAGGACAGGGTAGAAAGGTCCTGGCACTAAAAGCTCTCAGTTCAGCTCCAAGGACAGCTGGAGCAGCCTTGCTGGAAATATCCTTGCAGTTTGAGCCACTGGCCTAAATGGCTCCATAACTCAGAGAGTTAATATTAACCTATAGATAGAAAAGTCTGGCAGCTTCTCACTCAGAACATCTAAGTGACATGGGATGGGAAGAGCTTGCAGGGGGCCTGGCAGGATGGATAAAGAAAGCTGATTTGGAAGGGAAGTATATTGCAGGTAGCAAGATATGACCAGCTTTGTTTCTTTGTGCTTTTCCCCCCTGCTCTAAACTGCAGAGAACAGCAGCTATTTAATATCTCTGTAGACCTTCCTCACTTTCAGATGAGGAAAAAAAGGGACTGTAGTTTTTTTAGGAAACCAAAGATATGGCTACATTCGCAGTTTCTGAACTGAGTTGTCTGGGAGATTTGTACGTGTTATTTGCATGGGCATAGACAGAAAGCCTTGAGGTTCTTGTTGCAGAGACTTTTTTCAGTACAGAGGATTTTTATCATCTTTGTACTTCTTTTCCTGTTTTGTTCAAAGTAGTAATTCAGATCTATTGTTTCTCCTACTCTTTGAGTGGTACTAACGAAATACCTGCAAGCCATTTGGACACCTGAGCAAAAGCACTGGAGATCAGAATGCCTCCCTATATTTACCAAAAGAATTGACATACTTACCTAATAAGATGCCAGACCTGATCAGTTTGGCTGATGCACTTCCAGCTCCATCAAGCAGAGGTTCATCTTGAATACCTTTAGTTTAAAAGCCCCAGAGGCATTCTGCAGAAATGGATGATGGAGCAAGCAGCTCTGGGACCCAGCTGCCTTCCTCTCAAACTTCTCCTGTCTTGGGTGCCCATAAGCAGGATTTGGGGCGTCCAAGAGCTGGGGACAAGCCAGGTTGCTCTCCTGTGAGGATGAGTTTGCTCAAGATGGGTTCACTCACATATATATCCTTTGATAAAGTCACCAGTGGCTTGCAGTGGGTAGACCCCTCTTCAGCTGGAGGTGATCTCTGAGCCTGGCAGCAGAGGTCCCACCAGCAAAAACTAGTGAAATGCTTTCAATGGATTAAAACCACAATAAATGAGTATTTACTTGGGTTTGCTGTGAGATTTGTAGTACCTCCACCCATGAGGATTTAATGAATTTTTTTAGTGTTCCCCAGTTAATCAGCCTCCTTGAGATAGATGTCTCTTCTCTTGATACCTATGAGCATGTCTTAGACTTGGCACAGTAGGATTTGACCTGTTGACACTGCTTAATGCAGAGATATAAATTGCTATTGCATTGCCTTCACCACGGTGCATGGTCTATGTCAGTTGTCTCTCTCAAATGCAGCCATTTCTGAAGTAGTCTTTCTCATATCACAATTTTGCCTTCAGTGAGGAAAATCACTTTTCTGCAATGAGAAACATGATTTCCTCCCTAATCTGTGACTAGAGATCAGTGAACTTTTGTAAGATATCTTTCTACTGTCCTCTAATGAAATGAGTCATTTTCTTGTTCTGCATGACTGACAGATACCTATCAATTCCAGGCCTTTAGTGCTGCAGTACAAACCTGTGCCGTCTGTGTTCAAGGAATGATTATTCGTTCGCAGGAACCATACCAGGCTGTTACCCTCTGTGAACTGGCATACAGACATGAGTTGTGTGCAGTCCAAGTGCAGCAGCAAGATAGGTGTGCAAAAATTGCTCCATTTTATGATGGACATACCTCACAAAGGTTTGATGGTGGGAGACAATTTTCTATTGTTTAACTTCACTGGTTTCTAATGAAGTGTGCTGCTAAGCTCTTCTGCTCCACCAGCTTGGGGCATTGGTTGCTAAAGTGACAACATTCCAAAATTACCCAAATGTACCAAGTGTTTGACTATGGAAAAAATATAACAGAAATCTTCTGGCAAAATAATATATTTCTTTCTGCTTCTGGAAGGATTCTCCTGTGAGTAGCCTTGATTCTGAACATGACTACAGTTAGTTATATTTGAGGAGTAAATAGCTGTCAGTCAACATTTTTGTCTTTTTCACAATCTTTGGGGTAGCCTGTAAATGGTATGCTGAAAAACAAGCTGCTGTCCAAGCTGTGTGTTGATATGGCAGGCCTGGAAAACAGTCGTATGATAGTTGTTTTAAGGCTTCTGTAGATCACTACCAGACCCTGAAGTAAAGTCTAGCACTGAAGGAAAAGTTGACTTTACGTTATTTGTGCTGGTCTTGTAAGCTGCTTTTGGCTGAGCTGTTTGAGGAAGAAGCTGAAGGTGGATGCTCCTAAGAATCTGATGGGTGTTCTGACAAAAGGTTATCACACAAGCTCTCCAAGAGGTAAGAAGTGCAGTGATATGGTGCTGATCAGCATGGGTAGGAAGCCACACCATGCAGGGTGCAGGCATCAGAAATGGCTTTGGTGAATGAAGCGGGCAGAGCCCTGCAATCGCAGTGGGGCTGAGGCAGGAGCTGAACATCTCCTCTCAGCACCCTGCTACCAGGGAGGAGGCTCTGCCATGTGCACAGCACACTGTGAGGTTTCCTTCTCACATAGCTGGGAACTGGCTCTGTGTGCACTGGATAAGGACTTAGCTTTAAAAAAACCAAAAGCAACATAACAAGCTAAAAACTGCTGTGGTATTGCTATGGTAACAAACATCTAGAAATGCAGGCAGATCTCTGTATTAACTGTAGGCTTGGGCTTTATAGCCTGTGCCCTGGTGGTTGCATATACAATCAGAGACAGAAATGTGCTGTAAAGGGAAACAGCAGGAGGTTTATGATACCTTGGGATCTTTCCAAATATGAGACCTGCTGCTCCCTCTGCATGAGGCAGGCTAGGAGCAGTTGCAGGCTGTTGGTGTGTGTCTGTCACTGCCTGTTTGCTGCTCATCCAGGCAATGAGACATGAGTGGCCAAATTCATTCTGCAGCACTGAAATATCCTGCAGTTTGAGTTTAAGAATAGCTTGGGTCCTTCATCAGACATTTGGAGGGCTTAGACTCGTTGAAGGAAACAGGTATTGTTTGCTGCTTCCAGCAGCACATTCAGTGGCAGGCCTGGGAGAATGCAAAGGGAGTTCAGCATCTTCCCTGGTGTGGTGCTTATTTGTGTGTGCAGTAGTTCTGGGTTTTGCTTTGTTTTCATTCTTGTTTTCCATTTTTCTACTGTTTTGGGCAGTGTTAAAATCCTACTAGAGGGAATGCATTGAGTTTCTGGCAGAGATGGAGCTGGTCTTTCCACAGCATACCTACGGCATGGGGTTTCTTGGTAGCTTGGATAGCCATTTTCCTCTCCACAAGCATCCACTGGAAAATACTGCAGGACTGGGCAATAGATAAGGAGAAGAGGGGAAGGAACTTCCAGAATGGCAATTACAGAGGCGCAGGGGACCCTGCTGTAATTATAGAGGCTGATGTTAGAAAAGGGAAAGACCTGTCCTGAGAAGGCCTGGCTTTGAAGAGAAGAAGACCTCAAAATGACAAAGACGATGAGGGAACAGGACCATCTCTCTTGTGAGGAAGTGCTGAGACAGCTGGGCCTGCTCAGCCTCTAGAGATGACTGAGAGGGGACCTTTTCAGTCTTGAAGGGAGAGTGTCAGATGGTGGAGCCAGGCTCTGGTGCTGAGCAATAGGACAAGAGGCAATGGGCAGGAAATGATGCACCTAAACATGAGGAGGAACTTCCATCCTCTGTGGGTAACCATCCACATGGAACAGATTGATCAGAGGTTGTGGAGATCCTCACTGGAGATATTCAAGAACCATTTGGACACAATCCTGTGCCATGTGCTCTAGGATGACCCTGCTTGAGCAGGGAGGTTGGACCAGATCACCCACTGTGGTCCCTTCTAACTTTACCCATTCTGTGATTCTGTGAAAATGCTGCCTCCAAAAAAAAAGAAAAGTCTTGTTTCCTACATTCCTCCCTAAGGGTGATCCTAGCGGGATCCTAGCATGTGTAAAGGAAGCTGTCTCTTGGAATGCAAATATATCTCTGACTTAGTGCTGCTCTGGCTCCCCTTGGGACCAAGTTGCAGGCCTGACAGTGATTTCAGGCTTCAAATTTTTTAAAGCTACTGTGTGTGAGATATTGGTGGGGCCTTGATCTGGACACTTTTGGCATACCACTTGTTTCTGTTGTACTTTGCACATGATTGCAGGGAAGCAGAGGAAGAACTCCAGAGAGTTGTCTCCTGCACAAGGGCATGCATTGGCATGAAATTATGTGCAGTCATGCCAGTTAAAGCGTTTAGTGGACATGCATGGTAGAAGTATCTTTGTATTGACACTTACAATTCAGGATTGCCCTTTTTGCTGAGTGCCTAACCCTACAACCTTAAATATGCCTTTTTTATATTGGGCTGGGGAGGAGGGGACAAGAGAGAGAGCTGTAAGCTGTACTAGTGACAGCTGTATAAATTGACAGATCATGAAGAGTCCATCATCAGTACATGTTACTTCAATATCTTAGGGAGAAAGATTGAAGAATGCTGTCCTGGCAGTTGGCTGGATTGTGAGCGGCGAATGCTACTGGGCAGGAGAGCTGCTGCTAACGTTCTGGTTGCAGGGACCTCACTGGCAGCTGCCTTTGTGCTAATCAAAAATAAGATTTGAACAGTTAAGCCTGTTCTGTTCAGTACAAGGTACTCTGCTAAGGAGTGTTGCTCCTTATTGACATTCAGGTGTGTTACTGGTCCAACCACCTTCAGAGCTGGTGGAGATAAACTGCTTGAAACAGGACATGGAGATGAATACACTTCTTGGGTGCCATTGGTCCACAGTCTTGCCATGGTCAGACTCATACAGAATACTTTTTACATTCAACCAGCTAAGGTAAGAAATGCTTATTCCAGACTCTGATGCAGAATTACAAGCTGATTTCTCTTTCTCATTAGCCTTTTGTAATCTAACGACAGGCCTCCTGCATCTTGTTGCCTGTAACAGTCCGTTCAATTTTTTGTGGGTTTTCAGGGTTTGGAGGTTTTTAAAATTTATTTTGTGGTATCTTTGATGCTTGCAGCCACATTTCTGCTTTTGGTTGTATTATTATTATTATTTTTAATCTACTTTGAGCAAACCTCTCAGCATATTTCCTTTGTTCATGTTTGTTCATTGCCCATATTCCTTTGTGGAGCCAGAAATGCTGAAACCCAGCAAGAGCAAGCCAGAAATGTGAAGAATGTCTCAACTTTTGTTTCTGTTTGGGAGAAAATGAGCTGTTTTACAGACTCCATACCTCAAACAAGCTGTTTTGCTTTTAATCTTTACATCACCACCACAACCTCCAGCCAGAAATTTATACATTATTTGTCTTCTGGGTAATGAAGGCCATTAACAACATAGTTAAAATGGTTTCTAAACAAGAGCCATTTTCCAGAGCAAATAAAGAGTTGTAAGAAAGGGAACCTTAGTGTGCTAAGCAGTTTAATTTTTCCAGAATTCTGAAAGATAGTGGGAAATTGGGTTCTCTGTGAGTACTCCATGCATGTTTGTTTCTCACTGTTTGTATTTTTGTTTGGCTGAAATTCTGCTGATGTCTCTGGCAACTTTACCACAGAATTAACTAGTAATTTACAGTTACTCAGACTTTTACATTGTGTTCTTCTGAACATGAACAAAGCCTGTGTGCTTCATGCAGCTTTGTGTGGAGAGGAGAAGGCAGAATTCACCGAGCAGTGCTATCCTCATGAGCAACCCTGTGGGTTTCATGGAGCTGTGACAAGACTGGATGTGTCTATGTTTATTTTTCATTCATATTTAGGAAGGCTGCCCTGCCTGGGCAAGGTTCTTTGACCAGTGGCTTTTTGAAGCTGTTCTCTCTCTTTGGTGAAAGAGGTCTGTGTGGTGGAAAATGCACCTGCCTGGTACTCCTTAGCCCACGGGAGGTAAATGAGGCTGTTGTGTTGCCCAGGGTTGTGAGTGGAGGTCACTCAGTCCTACTGGTTATACTCAGCCATCATACTTTGGAAGGGGAGAATTTTTTAAAAAGCATCTGATAGATCTTGAGAAGGGAAAATTGTCTTCTTGACAGTATTGGTTATATTCATACAACACACCTTGAGAACCCAAAGGTTAGGATCACAGCCCAAGCTATCAGCAGCAGACACAGCAGCAGACACCCACATTTCTTGCTGTGACCCATACATGAACTTTGAAAAGTGAAATCTTGCTCACAGAGTGGAAATTGCTGAGCTGATGCCTGGGTGAGCTGGGTGGCCAAGGGAGGAGTCTGGTATGTCAGGAGTGCAGTTTTAGGGTGAGAGGGAAGTGGGACTTGTTGCATGACTTTGGGAGCTTTTTAAAAATAGAATTTGGGCAAAATTTCATTAGTTGAATATGTGGAGAAAAATGCCAGACATACCTTTTCATAAATGAAATCAGAACCAGCAGCTCCCAAAATCTGCCTGATCAGATTTATGGTTAAGTCAGGCCAAAAGAAACAGCTATAGCCCAAGGTTTCTGTAGTGGTGTCATTGCTGACCACAAAACATTCAAACATTACTTGATTTGAAAATCGAGTTCTGTGTTCTTTACCTTCTGGGTTTTGAATTTCTTGATATCCACCTTTTTTTTTTTGCAACTATGACAGCAAAAATTTATCCTATTGATAGAAAAACTGCGAGTTCTCCTAACAACATAACCCAGGAATTGTATCTTTACAAGATATTTTTACAATACAGAACTTTGAGCATTGTGTGTGCAGAATCAGATGATTTGTATTGCCCTTTGTATTGGACAAGGATTGATTGAGTGGTGGATTTTAAAGATCCTCACTATCACTGACTTGGTTTTGCTGCAGTTTGCACCTGCAGAATGAGACAAGGGGCTGTGTGAGGGGCTGCGGCACTTTGTGCATGGGTGGAACTGTATTTCCATGGGCAGTGGTTGTGGCAATACCTGTCCTGAACGTATTTTTGTGATGCTTCAGTGGTTCTGCTCTTCCTTATGTGCCCAGCTCTTTCCTGATCGGCAGTGACTAAATGGCAGAACCGAGGGGCTGTTGAGGGCGCCTCTATTATTAGTGTGATTGAAGTCTAGAATGACAGAGGCCTGCATAGCATAGTGCAGGTGTTTTTCATATTTGACAGGCATATATGAGCCCATTGCATGATTCTTCATTGGTATGCATCCTTGATTAAATTTGCTGTTGGGGAGGTGAATTTAATGCCTTTGCAGATGGAGACCCAAACAGAAGCAGAGTGCAGCTCTGAGGGTTTTGTCAGTTCACATTGATTGCTAAGTCCTGAAATTGGAGCAATGCAGTAACTGAAAAATTAATCAATTAAAATGGAATATCATTTGGCTCCTAAACAAAATGGCAATGGCCCGATAGTCTCAAATCTTCACAGATGAATAGGCAGTGAGTTTTTCCACTATTAGAAAACAATGTTGCATGCATGCTGCAGGGCCGAATGCCTAGCAGAGAAGATGTCTGCGTGAAGAAAGTCTTATACAAAGGGACTCATTTTTGTAATAAATCATGGATGTATAGGTACCATCACTATTGTCACTACAGAAATAATGTCAGTACAGTCTTTGGGGGTAGATCTCATAGCTCCAAGCCTCCAAAATACAAGTTTACGCTGTGAGCTGAAGGTCATTCTTGAAATTCTCTAAGAAACCAGGTCATGATTCAGCAGTGACATGAGGAGCTATATTAAGTCACTCTGCTAAATGTCACTTTCGGTGCTGGTTTACAGACAATTTGCATTTTCATATTGGGCCTGTCTGACTCCAAAACAATATGTCCTGCCTAAAGCCTTTCTCTGTGATGTTCAAAAGCTAATGTGAGGAGGAGCTGTGTGGAGCATGATGGCAAATTACTTGACTCGTCAAGGTCAGATCCTGTTCAGGGGTTATCTCCTGGGATGAAAGGCTCTGTGCAGGCTCTGGGGCTGTGGGCCAGCCTCCAGAAGCAGCATGGTACTGGGCCCAGCTGGCACAAAGGCAGGAAGGAGTGTGCTCCTGAGCCCACGCTGCCACCCAGCTCCATCAGCAGGATGTGCAGTGCTTCTCACCTGCCTGGTGCGGCTACCTGTGAGAGGTATGGCAGGACCAGTCTGGTGATTAACATGGGGAGAGAGGAGAGAGTTGGTGCAGAATTGGTTTATATTTAAAATCATGACTGTTTGAGCAAGACCTGCTAACAAAAACAAATTAGGGGAAAATCTTCCCTTGTTGGAAGACAGGGAGAAATTCCCAACCCCTGCTGTGGGGCTGGCTTTGTCCTTGGTAGAGGTGTGGAATGTCCTGGGGTGTCCCTTTGTCTTCCTGACTCATCTTTGCACCTGCACAGATTTTTGTGAGTGTGACTGTTGGCTAGTTGCAAAACCGAACAGTTTTATTCTTAATCTTCTAATCTCCATTTAAAGCTCTAACTCTTGAGGATGAATGATTAAAAAGGCACTTTAGCTTCCTTTCTTTAGCCTTAGCAAAAAGCCTTTACAGCGTCATCTTGAAGGCAAAGAAAATGAGCCCCAAGCCTAACATAATTAAATACTTTAATACTTTGGGTGAGTGGTGCCCGCTTCTCAGTGCCAGCTGACCTGCTCATCTGTTAGGTAACCAGTTCACTGCTTACTATGTTAGCAGCTTATGAGGCCTAAAGTTGCTTTCTCCTTTTCTGTGAAAGTATCTGTGCCGGCATCTGTCACTCCAGACAGTTGTGATTCACTGGGAGGAAAGGACTGAATGTAGGTCACTTCAAGTTCAGAGGGAATAGATTAGTACATCAGCGGGGCAGGCACATACCCAGGTTGCATCTGTGCACACAGCGTAGGTGGGCGAGTGGGCAGAGAGAGATGCAGTTTATGTGACTGATGATTTATGAAAACACAGACCACCCTCATTTGAACTGTCTTGTTGGCTTTTTGGCTGTTACCGAGTGACCACGGGGGGCATCGTCTTGATACAGAATGCTGTATGTCAGTCTATCCTGATACAGGTGCTATAAATCAGGGTTCAGGTAACACCCAAGTGGCCACTGAGTATCTAACAGCTAGAAGACAAATAGCAGAATATTGTTCCTTTTTCTTCTTTGTTTTCCTAGTTCAAAATCACTGGGAAACAGAGGCATTCTTTGCATATTTAAATGTCTATGAAGACAAGGGATAATTTTCCAAAAGAAAAAAATGCTTCTTCACATAGCACCTTTTATGCTCTGAAGGACCTCAAGACGCTTCTAAAGATTGTGTAGGTATGACCTTTAGCAGAGCAGTATTCCTACAAACAGTAAGTAACCTGGATGGCTTTTGCTGAGTAGATTTCCTGTGTGATACTAAACAGATGTCTGAATGCAGACAGCTTCATGTCCGTGTGACCATCTTCCCTGTGCAAAACCTTCATGCCCAGAGGCGCTGTGTCCCCAGCTACCTGCTGGGTTCTCTTTCTGACAGTGCTGCTGCTTTGGTGTGGGTGCCAGCATGAACAGCCTAGTCCCTTAGGTATTCAAAGAGTGTGCTGTCCTGTCTGTCTTCTCCCTGACACCAGATGTTGTCATGGATATTTATGGATACAGGGAAATGTGCTTGGAAAACAAGTGCTATTCCAGGGAACAGCAACCCTACAGACCTCACATTCCCCTCTTGTGCTGGTAGTCAGCAATTTTGAAAACCATCTACTCACTATTTCTCATGGGGTTTTCCACATTTTTTTTCTCCTGGAGTGGAATACAACAGCATAAAGGTTTCTATGAACAAAGGTGGCAGTGTTCATGTCACCACAAAGTTTGCTGAATAGGGAACAAATAGCATTATTCCAGGATATGAGATAAAGACTGAACAAACATAGAATCCAGATGTATGTGAGTCTGGACATGTGGATGTTTATACAAAATCAATGTATGTAAATATCATAAATATATTCAACCAAAAAATTATCTTGTACATCTTCATAATAGACATCTGTGTGCCTTGGACTTCAAACTGAGGGAAGAAAGCACCTTGGCAACTGCATTAGCTCATCTGGGGTCTGAATTTCTATGGTTCTGAGCAGCCTCGTTTCCTCCAAGCTGTTTGGAAGAGAGTGCCCTCAGGCACCTGTCTTTGGATCCCTTTTTGCTTCCATTGCTTCGCTTTATTCAACACTCCTGAAAACAAAAGGCCAGAAGGATACCTGAGGGCATCCTGTCCCTCCCTCTAGTTATGGGCAATGTCTTCCTGCCTCTGGGCAACTGGGCCAGAACACTGTTTAGGGTCTAGCCCTTGTTAACTGCTGAAAGTCTCTTCAGGATTGAACAGCTGGGTCAAAGATGGGCATACTTGATAAAGTCATCTCCTTGTGCTAAATGTTATATCTATATATACTATATCTGCCTTGGCCAACAGTAGAGCAAGATAAACAGTAATATTGTGCACCTGTCACATGAGAGGTTGTATAATAAATTCCAGCTTCTTAGGTTATTCTACAATGAATATACATCAGGACTGTATTCGGAGGGGAATGCAAGTTGGCAGGATTTATGCTTTGATTGTTAATCTAGGTGGGCATAGAGAGAGGTTATTTGGTGTGGAAGCCAGTCACTGCATGTGGAAGTAACTTCTTTGCACATAGTGTGGTGCTGAGCTCGTGTAACCAGCACAGCAGCAAGTACCCCACGCTCTTTGGGGCTGCTGTTTGCAAAATGAATGACACGGATGTGTGCTGTAGTGCTGGCACTTGTGCGCTCTGTGTTACTTTTGGCTGTCCTCCAGTTGTTAACCCTTGGTGCACTGCATATCCTTGAGAGCTGGGCAAAGTGATGCAGCCATGCTTCCTGGAAGCATCTCTTCCCTCCTGTAGACGAGGACATGCAGGGTCTGGATGAAATACTATGGGAAGGATACTTCTCCACAGAGACACCAAAGAGATGGCTAAGTAGGATCACTAGGCAGAGGCCACATGGCTGCCTCAGAAGCAAGACTGTGAGTACTTAAACATGAAAGGAAGGAGCTGGGAGTGTGGTAGGACTGACACCACCCTTCTGTGTGCTGAGAAATTGGATGAGGGTATCAGAGAGCCACTGCTCATGATAGAGGCAGTAATTTAATTACTCAAGGTTTTTTTTCTTTCTGCTGCTCCCCCTGCAAACTTCCCACACACTGTTTTGCTCTCTTGTGTTGCTTTCTTCCCTTAAACTGCCCAAAAGACCAGCTGTCAAACCATGGCAGGATTGCTTGAAGGTTAGTGACCAAACCTGGTCCATAAAGTACAGGTCCTGTTGTGACCTGTACTTTAGAACATCTTGTTTCTAAATTCTTCACACCAACAACCCATGTCTACTTGTGGCAGACATCATAGTAGCCTGTGATGTTTGCCTAATCCATGCTGTAGGCAATAACATGGAATACATTGTGCCACCTTCTGTATCTCTTGGAGGAGGGTCTGAAAGTTGCATCCAAAAATCGCTGGTTGTTGGGAGAACATTGCTGTGGAAACGAAACACAGAAATGTAGTTATTTTTCCTTTCTTATCTTGTACAGAAGTTCCACCTTTGTGGGTCAGATTCTTGAGGACACTTCCCTTGTCAACACCTCAGTGTCAGGCAAAACTGTGAGGGAAGAAAAACAAAATAGAAAATATTTGGTGGAATGGCATGAATTTTTAGTCATGAGGCAGGCATAGAGGGAAAGGGCCTCTCAGGGCAAAACCAGAAGAGAGTTGAGATGCAAGTCTTGCAGAGCTGACAGGGAATTGCCTCTGCATGCACAGAAGGCAACAAATGCCCAAAGACTATGGAAACGAATAGAGAGGTAGAGAGGCACTTTGGGCAAGCATCAGTACTGGAAAGCAAACCCCAGCAGACAACCTCTGTTTCTCACTTTGGCCATCCCATGGCAACTACACCACTGTCACAGGGCCTGGAGAAGCCTTGTGAGCTGGTGACCATGGGCTCTTCTCAGAGGGCATTGGAAATAGCCCCTGCTGGGCATCCGCTGTGGTGCCCAGTTTGGAACTGGCAGCAGGCCTCAAGATTGCCCAGCGTTAATGGCAGCAGAAATTCTGTTGGTGACCAGTTAGGTGCCGTGGGAGCTGATCAAGTTTCTTTACTCTTTCCGTTGTGTTACTCCAGTTTATGCAAGCTACAAATGAAACATTCAGATTGGTCTCTGGGCTCTGCTGTCAGCACTTGCACTTCTCAAAGAACAGTGATGGTTCTATTTAACTGTGGTAATTTTTATTAAAATTTCATAGTAGAAGTTCCATAAGTGCATGGTTCCTAAACCACATTTAAAATGCTTTACACAGTTTAACAAAGCATGAATAAAATAGGCCCTGTGCTGTCAGGCACAGGCCTTTGTCTCTGAGGACTAGGAACAGTTTTTTGGAGAGCTGTACAGACTATTTCATGAGACATAACAAAAGCCATGTGCGCGCTGGGATTCCTAATGCAGACTGGAAATGCAACACACCCTCTAAAGCAAATGCTTTTGGCAACAGGCATTTAGCTCACATGATCTTCCAGGTTTACCCCATAGAGAGTAGCTTGCTCCCTTGGAATTTTTCGGGAGTTGCTGCAGCTCTCAGTCCTGCCCTGTGATCTGTGCCAGTCATAGCCCATCCATGTGCCAGCGTATGGGTTACAGAGCTGAGCATCCCCTGTCTCTGTAGCATCCCCAAGCACTGCTGTGCTTCCCAGCATCTCACTGCTGTTGGTTGTGCTGGCTTGTCCTCTCTGGGACTTTTCTTCAGGTCACTGGGACAGGGTGTGGAGCATGTGGAGTGAACCTGCAGGGAAATGTCACACCATGCAGGCCCCAACAGCACCAGTGGAGTTTGCAGAGGTGAGCTGGCTCTTACCTTTGTTCTGAGGGATGAGGATTTGCATAGCCAGCAAATTTGTATCTCAATATGATGGGTTGAAATTGTCATTAAACCAGTCCAGAGGAGAGAAATCTGCTGGGGGGAGTTGGACGTGCCAAGCTGGCTGGGAGGGAGGTGCTGTGATGGTTGGGGGATATGGCAGTGACATTGTGTGAGGCTGCAGCAGCAGGGTAAATTGAAGGGAGGCCTCAAGAGGGCAGAAGGTTTAGTGAAGTTGTTACTCCCTGGCTTGCTTTGTGTCCATATTGTTCAATTAGGCCTTCCTGGTCAGTTAGGTCTTCCATGGAAATACACTTAGTGGGGATGGCTTGGAATTGATGCTTTTCACTTCTGGGGTTTGACAGAGCTGAGGCAATTGTGAAAATGAGCTTAAAACAAAGGAGAAGCATGACACCCCCTGCTGCATTTGTTGTACTGGCACTAAACACTTGTAAGAAGTGCAAGAGCCACAAAGTGTATGTCCTGTCACATAAAACTGCTGCTGGGCTAACTTCAGAGTAACTGTAAAATGATTAATTGCACTTATCTTTGAGAGTTTTACATACCTTACTCTAATTAAGTAGTGATTCCTCATGACCCCTGGAGTATGGTTATTCTTTTTGAATTTGACCAAGCCTGCTTTTAAAAAAAATGCACCTTGGGACCCTGAATTCCCTAGCTGTGGTTTTAGTGGCTGTTAGCACGATGTGGCAGCTGGTGTGCCTGTGTCTGATGGCAGTCTATGACAATGCACAGACATGAATGGCACTGTCTCTATTATAGTCTTGCTATTTCACAAGGAATCAAGCCTAGAGGAATATCCCTGTGTTAGTCAAGAAATGAGGCTCTCAAGTTTTCATAGACATGCATGGCATTAATTCCTTTGCTTTAATCCCTTGCTTACAAAGTTAATTTTGCTATTTAAATAGTTACTGGTCTCTTGAACCATGTCAAAACACAAATCAGAACATGCTTTCAACAGCAGAAGAGCACCTGAGTCCATTCTGTCACTGGAAGGAAAAATCATATGTGAAAATGAGAAATGGTGAAATAAGATTAGAAGGTTTACAGTATTGCCTGAAATTTTGATATGTTAATTTTTTTGGACGTCTCAGCAATGTTTGGGAAAAACTTAATTTGTGCAAACTGTTTGCTAATCCCTAGTCTAGACACTCACATTTCCAGTACCTATTTATCTTTATTTCTGCTTTCATATAGCATTTTTTTTTCTTTGATCTATCAGACAGCAACAGTCATAAGGAACTGGACTCTTCTACTCCCCTAACTCGCACTTGTTGTTCCAGCCCCAAGCATGGGCATACAGGGTGTGTAATGATATAAAGGACCTAGGGATATGAACTGTTCTGTTGGTAGGGTAAAAGTCTGGACTCTGCACGCAGCTGTACATAATGTGCCTTTAATAAACTAAAGCTAGTATCTGCTTATATTGACTTCTTCCTGAAGTGAGAGGTGATAAGGTGAAGAGACAGGAAAGAGGGGGGTAGACATTAGTCTGCCCTTCTCACAGGGTTTGGCAGGGTTTCATAGAGAACCTGTACTGTTCCTGTCAAGTATCGTTTGACTTCACAGCAATAAACGTCCTGTAGTGCAACATCTACATTCTAGGAATATAATCTGTTAAAGCAAATCAGTCTTTAAAGATAAGCTTTATATTCACTTTGTCAGGCTAGTTCATAGCTGTCTAGGCTCCCCTCAGGATTGTGTTAGCTCTGCTTTTTTAATCTGACTTCACTGTCGCGTGGTTTGTAAGGAGTTGTAATGTCTAGGGCTTTTCTGAGGAGTTGCTACTGTGCTGTCTCTGCCATGTTTTGTGTTAGCACAGACTTGGTGAACTGTAAAGGTCTGCAGTGCCCTTATTGAATTGTTTTCACTGTTTTCAGATGTATTTTCCATGTGTTGAGAAAATTTCGATTTCTAATCCTGTTACCCAATAAGTCTGACATTTTTTCTGGATTTCCTATGGATTTGACAGACATACTGTGTCTGATTATCCAAGGTATTTATGAAAATACTGAATAGTATTATATAGTATCCATATAGCTGGATCCAGAACCCCTAAGACCTGCTCTTACCCCTCTGCTCTGACAGTGAACAGCTAATAATTATGCCCCGCTGGTAGCTTTCCAACCAATTTCACCCATTCTGCAGTAGTTTCACCCAGACTGTTATTTTTCTAGCTTGCTAATGACAGCATCTTAACAGCCCCTACCTAAAACATTATCAAAGTCATGATGTATCTGTCTCCTGCTTCTCCTTACCCTTGAGCCTGATTACTCCATCACAGAAAAAAAGTAGATTGGTCTGACATGACTGGATCTTGACAAATCTCAGTTAGCTCCTATTTATTACCTTGTTATCTTCTTGGTGCTCGTAGATGGAGGTTTGGTTACTTGTTGATTATCTATTGATTAGCTGCCTTTCTGGAAGCTGAAGCCGGGCCCTCCTAGCTATCATCCTCTGAATCCTCCCCTTTCCCCATTCGAAGAGAGCACAGAGATACTGTCAGATAAAACTGCAAGTGGGACTTAACTGACTCTTAACTGACAATCATTTCCCAGTGCTCTTTTACCACTTTTTGATGTTTAAGTAATGTGAGAACCATGGTATCTAGAAGAATTACCCCTGATAGTTCAAGTTGAAATATGTCATGGCTTTTAGGGCAATAAAGGGCCTTGCTGTCCCTGCCCGCTCCCTGTGACTCTCCCCGCCCTGCCTGTGGCCAGTTCCCCAGGGTCTCACAGCCCCTGCCCCAGTGATGCTGCAGCAGGGCTGGTCTCTGACTCCCAATAGCCTTGCCCTGCCCAGCCAGGGGCCCTGCCAAAGGTGGGCCCTCATCCACCCCAGAGAGGTGCCTGATTCCCCGGGGTGGGGCTGCCCTGGTGCCCCTGCCCTAGTGCCCACTTCTGGCTGGGGCGTACGATTGTCCTTGGCTCCCAGACCCTGCTCCCCTCTATAGGAACCCCCACCCCTCGCATTGTCCTGGGAAAAATGTCTCCTGAAGATACGTTGTCATTTCCAGCATTTTCTAGTATGTTACTGGCAACATAAACCAAAAACAGCTGTTGCTTTTACAGGAATTGGAGGGAGATAAGTATCAAAGGGCAAGCGAGTGACTGCAAAATATTTAAAGGTGTGTGATAAGCTGGGCTTTTGCTTCAAATCAGCATTGTTTTCTAGGGCAAAAGGAAAAAGAGAAATGGAAGCTGAGCTTGACAAAACTCCTTGTATGATTTAAGGAAAGAAAACATTTCAGTTTTTAAAGGTATGAAAATAATTATTTTCTCATCATACTGAAAATACAAATTCAAGGAAAATTCTAGGCAGCAGGCTGTGCAACCAGCCGTAAAAATAGCCAAGATGTTCCTGTAACACAGCACCATGCCCAGGTGATGTGGTGGTGGCTGCCAGGGGCAGAGGGGATGGCAGCAGTATCCCTGGAGAAGGGGTGGCAGAGCAGGGCACACTCTGCCTGGAGGAGCAGAGCTGAGGCAGACTCACCCACTGGAGTGTGCCTATGTATGTCCTACACGAGGGCAGATCCATAAACATTGTCTTGGTTGTGCAGTGGCTGAAGGAATTTCTCGATGTTGAAAATAATAGCTCTTTTTATTTTTTTCCCCATGAAAAGATGTTTACCTTATTCTTGTATGGTGAGAAAGGGAAATCTTAGCATCAGGCTAACTTCGGCTGTATAAGGCATAATTTTATGGGCCACCTTCATTTTTTTTTTTCTGACTTAATTCATCTTCTCTCCAAATTGAATAGTCCTAACCTCTAATTTCTCTTCATCCTCCAGTAGCTTCTTTCCAGATACATGCTTGACAAAGCTAGTGCTCTGGCCATGGCTGCTGAGCTGTCACTGATTTCATATAACTGCTCACGATGGTTTCAGTTTTCTCTGTCCCATTTGCAGTGCACTCAATTTGCTACATTTCCCATCTCGGCAAATGGAGTGCAGGGTTTCATTTGAGCTGTCCACAGGGATGCTCAGATCTGTAGCCTGAGTGGTCACAGTTCATTTGAAATCCATCAATGTACATCAGTAGTTCAATTTTTTTTTTCTAATGTTCATTGTCTTGTGCTTCTCTATGCTGAATTTCATTTGCCGTCATCTTATCTGACTGGTTCTCCTAGGGCTGTCTGCACTGAAGGGTAGCCCTTGTCAGAGAAAGTTGCAGAGGTGAATGTTCTTCTGAGCCACTCTCCTGCTTAAGGAATTTGCTGAGGTGTTGGGTCTCTTGAATTCTTTCCCAACCCACTAGGATGGCTCAACCAACATCTGTGTGATACTGAGGACCATTCTCTGGTCTCTTGCCCTCTGTAACTCCTAAAAGGAGACCTTTAGCAGAGGAAGAAATGTGATCAAGCCTAGTATTAGAGTATCCAAGCTATTTTACATAATCCCCAGATCTTGAGATCCTTTTATCTAGTGCTTTGAATGAGATGTGTAGGTGCTGGTATATGCCTCTTGCAGCAGTTTTAGGGAGCTCTAGCACTCCCTTGCAAGACTGGGAGTGTTTTGTCTTCTTTATTACTTGGTCTATCAAACAGCTACCACAGACAATTTGTTAAACTACTTTAATTGTATAAACAGTCTTGATTACTTTATAAGCAAATATTTTTAGAGTTTGTAGGTTGTTTCCAAACAGAATCATGTACCTAAGAGGGGGCCAGAGCTATACCTGTCCTTCCTCCTTATGACCCGAGTGAATGGCATTCAGGTGCTGATACTGTACTGACTCAGTGGCCTAGGATAGTTAGAGGAAAATTAGGACAGGAGAGGGGTGGCCCCGGTCTTTTAACTCTTGTGGGGTACTGGGGACAGTCATGTACAGCTTTCAGTTGTCTCAGGGACATCTGTGAGACTGGGCGAGTCTGAGCAAGGCACAGTTATTAAATCAGCTGCCTCTGTGGTTGTATGTGGTAGTGATTGTTGGAAGGCTGAAACTGCTTTTCCTCAAAATACGGTATCTCAGCCACCTTGGCTGGAGACTGCTCTCAGACATTCATTGCCTGGAAGGATTTCCAAATGCCTGCAGTCTCACACATTCTGTGTAACAGGTGCTAAAGGGAATTTGGCTCTGCCTGAGCCACCAGGAACAGCAGCTTTCATCCCAAGCTCAGTCAGTGAGGATAGTGAAGCCTGCAGTTTTCCTCAGAGATGGCAATTTTAACACCCTGTCTGTCAGGACTCCTGCTTTCCTTTCCAAGCTCTTGCCTATCCTGCCTTCCCCCGTACCTGAGCAGCATCCAGATGTGTGGCAATGTCTGAGCTTATTACCTCTATGTACACGTGGGCTGGCTGCTCTCCCTGATGCTCTGATGCTTGTCTCTGCTCTAGATGACAAGGGCTCCCCAAGGAGAGAAGAACAGCCGGCGGGGTTTTGATGAGAAGGCATACTTGTCCTCCAAGGTGCTGAAGGCCGGAGAAGACCCCTACCGCCAGCACGCTTTTAACCAGCTGGAGAGTGACAAACTCAGCAGTGACCGACCCATCCGGGATACCAGGCACTACAGGTACCCTGCAGCCCCTGCTCCCAACCCTGGCTGCTGCTTGGTGCAGGGAGCCCACTGCTCTCCAGTGTTGGTCTGCAATGGTGACAAAGGATATTTTGGGTTTTTCTTTGCCAGCTATGGTCCGCTGTTTCACTGAATTTCATGGTTCGTCTGGAAAGGTCTCAAATGCTCGGAGAACTTTGACTAATTCAGTCCCAGCTTGAGACTTTTCCAACGCCTCTTTTTCCAGGTCCAAACATCATCTTGTTTTAGCACAACCCCTCCACTGCAGCTTGAATTGCTCATTGGGCAGTTGTTTTTTGCCCAGCTGCTCCCTCACTCATGGCTTCCCTCAGCATCCTTCTGTCCTGACTGCAAAGTACACCTTTGTTGCAGCCGTGCTTTACACTGGTGTTCCTCATCTGCTGTGCCCTGGCTGTCTGAAGCTGGTTTGGTGCTTCTTTCCAGCCTGAACATCACCGGATGAGGGCTGCTGGGGTAGGGATAAAACATGCAGATACAGTGTTTTGTGTCTTGCAAAGTGCTTGTTGTTCTGTCCTTCTTTCACTGAGTGTGTATTTATTCTGCTGCAAAAAATCATCCTTAAATTGCTGATGGTGCTTGGATAATTATTTTGTTGTTTCTGGAGTACTAAAAGGTAATGCTTTAGTACAAAAAGGTTCTTGAAAACTGTAGGTTTTATAGTAATAGGATAATCTACAATAGTCTACTTCAGTCCTAGACTCTATCTAGAACTCTCTATGGTTCTAGGTATGGTATGGTTGCAAAGCAATATTTCACAGCTGCTGAGAGCAGGAAACCAGGCATCTAACTGGATTGAAATTGTGAAAGGGATGCCAGGAGACATGGAGCTTTGTGAGCCTGCCAGCACTGACAGCTCTCAGAGTGCTTTTTGAACGTGAGCAGTCAGGACAGTTGTTGTGGGGTGCAAGTGTTGTGCTGTTGTTGTCCAGCATAGTATTTGGGACTGGCTTCCTAGTGACTCAGAGGCAATGGTTCCATGTTCTGTGTTGCTGACAAGTCTCCCTGCCATGCAGAATTGCTGGTTTCTATTCATCTGCTGTCATGTTCTGGCCTAATACCAGCTCACTTCAAAGGTGAATTATTGTTTATTTTGATCTGTGATACCATGCAGAGCATACATTTTGTGAAGAGCCTCATCTGTGCACTTCAGTCAGAAGAGCAAAATATATGTGATTCCCTGCAAATGTATTCCCTGCAAATATATTCCTGCATTTCAGACCCAGCTTTTCAGGGATCCCCTTGAGTAATGGAGAGTCCAAAGTAGTAAATAATCAGAACAAATAAACCTATTTCCATGTTTCTCCCCTTTACAGGGAGCAATTTGGAAATGAGCAATCTGTGTTTTGCTATCTTATGTTATAACAATATTGGAATAGTTGCTGGGATGGCAACTCAGGATGAGGACTTACTTCAGCTGATACAATTTAGATTGTGGACCTGGCTCTATGTTTAAGGAATGGGGAGAGTCTGTAGGTCACTAACATACCAATTTTTCTTCAGGCACCCAAGCCAGAGCATGGACATACTTGACTTCACAACCTACAAGCTGCTTCTGACTAAGCATGTAGATGTTTCTTTGATCCAAAGCAAAGAGAGGGTCAACTGGTCAACTTTCAAGCACAGATCTCGTCCTTGTTCTCTCTGATGCTGTAATAATGCTGAAATATTGGGAAAACTTCCCCAAATAACACATACATCAGCCTCTTCTGCTTTTCCACTTCCAGATTCCTTAATACATTTTGTATGCATTACATCATGGAGTTATTTTGAAACAATAATCAATATGGTTGGCCTCAGGTCTGTTCTCACGTTGTCCACTTTATCAGGTTTCTCTATATGTTTGAAAATTGCTGTGTAAAGTTGCTGTCTCCTTAATAAAGCACTGCAATGAACAAGTCCTAAACCAGTAGGATTGAAAGTGATGATAAAACCAGTAGAAGTTTAGCAATATGCGTAAAAGAATAGTAAGTAAGTGTGGAAGGACAAGTAGTGGGTCTGAGAAGCAAATTGTATTCTCTCTCAGGATGGAGATTCAGTCTATGCAAAGCCCTGAGCTGTTAAAAGTAGGTGTGATTCCTTCATCGGGCAGGAAGTTAGAGCAGACGGACTGCAGTTTGGTGCTGTCTGGAAGTTAAGAAGGCAGACACTTTGGAGGAGCAGGTCAGCCCAAATCAGCCATGCTTAGCATCTGCCAGAACTGGATTCAGGATTCACATCTGTGAGTTGTTCTCCTCACAGAAACTTTGTTCTCCACAGGGAGAAGCAGCCTTATGCAAATTAATCCTTGGTTCTGGGTGTGAGAATGTATGTATGTACCTAACATTACAAAGTCAAATGAGAAGATAGAAAGAATTGCTCTTCATTGCCAGCAGGTCCATTAGTGTTGAGCCTCAGCAACTCCCCAAAGCAGATCACAGAACTAGCTAGTGAAGTTTGTGTCCAAAGAATTTGAAGTGCTTTATACAATAATGCTTGGGTGTACCAGCTCCATGCATCCTTACCTTGTCCATGTCCTGTGCATGAATAAACAAGATTTTATGTGAATCCCAGGTAAATCCAGAGACTAGAAGCCACAACTGAAACTTAGTTCACTATAAAACCCACATGGCCTCCTTAGCATGCAGCTTTGTGAGTTTAGGTGTCACAGCCTCCAAACGTTGCTTTTCAATAGGTGCAGTTCTTTTTAAGCTCTGCCAGCCTTGATGCAGGGGCTGCTGAGGCCTCCCTTGCTGCAGATCAACTGTGCTGATTCTGATTTTAGCATATTTCTCTCTTGTTAGAAATTCCAGGTGCAGTGCTGCAGTGGCTACTGCTGGGTAATGTTTGGCTTACACTTCTGCTCTCCCATGCTGCAGGTGCACATCTGTGCGCTATGACACTGACTTGCCAGCCACCAGTCTCATCATCACCTTCCACAATGAGGCGCGATCTACCCTGCTCCGCACGGTGAAGAGGTGAGTTCAGCGGGGCTGCCGGGCCTAGATGGTAGAGTCTGGGACTGCTCCGGTGGAAAATGAGGCATTTTACAGCAGCTAGACAAGCAGGGTGACTGCAGTTCCCTGAGTGATAGTGTTCTGATCTCAAGCTGGCCCTCTAGGACAGGCCAGAGTCTTGGATTGGCATTGTGGGCATATCTGCAAATGCAGAGCATATCTGCAGTTAGCCACTCTGTGGCTCCAACTGGGGGAATCATGAGCAGGAAGAAAGGGTTGCTGGGCCTGCATCCACAGGTGAGAGCAGTCTGTGTGAGCGTGGCTTGGAAGAATGAGGGGGGCCCAAAGAGACACTGTGTGTTGCTAGGTGCAGCAGAGGGGTGGGGGCCTGGGAGGGACTGTGTTCCATAAAGAGAAATAAGCAGCCAGCTCCCAGCTAGGGCATGTTTTACAGGTGCCGAGGCTGGCTCAGTGCAGGCAGGAGCGTGGCTTGCAAGTCTCTCAAGCACAAAATGGTGAACAAGTCTCAGGGAGACCAAGTCCTTGCATGGGGTCCCTTGCTGGTAAATAGTTGCTGAACCTGATGGCCCACTAGGTGCTCCCTGGGGCTTTGCACACAGCTCCTGCTGAGCCTGCAGGACACTTTCTATCTTCTCTCCTCATATCTGAGTATCAGCAGCGGCCAAATCTAGCTAAGTGAATAGGTGGCAGAGGGTCTGTCAGCAACCCCAAATAGATGGAGGCTTGCAGTCATCTGTGCCACAAAGTGATGTTCCAGCTGTTCGTTCACTGCCCTCTTCCATCACCCCCACAGAACCCAGGGAAGCTCTTCTTCTTTTAGTTCCAACAGAGAAAAAATGCCCTCTGAGTTCTCTAACTTATTAAGTAATTTCTCAAAGGGTCTGTGAAGCCTGCAAGCAGGCCCAGGAACAGCCTGTTGAGGCTGAAGGGAGTGTGAATTGTCTGTGTAGCAGTCTGAGCTGATGGTATCACTAACAGGAATGCATTATTCATCATTGCCACTTCTTCCCTTGACAGCTCCTGTGGACTTAAAGAAATGTGCTATGTGAATAAAAACCAGGCTTTTTCAAGTTGGCCTCATGTGTAGAAGGCTGAGTTTCTGCCACCAAGTTTGGTGCTATTGTGTTTCCAGAGACCTGTATATATTACATTGACACGTTTTGTCTCTTTATTTCTATAATTTTCCTTTCATTTGAACCATACAATGAGTTCTACAGAGTCACTGTCCAGGAGACAGGCAGACTTGTTTGAAATCATGGTGCTGCTAGGGCAGCTGGAGGAGGTTTCCACCTTTTCAGTCATAGGCCAAACAGTAAATAGGTGCTGAGAAACTATGGTAGTATGTCCAAATTTTCCTTGTCCTGGAAAGCCCAGAACTGGACACAGTACTTAAGATGTGATATTGCCTGTCTCTCAGATGTGGTCTCCTGCAACCAGAGCCCCCAACAAAGACCTTGAAAAATGGGTGACCCATCTTTTCAGATTGGTCCCTGCAATGCTGCTGCCACTGGAGGAGTTCTGTTCTGAGGAACTGGCTGCACTTTGCTGTGTATGGTGTATTGAATGGAATTTCCTCCCAGACCTCTGGCTATCTCTGGGGTCTTCATTGCCAGACTGTTTACAGCCAGTGCATGTGATGGATTTACCCCTTCCTTAAATCACATCACATTTATCCCTGTCTTGTGAGAGCTCCTGAAAGCTGAGTTCTTGGGCTCTACAGTATTTGCGGTGCCACACAACCAAGCATTGGCTCATAGCCTCATCTTTCAGCACTGATGGTTTGACAACCACACACAGAGGTACAGGTTCAGATCATGGCTGCACTGCTTGAAGAGGCATAGGCGTAAGTCTGACTTGCAGGTTGACACTGATGTTATGGAGGGATTTGACAGAACTCTTCAGGGCCTCTTCTGTAACCCAAGAGTCCCATCTTTCAGCAAAACTCATCTGAATGTGCCAGGCTGAATTACTGCTGTGAGTGTAATTGTTGCTCAAGTCACATACACAGTCAGTGCACCAGTACTATGTAATTACTTTGCATCCCTGGCACTTCGGGATAAGCCAAGTATCAAAGGGACAGGACTGTTCTGTTCTGTTGGGTTTATGACCTGGCTGTGAGTCTGCTGAGGACCACAGTGATATTAAGCAACAGGAAGCATATAATTGCACTACCTGCTTACCTGCTGACTAGTCAGGCTTGCAGCTTGTCATTATTTCTATATCTGCAAGAGCTATCTTAAACCAGGTAGAGCATGATTATTTGGATAATTAGAATGAACCATTTGAGATGCATCTGGTTAAAGTTAAATATGATTTCACTTTTATTATGGGCCTTTTCCCAACTTCAGTTATGATGATTACACTGTGGGGATGCTATAAGAGAAGTGTGTGTGAAGGAGGAGAAGTCATGGAAATGAGGAGCACTAAATGCAAAATTTTCTATGTCTGAAAACATTTTTAGAGGCCTAATCTTTTGAGGTGAGTAGAAAATGTATTACCAGTTGAAATTTTCACACGTGAGGTCTTTGCAAGTCTGGCTGTTGAATGTCTGAATTTGGGCTCTCAAAAACCAGCCGTAAGACTTCGGGAAATTCTAGAATGAAATACATGAAAAAGTACTGAGATTGAACTGATCTTAAACCCAGAGGGAGCCCAAATGTGCCCATCTGAGCCAGATACTGGTTTACTGCAAGGTAACTCAATGAAGTGGCAGTGCTGGTACTAAAAGATCTTGGGAAGTGACCCAGGGATGATACTCCCACATCACAGGCTTATTTCAGCGTGATCTAAACCTGGCAGCTCTAGGGGCCAGATCCTGATCTGCACCCCCTTCTTGCTAACCTCACATGCCCATGTGAACACATGGACTTAAATGCCTCTGGCAGCTCAGCAGTGGACTACTTCTCCCTCCTGTCTCTGGGATCTCTGTTGCTGAGTGGAAGCAACAGGAATGATGTGCTGTTGTTGCTTCTTGAGAATGGGAGAAATGTTTGTATACATTACAAGTATGAGGCAGAGGGGGAAATAGAGGAGTGACCATGAGGAGGAATAACATATTCCCTCAAGCATTGTTGCTTGTCCCTCCTGGTCTTCAGAGGCAGCATGGGCTGCATACCAGCCTTCTAGTGTGGGCTCCAGCCATGTGTTTTCAGTGTATAGTGAGACAACTGGTTAAAAATCCCGCAGGAGTCTAAAGAAGGGGAATAGCGATGAAGAAATGGGAGATTTGCTGTCAGACAAAACCTCTGAACATGCCAGTTCAAACGGCTTGTTGATGGCATCCTCAGTCCTGCAGGAGATGTGTGTCAGTCAAGAGCTGCTTGCCTGCTTTGGTCTCTTTTCCTTGCTAGGACATAGCTGTCACTCTCAAATCAGTCACTTGCTTGGCATCCTGTTCTCCTTCAGAAACAGCTGTCACTCAAAAGGCATTTTATATGATTGATGTCTATGCATGATTAATCATTAAGCCATACCATCACTTCTGCTGCCGTGACTATTCTTGCAGAAGAAAAAGTCAAGTGCTTTGTTGTTTGGTCCCTCTCTTTCTCTTTCTGATTTCAGAAAGTCATTATTGCAGGGACCTTTTGGTTTTGCTGCAAATGCAAAGGTGAATTGTCAGGTTCTAAATCAATGGATTTGAACAGCTGTCAGTGGTTCAGTGCCTATGCAGAGGGCCTGTAAAATTCTGATTAAGAGAATGCTAGTTGTAATGCTAGAGCATTTGATGTAGCATCTCATTACAATGACAATTTAAATAATGGCAAAAAAGATATTATTTTAGAACAAAGGGAAAAAAAGATACTCTTCTGCTAACATCCAGAATAAACAAGATTATCTGTGAATTCAGGAGAGATGGACAGAGGAGAGAAACTCATTGGCAGTGCTGATGTCACGTTCATGCAAGAGAGTGAGGACTCTGATACTGAAAGAAGAAGGGAGCTGTGAGAAAAGGCAAAGGAGATAGGGAATCCATGAGATGAGGGGGGAACAGTCCGTGTTTCTGCTGTAAAAGGCAATTGTCACTTGGCTTTTGGAAATCTAATAATACATTTTTGTGCCTAAAAAGTGTTTGTCATGGCAGTCTCTGTACCTCAGTGAGGGGAAATATTAGGATTACTGTGCTCCTTCTTAGAAAGACAGGGATGAAAAAGTGCAAAGAAGATTAAGTACCTTTCCCAAGGATCTACAGCAAGTTATTGCAGAGCTGAGAGAAGAACAGGGCACTGTACAATGAGCTGTGAACTCCTCAAGGGATATGTTCTCTCTGCTGGGGAATCCATGGGCAGGTAAAGAACAGAGAACAAAATGGGGCTTGTTTCCCAGTTACATTGAGTTGAAAGACCTGAAACTGGAGTAAAAGTGAGCATTGCCAGTAGTCAAGCTAGTGGGAGGAGTTGTAGAATACCATTTTGCGGCCATTATACTGCAGTCTGTCTGTGTTGTTTTGAACTGTGTTTGCACAGCCAAGAATTTCAGTCTCTATTGTTGCAGGGCAACCTTGTCTGTAAAATATACAGATGATGGTTGTGCTGGGAGAAGCTGCACTTAGAATGGCACAGGAACATCCCCCCACCTGCCACCTCACCATACTAGAGGATTCAGAGAGTCATAAGCCAAGAGAAGCAAGTGAGATTCAGCACTGGAAAATGCAAGCTCAGTCACCTAGGGACATGTAAGCTCAAAATACAAATACTATCAGAGGCGTATAAAGCAGTGTGAATATGAAATAGTGTGGGATGTGATACTGAGCAGCAGAACAGTCAGAATTTTGCTGTATGAGAAAGCAGAAAAGTCTTCCAAATTGAGGGAACTTTGGGTTTATATGCAAAGCTATCAGTGGTGCTGCTTAACAAGATGGCAATTTATTTCTCTACACCTTCATTTCTGGGAGTATGGGACTATTCTTGTCTGTTTTCTATATAAAACAACCACAACAACAACAACAAAATCCAAAAGAGAAAAGAAGATAGACATTTTTCTCCAGTATTGCTCAAAAGAGCAGGTGCTACTGAAATGAGACAGGTTGCTTGCACTAGGAGGACAGTGTTTCCCTCTGTTTTCAGTATTAAAATTTGCATAAGTACCCTCTTCATTGGGCTGCCTAAGCATCACTGAGCAACCTTGTTCAAGTTAATGAGGACCTGCCTGTGCACGGAGGTGTTGGAGGAGACTTGAAGGGGGAATATGCTGTGTGATGGTAGTAAAGCCGTGGAAAAAGAGTTCAAGCATTTTAAATGAATGAGACTGATAAAGAAGTCAGAACTGAACTGCTCAGACTCCAGGGTGCCACAATGCTTTGACGTCTGAGGAGGGCAGAGGCTTTTCTCTGCTTTCCTTGTATGTATCCTGCAGATGCAAATTCATTGCAGACTCAAAGGTATTACATGGTATGGTGCAACCAACCTGAGGAAAGGGGGTGCTTTCAGCAAGTGTGGTGCTGGTTTGAAAGACAGACAGGTAACAACCAAAAGACAGGAAAAAATCCAAATCCAGAATACTGGCGATACTTCCTTCCAAAGAAGAGAATCGGTGAGAAAGCCTGAGCAAGTCACACCTATTGCATTGAGATAGAGCTGGGGGAAGTGGCAGCTCTTTATGCTTTCCAGCAGTGACGACTTTTACCCAGAGACTGGAAGATGGGAATGACCATCAAGCTGCCTTGGGGCAGGTGGTTGGTTCCATTTCGCTTCTGTTTAGGGGCAGAGCATGCTGCAGCATCCTTTGCTAGCTGCCCCAGGCAAATCCCACAGTCAGCTCCCGGCTGTGGGTCCTTGTAAGGTCTGGCTGAGATGCCATAGCTCCCTGGGATATTCTCACTTGTAGTTTGGGCCTGCCAGTGAACACTGTTACAAGGGCAAGGTCACCACTTTACTGGAGTTTGGTGTTCCTGCTGTAATGCATTATCACAGCAGATTTCTATCAGTCGTAACATTGTCATTATTATGGCAGCTCACAAAGTGGCTTTTTCTTTCCTGGGTCCCTGCAGTGTTCTGAACCGCACCCCTCCCAGTCTCATCCAGGAGATCATTTTGGTAGATGACTTCAGCCCAGATCGTAAGTTTGGACCTATTTCCTGTACACTTATTTCTTCCCTTCTGTTTTCCCGTTTTTTGTTTGCTCTGTTGATTCCCCCTCCCTCACAGATTCCCTCTTGTCTGTATGCAGGAGAAAAAGAAAAGAAAAGAAGTCTGTGTTTAATGTCCATGCATGGCAGAGGCCGGAGCTTCTTCCTCTCTTTTTCTTTCCATTGAATCTTCCTTTTCTGTCAGCGTGGCAGTTTTTGCTAGGTTGCCAGAGATCTCTGTTGAGTTTCATTATGCACTGTTTCGTGAGCCATTTAGCAAGATAGATATGTAACAATGGTGTACATGAGCAGAGCAGGCTCTTTCAGACCAAGGGGCAAGAACAGGATGCAGTGGAGCATACAGAAAATTGCTGCCTGAGGTCCTGCAGGCAGGCCTAGGCAAGACTGGTTGGCTGCCTCCTTGTGCCTGGGATCCCAGGTGTCCCTGTGGGAAGCTGTAGCAGGATTATTGCTTTGGACAGCACCATACTTTCTTCTGCAGCTTGGCACAGGGACGGAGTGTCTACTGCATCAGTTCTACCAGACCTGCAGACTGGAGGCTTTGGAGTCTTTCTGTCTGTACAGATTGCTCTTGCGCCTGGTTGTGTAGTAGTTGTGAGGTGGTGGGAATAGAATTCTTGCTTCTCCCATGATGTGTTCTAGATTCAAGGACAATCTAGTTATGTATCATTTATAATAATTGATAATTACTCCTCCAGAACACTTTACAGATAGCTGCGAATGCCCATCTTGGCCTGCTGAGGTAAGGAAGCAATGCTATTTTGATTTTGAAGCTAAATGCTTATGTAGCTTTGGCCACAAAAAAACATCTTTACAAGTGGATGCTGAGATGACGGATTTAAGTTTCTGAGGGCCTTACAGTGTGTTTTGACTAAGTACTGAGCTGTCCTCAGCTGTTTAATTTCAGTATTTCTGAGCACTTACAACAAACAATCCTAAGTGTTCCACATTCTGCACCTAAAAATTCAGTTCTTAATGGACACCGTGTTCCAGATCAACAGTGATGGATTTCTGGTACCTGTTCTGCACAGGGTTCAAACAGAAAATCCCATTTAGACTCCTCAGTAAATAGAAGGATTTTTAAAAGGCTCTATCCTGTCACAGCTCTTACTTTTTCACAGCTGGATATTTGTGAATATAGCTGCTTCCCTGAGACACCTTCATGGAGGCACTTCAGCACATGTTTGAGGTCTGACACTTTCCTTTAATACCTGCCTCAGTTTCTCCATATATACTTGAGAGCCTGTCATCTCTGGCAAGTAGCTCCAGGCAGAGAAATGTGCTCCACTCCTGAATAAGAATTCTCATACCTGAAGCTGTGACTTGGCAAAGATGAGAGCATTGTCTTCCCTTGTAGCAGAGTTCCAGCAAAATCTCGATGCTCTATAGGTCAGTGCACCTACCACTTCCCTTGGATGGTGCAGCATCTGCCAAAGTGCCGACGTAAGAGCAGGATTTCAGATTGCATGTATTCTTGAGAATGGAAACACTTGTACAGGAACGTGCTAAGAGGTGCACTTTGGCTAAGGGCCTTGGCATTCTCCCCAGAGTACTCAGTCTGTGGGAAGATGACAGGAAAGAGGGGGCATGAGACATGAAAAGGAATAGGAATGAACATGGAAATTGGGGTGAATTTGATGGAGCAAGAAGAAAGCGCAAGGTAGAAATTGCTGTTCCTGTGACATCTACTAGAGCAGGAATAGAGAGGATAACAGTGAACTAAAGACTCAGTGCTCATTGGTATCTGGCTGGAGCAGGTAACTCTTCCTCTCCCTCATCTTTCCTAGGTCATGTTAATGAGGGATGCCAGGAGTTTCTGGCAAGCTGCCAGCAAAGCCCGTGGTCAGGCATCCATGTGTCAATGTGACGGTGTCTCCAAGGAAGCAGGTCACATCCCAGTGGCCTTTATTAAATAAAATCAAGTGGAAACTGCCCTGAGAACAAATGGCAGGAAATGCCCAGATGAGCCACTGAAGGCAGAGAGCAGATAAGATCGCTTTATGTTACAGAACTATTTTCCTTGGCTCTTTGGTGATTCGCAGTCCCACTTGCCTGTGTTCCCTCCTTTTCATTAGTGCCCAGTGCCACGATGCCAGCACATGCCCCATTGTTCTTGTGAAATGCTGAGCAGAGAGGATGGAGGCCTTGCTGCTCAGAGGATTGGGAAACAATGGCTCAGCTGCCTGAGGAGGACAGCAAGCAGGCAGTGCTCTTCTGTGTACTTTATAGACAACAAGATTGAGGCCATCAGGCTGATTAATGCAATGTTAAGTGAAAGCAGAATTTCTCCTCCCATGGCGAAGTAGGAGGAGAGTTAATTGGGGCTCTCTGTTGAAGCCAAATAATTCATACATGTGTACCAAATGTCTTTTTTGCTTTCCCCAAGCTGAGGACTGCCAGCTCCTTACCAAGATCCCAAAGGTCAAGTGTCTACGAAACACCCATCGAGAAGGTGAGTGCGGAAAGCTTTCTAAGTACAAAGATTTTGCCTATTTTTCCACATGACCCTGGTTGCCTCCCAGCTGCTTACATGTTGTTTCTTAGAATTTGTTTTTTCAGTATAAGCATTTGGAAGCTCTGTGGAGGGAGAACACAGCTTATCTGAGGCTTCAGGGGTCTCATATAATACTTAAATAATGAGCGGTGGTGTCCAGAGGCCTTGGCTGGAACAAAGACCACATTTTAATATCTTTATGAATAAAAATCCAGATGTAAGTCTTGTCCTTTTAAACACAAGCTAACTCTGGCACTTTCAAGCGCAAGATAACAAGCTGTGTAGGAGACGTGGGAGAAGGAAAAACAATCATGTTACCTATCATAAAGAGATACAATAAGGAAAGTTTTTTTTCATATATCTGTTATGTGCATAAATGACTCTGATTTCCCATCTGCTCTTCAGTTTGACTCACATGTGCTGGCTTATTTCTAAAGCTGTCGGTGCACAGCAGGTTTGGAGCGAGGATCTAGAAGGAGAGACAAAAATGACTGTTTAATTAACAAAGAGCATCCCACGTAGTGGGATGGGCTGTAAGAAAGTAAGGAGTAATCTGAGACACAGGCTGATAGCTCTGCAGGGTAGAGTAAATAACAAATGGGAATAAAGCATATAAGCAGTAAGGAAGGCAAAAAGCAGAGAGTCAATTTGGCCATGGGGAATTGGTGATGGAGGCAGCAGGGTGCTCAATGGGAGAGAAGCAAGCAGGCAGCAGGCAGGTGTTTGTGGGGAGGGCTGGAAGGGAGGAGCAAGGAGCCAGGTGGAAGTTCTGTGTTACGGACAGAAGTGACAGGAGAGGTCATTCATTGTGTGCTGGGAGGGCTCATCTAACTGTCCCCAGGGTATGCCCTGCTCTGAAGCTGCTCTCTGCTCCTGATAGAGATGTGATATAGGAGAATCACCTGTTCTTCCCCTTAATGGCCGCACAAAGTATTTTTTTCTGAAGGAGGCTTAAATGTTTCCTTTCCCTAACCCTCCTGCTTCTTTGCTGTCCTTTTCTCCTCATAGGGCTTATTCGCTCTCGGGTGCGAGGAGCTGAAGTGGCAACTGCTGACATCCTCACCTTCTTGGACAGTCACTGTGAAGTCAACAGCGAGTGGCTGCAGCCAATGCTTCAGAGAGTGAAAGAGGTGAGCACCATGTCCTGCCCTGGGATGGAGGGAGCTGGCCTGTCCTGTGCTGTTGGATCCTCTGCCCTTGCATGTGTCAGCAGAACTGCTGAGAACAAGCCTGCCAAGGTACTCCCCAGCCAGGCTGTTACAGAGGAAGGTACAGCCTGAGCTAGATGGGCAAGAGATCCCTGATGGGATTCTGTTCTGCCAGTGTGATAAGGCAGGAGGTACAGAGTGATGGGATGCAATGCTGAATGCTGGAACCACCAACTTGTACCTCTTGTCTCCTGCAGGCACGGTGCTTCCTCATCCTGTTCACCTGTATGTAGGACAGCCCCTTGAGCAGCATACACTGTGCAATTTTTCCATGATTTCCATCTCCCTCGCTGCTGGACCCTCCCCTCTGTCTTGTCACTGCCAAAATTTTCCATCCATTAATGTTCCCACTGAGCTGCCACCATACATCACCTGCAGGCAGGCAGCTTCCTATCACAGAGAAGCTGCCTGTGATTGCAGGGATGTCCCTCTGATGGTTCACTTGGCAAAGGATTCATGTAAGGCTGGAAGAATGAAAATGAGGCAGAAATATTAACAGCTGTCACCCTTACTGCACTGTAGAGCTGGAGGGAGAGATCATACCAGCTCTGCTGTAAGAAAAGGCAGGGGAGAGATGATGGGAGAAGCCCTTCTTGCAAGTGGCTGTGATTGTTCTCCTCTGAAAGGAGGATCCCATGAACTAACAGGCCTCAGGAGAAGGGGTGGAGGCTTTAATGATGCTTTGTACGCATGCCTGATTAGCTTAAAACAAAGGAGCAGAAGAAGGTGAAACTTCAGAACTGATGAATTAAAGCTTCTGCTTTTTATTCTTGTTCAATAAAGCCCATAAATGTTTACTTTACTTATTGGTCTTTAAGTCAAGTTGTAGCACTAGCATAGGGCTTCCTAAGCAGAAAGAACCTCATTCATTTCTTTAGAGGGGGATCTGAATTGCAAAAGCCTGTGTGCTAGCTCTAGTATACAAATTTTTTAGTGAGCAGATTTCAAGTCAACCTATTTCTGACCTAATTCCTTATATTTCTGATGTGCATCCTATTTCAGATTTCAGTCTTGCCCTAGCCAGTCCTGGCACAGATTGGCTGGAGTAGTGGCTGGCACACCAGGCTGCCAGGTGGGTGCTGGAGTCTCCAGCTGGGCAGACACACTCTGGCTGGGCAACCCTCACAGCTCAGAGGGGAAAAAACATGAATCCTCTTACCAAGGATGTCCCATCCTAGCCAAGTGTGGTACCTCATGAGGAACTATTGCAAGGCACAAAATCAAAGTTTGATAGGAAAGGCATGGATGCTGGCAGCTGTCCAATAACAAGGTGCTTATTCTGACATTGCCAGCTCAGTTTCATCTTACATGTCAGCTGTCACAACGCTGTCTTTAATGCCCTGTCTCATGATGTTGAAAAATTACTCAACTTTTACTTACTAAATGGATTGCAAAAGAAAACTCTGAATGTCTATATGCCTTAATGTCAATAAAATACTCACAATATCTTGATATTATAATGTATACAATGTGTCATATGTATTATAAAGTTTGCACTGTGAATCTTAAATGTGGGGTCTTGATTCATAGTACTTCTTAGGAAAATGCTTTATTAGGGGTTTGATAATTTCTAGGCTGATGATAATGAGTTAATTCGAGTATGGCTGAGCAGAAGGTGTGCTGTCAATTGATATAAAAAGGAAGACAAAACCCTTGGAACAGTGACTGATGCCCTGTGACTTGGGCAGGAAATAAAGAGCTGTTTCTTAGCAGCATTCCTAGGTGCTGGAATCTGACTCCACTCCCCACAACCATGGAGTGCAGGTGGCTAGTATCCCCCCATCTCCATGTTTGGATTTCATGGCCACAGATCCCTTGCACAGCTACCAGAACCATATTGGAGAAACCAGACAAAAATTTACACATGCAACTTTGTGTTTCCTGATCTCTGTCAGCTTTGCCGGACATTCAAGAAACCCTGACTCCGTTTTTTCCCCCCTTTCTCTCTCTCCCTCAGGATTATACCCGAGTGGTGAGTCCAATCATTGATGTTATCAGCCTGGATAATTTTGCCTACCTGGCAGCATCAGCAGATTTGAGAGGGGGTAGGTATAATGAATGGCTTGTGTAAGTTAGACCTGAGGGGTTGTGCATGATAAATAAGTTGTGTTCTCTTCAGCTTTCCAAGAAAAGAGAGTGATGATCTTTCCTGACAGGTTATCTGTCCCTTTTCCTCTGCAACTTGCAGCCAGATCTTTTGAAGAGTTAGAACAAAACTCAACTAGTATTTTCCTCTTGAACTTGAATCACAGTCATAACATTTAGCTGTTTCAGGACTTAAAGTTAATTGGTTAAATATCTCACCGTGTCCTCACTATGCTATGTCGGCCTGATTTTTCAGCCTTCTTGTGTGTCTCACAGGTTCATAGTTCTCAGTTTCTCACACACGGGTGTTACAAATAGAAGCAACGTTTTTGTTAGATTAAGTTAGTTTACATTTTTCCTCTTGGAAATATGGACAGCTGATGGACAGTTGTCCTGACCAGTGGGATGGGGAGAGGTGGCAACCTTCTCCTCCAATCCCTGGCCTCTGTAGAAATACTATAAAAATGGAGTCAGATCTTTTAATAAACAGTTCATGCCTTCTCATCAGACAGTGTGTATGTGTGTGTGTTTGTGTGTCCAACAGCAACAATGCTACATGTACACTGGAGTCTGACAGGCACTTCCAGTTGCTGCTTTGATCTGCCAGGCTATCTCATGGCATCTTCTGAAAGACATTTACACCTTTCCCCTCACAGCTGTACCCACTGCAGCTGTTCCTGTCCTGTGTCCACCCCTCTTCCCGGTGCCCTTCTACATTTTTTATGGCTGGGGCTGACTTCTGCACTGCTTGCCAGCAAAAGGCTACTTGTTCTTTGGCTACCCTTTAACAATGGTATAAAGTTAGTGGCTGTGTTGTGCTCTACTATCCACCATAGGCCATCTATAAGTACATGGTAGTCTTGAAAGACAAGGTGGTTACAGTGATCTGCAGGCCTTTGTTCCCAGAATGTATCACATCCCACAAGGTCCTTTATTAAAGCCTCATAATTCTGGCAGACAGGGTTTGCCTTTGGTAAAACAAAGTGGCCAGAATACAATTACATCTCAGCCTGACAACACTCTCCTGAAAGTGTGGAGTGAAACTGAGAAGGGCTCTGTAATGCTAAGGAATGATGGTGCCAAGACAGAAGCTGGTGAGGTCTACATTAGGATAGGCTATTGCTGTTTTGGGTAGATTGTGAGGGAGGTCAGGGAAGGAACATAGGGATAGCCTGTGATATAAAGGTGCAGACTATCACTGAAACTAGCAGTACTGTTTTAACAATTCAAAAACAAAATTGGCATGTCTTTTTCCTTTTCCAGGGTTTGACTGGAGCCTTCACTTTAAATGGGAACAGATTCCTATAGAGCAGAAGATGTCCAGAACAGACCCAACTCAGTCTATAAGGTACACTCTGATGGACAGGGTACACTTCTCCAAATACCTTGACTGAGCCTTCACCAGTGCGGCAAGGAGGGTACAGGGACTGCCTTGCCGAGGACAAAATGCCGCAGCGTTCACTTGATGATGGCAAACTCTTCACGTTATTTTTTTAATACATTGAGGTCTATACCCTAAGTGTGAGAGTGCTGCTCTCTGAATATTGTAAGAATAGTGATTGTTTACTATCATGCATGCCGCCTCTAGCAGTCACCACTTCTTCTATATGTTTGTTCTTGTGTTCTCCCTAACTCAACACTCTGAATGCCTCAGAAATCGCTTTGGGTTTTTTTAATTACTTCCATCTTTCAGATGAAAACTTAAAGAGTGAAGAAGATAAACAGTCATTCCACATGTGTAAAGCAGATCAGAAAACTGAATCCTATCTAGTAATGTGGGCATAGAATTACTCCCACCTACTAAATCTGCATGTCCACGGACAAAAGAGATTCTGTTGGCTGGAAAACTAGTTCTCAGCCTCACTGCAGGGTACATGGCTCTGAGACATGTGGAGTATAACAAATCCTGATATGAAGAGTTATAGTTCTTGTTTGTATAGGCAGACAGCTCCCTATTTGTAATATAAAAGTATCATTTAATTCCTCTGTGTAATTTTGAGCCTCTGTTTTGCACTCCAGAAGCAACCAGCTTGATAACAGCAGCGCAGTACCTGCAGCAGCCTGTCACACCATGTTTAATTGGTGAACACAGTCATCAAACAGTGCTCATCATTCCTTCACACTGTGCATATTTGTATAAATGCAAAAGACACAGCATTACTCTTGTAGTGCTTGGAAGACTGTCTAACAAAGGCATGAGGATGATCTGGTGAGGGGAAACTCAGAAACCTGCTACAGGCTCAAGTTCCAGCACTGCTATTTTTCTCTTTTAAATAAGGCCTGGACAAATTGTCTGCTCTTTAAAATTAGGTTTGTGGTGCTACATATATGTGTTACTATTTTTTCTGGATGTCTGTTTTGTCTTCCAGAACCCCTGTCATAGCAGGAGGCATCTTTGTGATTGACAAGTCCTGGTTTAACCATCTAGGAAAATATGATACTCAAATGGACATCTGGGGAGGAGAAAATTTTGGTAAGTTAGGATATTTCAAGTGAATAACACACTAATGCAGAATCACTTCCCAGTCTTCATTGCTTACCAGAGCATTTTTTTTGAGAGATCTAATCAGCATGTCAGTGTAAGGCTAGGTCAGTAGTAGTGGTCAGGTAATCCACAAGGTGGTCAGAGCTGTATCTCTGTCAGCATAAAGTATATGTGATCAGGGCTACACTCTGCTACCGGCGTATGTGCTATTATACAGGAGCTTCCACAGTACAAGAAAGAAAGAGGAACCTCCTGATATTTAAATTGTTGCTTGTTTTTGGAGAATATTCCTCCAGCTCTTCACACGGCAGTCTGTGTTGCCCCAGCTCTGAAGAGGGCAGCCACTACTGCAGCCTCTTCTGATACCTGTTCCTCTCTTGCAGATAAGTCTGAATTGCTCTCCCAGCTTGACAGGTCAGAGAGATATTTTTCCTAATAAAACAAGCCTCTTTATAAATGGAATTTGGTTACAAATAGACTCAGAATGCAAACATTTAGAAGCAGGCTAGAGCATCACAAACATCTGAGGAATTCAGAGGCCCAGTGTAGTCTGTCCACTCACATGCTGTTTTAGGGCATGGTGCTTGCGCTTAATAGTGGCACAGATATTCCAGGCATCTCTCTTTGCCACATGTGAAGGAATGCTGCAATGTCACCAGGTGTTAATGACAAAAGAAAGATGAATGTTAAAGAGAGGTTTATGGAGACATCAAGTATTCAAGGCATTCATTTAGAAATGGTGCAGATGGAGCTGAGGAGATAAAGCCTTTCTTTTTGTAGTCAACTTATGTAGATTTCTCTGTAGCTAACACTGCAAAAAAAAAAATCTGTTTCTACAGATTCCATAAATGTCACAGATTTGTAAATAAAGCCTTTCAAAGAAGAATTTTTGTGGTGTTTCGTAGCACATGGAGAACCAATTAAAAAGAATGAAATAGTCAGGAAAAGGAACTTGTTTCTCTGAACACAGCTGGGAGAGCTGCTTCTTTCTCAAATGCTTTCTAAAATCATTAAATAATATTTTGGGTTGATAGTAGACTCTCAAGGTAGTCTTTTGTTTTGAAAAACAAAATATATAATAATGAGTCCTCTCTGTTTTCCTAGATCTTGATTCAGTTCTATGGTATTTGTTATATTAAAAATAGATATTAAGTGGTGCTGGCATTGGAATCTCAGCAGTCCTAGTGGCATCATCTAAGCACTGTGACAGAAGTAGCAGGAAGCCTTTACCCTGGCATGAAGATCCCCCCCTTTATGTCCCTCAGGAGCAGAGCCAAACTCAGCTTCTTGCCATCACAAGTGCTGCTCCAGCTGCAAAGCCAGCCACTTGGCCATTCTGCCAGCCTCTGTCTGAGCTGTGGCTGTGTAAAAGCTGTAAACCCCAAAGATGGAGAAAGACTATTTCTCTAGGCTTTTACCTGTCTGCTTCTGCCCAGCTGGGAGTCCAGTGTTGTAGTTTGGTCTATATGTCAGTGGCATGATGGTAAGTAGAGCTCTCTGCCAGAAGTAGCACAAGGAAATTATTTGCATGCTCAGAGCCATTCTTCCATATAGAGCTTATCAGAACTACAGAATTTGCTTCATTCTCCTTGAAATGGCTCTTGTAAAGCCTAGCAGTGGCTGGACCAGGCTGTGTGTGACTTAGCCACATGTACAGGGCTTGCCAGTTTTGCCTTGTTGGGAAGTTTTTCTGTAAATTCAGTGTCTCCTGTCACTTGTCCCTCATCCTCCATCAAGTCTGTTGCTGCTGAAAGCAGAGGGATAGAAACCAACCTGGATTTGACAACAAAAGTATTCATTTTCCTCGAAGAATTTAGAATGGTTAATTTAACCTCTTAAAAAAACAATTTACCATACTTAATTGAAAACTGGGTTTTCTGATCAAGGAAAAAGATTGATAATGTTGTGAAACATTATTTCTACTAAATAGTACAATTTTGAGTGGGAAGGGACTGTTTGAATGTTATTTGTAGATGAGATGTGAGAGTAGTTCTGTCTAAGATTGTATAAGAAATGCTGTCTTTGGAAATGGACATCACTTTGAAGTTAGACATGCCTGACTGAGAGTTTTGTTTTTCCTGTAGACCAAAGTGCATCAGAAGCTCATTCCAGGAGAGCAAATGTCAGCTGGGTATATCACCAGACAGAAACTTATGTCTTGGGTTTCTTTTTATTTGTTTGTTTCTAAAACCCTTCCTCTCTTCAAATCTGGAACTCTCTGTTAAAGAGAATCCGAAAATAATTAGCTCTGAATAAGAGTCAGGAGAGAAAAGAGCTAGTAAGAAATACTACAAAATACAGTCTAATCAAATGGGGTTTTTTACTGAGAATCTACATTAAATAGACCATCTCCCCCCACCCTACAACTCCCTGTTTGAGCTATATCTCCGTATGCAGTGAGGAAAGCTATGGTTAAAGGTTGGGAAGATGTTAGTGTGTGTACAAGGTTTCAAATATCCATTAGATCCAGATACATAATTTCTTTTCATTTCTAAGCATCAGAGGCGCATAAATCAGGCATTACTGGAGGGAGATCCCAACTGAGTAAAGTTTTTAAAGTAATCAGTCTATACAATCTGAAGCACTTTTTGTAAAGACTACCAAACCACCCAGGTAATTCTCATTTCCTTCTTCCTTTTCTTTTCATCACCACATAAATTGAAAGTAAACCCCAAGTGGAACTGAAAGTGGAAAATCCCTCTGGTGTGGCAGTGATTAAACTTATGAGAACAGACCCATAACTAGAGCAAGGTCACATACCTTCTGTAATGTAAATAAGTGCCTGCACATCAAAGCTCCATGTCTTCTAGTCCTTTAACAAAATGTTGAATCTAGCTTCAGGATAGGGTGGATTTTTTCAAGCAGCAGGATCCTCTCTGTATTTTCTTAGTCATACTGTATGAGAGTAGTGTCTGCTCTGGGAGCAGTTCTCCCAGCAGAGGCAACTGCAACACAGTCAGTTGCTTTATTTCATTAGTAACAGAGCCAACCAAAATGAGAAGAAGGAACTATTTTAGGGTGGATAACATAGAGGTATCAGGGAGAGGACTTTGCTCTAGACATTGACTATATCCTCATCTTGTTCTGTTCTTCCCCTTGTCTTCTAAACTCCCTTTCTTCCTCACATGATTTGCTTTACACAGTAAGTTCTTCCTTTTTAATTCCATCTATGTGCAGGGATGAGAGTAACAGATGTCTTAAACAGGGTGTGTGTGGGGGGGAGTGGTCTCAGTCTGTTGCCAAATGCCATCCTGAGGGCTTGACATCCTGAGCAACCTTAAAGACCTGGTCAAATACAAAGGTGTTTCACTGAAATGAGACCAAAGAGGAGCAGGACTGGAGAAGGCTTGGAAGTCCCTGCGGTGCAATGGTTGCCTCCATTTTAACAAAGGGAGGACAGATTCTCTGCTCTCACCACAGCATTGCTTTCCCTGATTTTGCTGTTGTAGGCAATACACCTAGAGCGGAGAGGTAAGAAAATTGCCCTTCTTGGAACTGTTGCAGCTGTATGACTCTTGGTGTCTCTTCCAGAGCTCTCTTTCCGAGTGTGGATGTGTGGTGGCAGCTTGGAGATTGTTCCCTGCAGTCGAGTGGGACACGTGTTCAGGAAGCGCCATCCCTATGATTTTCCTGAGGGCAACGCACTGACTTACATCAAGTAGGTGTTGGGTAGTTCCTGGTAGTAGCCAGCCACCTTCGTGTTGGGCATGTCTAAATAAGTCTGAATTCTTTGTTGTGCTTTTGCCTGGTAACAGAGAACAGCTTGTGGCTGAGCATCTGTTCTGAAGGGAAGGATGAGTTGCTGTTTTCTGTGAACAAAACCTGTTCCCTTCTCTGCTGTTTGTATTAATGTCTCTTATTCCTTCTCAGTCTCTGGTGGGAGGGGTGGGGAGCAGTATGCCAGAGAGACACCCTGGCCATTCACAGATGCTGCCCTGTGACATGTGCATGGTTTCCAGCAGTCCTTGGACATCTCTGTTGTTTCTGAGCTATACATGCTCTAAGATAAACCCTGAGGACAACTTCTACTGCAGGACAGATGGAAAGAGAAAAGAGTTGAGATGAAGTGCTTGACAATGAAAGTAGTCAAGCACTGCCGCAGGACCCCAGAGAGATGATGAAATCTCCATCGTTGGAGATATCAAAACTCAACCAGTCAAGACCCTGAACGTGACCTAAAATGAAGCTAGTCTGATTTGGACAGGAGGTTAGAGGTTAGACAGATCTGCTTTCCAAGCTGAATTGTCCCATAACATTATTCTAACCTAGGAAAAGGGATACGATAAATGTGTATAATGGTGACAATCGGGCCCAGTGTCTCTGCAGAGGAAGTATGTGTGAAAAAGTCATGGTTAACTATGGCTATTAAATTTTTAACTTCTGAAGTGTTCTTGCAAGGCTTTGTAGACTTAACACATTCAATCTCTATCCCCCCATACTGCCTACTCGGTTTCTTTGGGACTGTCCCCCACTATCTCCTGGTGGACAGGCCCTGGGTCGCCCACCCAGTGCCTGCTGGCTAGGAGGGCAGGTTCTGCAGCAGAGCATCTCCTCAGCAGCACCTGCTCATCCCCCTGCAGGAACACCAAGCGCACAGCAGAGGTGTGGATGGATGAATACAAGCAATATTACTATGAGGCCCGGCCGTCAGCCATTGGCAAGTCGTTTGGAAGGTAAGCCGCCCCAGACCTTGGTAGCAGGGCTCTGGTAAACCCCTTGGTAGAAAAAAATAGTTTTTAGGTCTTCTCTGGGGCTAAGTGTGAGAAATAGAGGTGCCCTGAATGCCTGGCTTGCCAGGGAGGTTGTAGCTTGAGTGTCTGGCTAATGAGGTTGCTTCTAATTCACTTTATTTTTGCCTGGTAACACTGCATAAATCATTTGTTAGCAGAAGGCCAATGGGATCTGTAATGAAATTAGAAGATCAGACATTTTACGTGGATAGACAGGAATATTATTCTATCACAGCATGCAGCTGTTGTAGAAATGTGACCTGTATCTTGATCTTGAAGTTCCTGTGCAGATGCAGAATCCCAGGGCAAGCACAGCTGGCTGGCACAGGGGGCACGTTGCACTTGGTGCACTCCCCAGTTTCCTGATGGATAGAGGGTAGTTTGCCTGGTTTGTAGGGCAGGAGAGAGCATGGCCATTTGAAACACAATCTGCAGAACTGTGCTTCTTATAGCACCTTTGCTAAAGCTATCTTCAGGCCACATGGGATTCATTGTTACCAGCTTAACAATTCGCTGTGACCCAGAAATCAATGATGGACACCAAACCTGGGATGAGAGGAGAGCTTGCTGTCTGTGCTCTCAAACCCCTATGACTCCCAAATAAATGTAAATATCCCAGGAGTGCTGTATTTCTCTGGATTTTATCTGCCTGTGAACAAAAGACTATTGTTGCATCAGTGTAAGGACTTGGCAAATGTGGTTGTATCTCAGACGTGTAGCTGTGTGCACAGGATAATGATGCATCTCCTACTTATCTATGATAACCAGGTCACTTTTCTTGCTGTACACTTTGCTTTATAATCATGATGCATTACATATCTTCATTAAAATAGCTTTGCCTACCTAATTTATCAGTCCTTGAGCTGACTGCAGAAGCTGGGCTGGGACCACATAACCCTGCTGCTGTAGAGGAAACCAGACTATTGCATGTCGTATGTAGATACATTGCTCATGTGTTTTAGTGGCAAAAACTGCAGTTCTTGTTCACACAGACATCCTAGTGACTTTAAGGCAGCATTGGCTGAATAAAAGGTGGAGAAGAGCATAAGACTTTGATTTCAGGCAATTTCCTGTAGTAACAGCTCTGTGAACCTGCATTAAATCTAGATTTTAGAGTGCAAATGCCTTTGGCACCATCACTGACAATTGGGCCTAAAATGGACTTTCCTTCCCCTCAATTTTGATGTGGATATAAAATCTGAGAGCATTCTCCTGAGGTATGTGGCCTCATGTACGTGTGGCATCTGTGGGCTGAGGATGGTACACAGGTACAGTTGTAATTCCTTCCCAACACACAAATGCAGTGTTATAGCTTAAAGATGAGTTCTTGGTTTTGCTGCTCAGTAGGACTGCTGGAAGGAAATCCTCTTCTAAAGCCAAGCAAATCAGCAGTGAGAGGACTGCCACAGTAGTAGACAGCTACTGAGATGTTGAGGTAATCTCCCCTTATACTCCCACCCTTCCCCCAAACTGCTTAAGAACAAATAATTAAGTTCTCCAGGTCTCAGTTCTCCAACCTGAGCCTCGACCTGCTGCCATGAGCTAGAGACGTGCTTTAGCACACACACAAATTAATCATCCGTGCCTGAGCACAAACACTTTCTAGGCCTTTTCAGCAGCTGATTGTTGTGCAGGTTTCATGGTATGCCTCTACAGGGGCACCGAGAGGCAGAAATGCTTTCCTGATCTTACAGGAGTTTTACTGCAATATATTATTTAACAAAGTGAGACCTGGGCTCTGCTATTTCTCTGAGCCAAAGGAAGTGCAAGAGCAGCTCTCTGAAGGGGTTTGTCTTCCATTTCTATTTCCTGCCGCTTGCCTCTTTCCTCCTTGTCACCTCAGGTCACTGCTAGTGCTCTGAACCCAGCAACAATTACGTGGGAGAATGAGTAATGGCAAAAAGTCACGTAATTCCCTCAAACCTCCTGGTCAATCTTCATTGTTCCCCTCCCTCCTGTTCACTGCCTTATTCTCAGCAAACTGCCTGTGTTTCCAGTGTTGCAGACCGAGTGGAGCTGCGACGCAAACTGAATTGTAAATCCTTCCAGTGGTATCTGGAGAATGTCTACCCCGAGCTCAAGTGAGTCAGTTCTTCACTTGTAGAATTCTCTGTGGGATTTGAGAGGTGGGTTGCAATGGGAAGATGAGCCTTGACAGCCGTGGGCAAAAGAGATTTAAGCTTGGAAAAGGTTTTCTCTGTTCTTCTTTTTGGTGAGGAACCTCCTGTGTTTTCCTGGCTTGTATTATCACAGCTCTGGAAAAGGTCTGCCTTCTGTTCTGACCCACACAGCTGTCCCTTGGAGATGTGCAACAGTGGTGTTTTCAGAGGTGTGAGGTATAGACAAGTGCCAGAGCACTACACCCCTCTCAGTTTTGACTCGATCTCTGCCCATTGGATGCTCTGTCTGGAGGGAGTTCAGCCAAGTAGAACTGGACAGCCTCAGTGCAGAGGTTTGGGTGGTTCAGAGAAGGCTCTAAGGAGTGCCAGAACCAGCTGTCCCTGTGGCTTCCCCTGCCCTGGGTCAGGACACAGTGGTGTTGTGTCCTTGCTCAGCTGGGAGGAAGCCTGGGTAGAGCTGTGTTGTTGGCATGTACAAACCAGCACACCCTGGCAACACATCTTTACAGCTCAGTCTGTGGCTAGAGTGAGTGGAGGCTGAAACACCCAGCTGTAATCTGGCCTGGACAGATCTTCCTTGCATTCCTACCAATGAGGCAGAATATGTGTTAGCTGGGGAGAAGACTGAGAAAGGGGGAGGAAGAACCAGAACAAATCAGTGTGGATATGGCTTTTTGCTGGAAACAGCTTCTTTCTACCTTTCAGACTCTTTCAGAATCATCACATTAAACTGCTTAGGGTACCCCTAAAGATCCTGGTACACCTTCTGAAACAAAAAGGTACCAGTCCTCTGACTAAGTTCTCACTTAATTTTTGCCTCCTCCAGATATTTCCAGTGGGTAGCATGATGTTGTTTATTTTCTGTCAAATATAGGGGACTGTGTTTCAGTCAGGGGCCAATTACACCCTTATAAATGTGAAAGTACTTTGGATATTTCTTTGTATAAGGTACCATGCAACTGTCATTTTACTTCAAGGATTCCTGAAAAAGAGTTGATTCCAGGAATAATTAGACAAGGAGGAAACTGTCTGCAGTCTCAGGCACAGGATACCACAGGGAATATGTTGGCTGGCATGGGAAACTGTAAAGGGATGGTGAATAATCCATCTGTCACTCAGGTAAGGCAGGCTTCAGTTTGGTACTTTACTCTTACTGCTACCCTTTTTATTATGTGAATGAAGAGGCCTGAATCTCTGGCCTTGGTGGGTTGATATGGAGGTGAAGGAAGGAAGACTTTGATCCTGTAATGATTTTAATAGTAAGCAGAAAAAGAAGCCCATCTCTCAGAGCTCTGATGGCTCAACAGACTCAGCAGTCAGGCATGGAATGTGAAGGTTTTCATCTCTCAGAGACAGCAGGTAGTGCTTAAATGCTCAGGGAGTGACAGACTCATTGAGAATCATTTTGGGGCTGTGGTTGGCTAGTACCCTGGCATGTGGGTAAGAAATTTTTGAGGATTAGAAATACTCCTTGCTCTGCTAGCTCAGCTGTAGCTGCAGGTGACTTGAATTGTGCTGTGTTGCAGATGTGTTTCAGTATAAAGCACAAATAGAGTTTAAATAGCTGATCCCAGTGCAGTAATGTGGTGCAGTTCTCCTAACTGCAGTGGAGCTGTGATAGTATACACAAGCTGAAGATCTGCACTCAGACTCTCTGTTGGTGACTGAAAGCAGCAGGGAAACAGCTTGAGAAAGTTAAGGATCACAGTAGGGTATTATATGCCAGAAAATACATATTCACGTCTGTTAACTTTTGGAAACTAGTCTGCACCCAGCATTCAGTGTGCCATTTAACCTGACTCATTGTTCTGTGTCATTACCATTTGAAATATCTGAAACTTTCTGCATTTTGTATTTTTTCCTTGGGGAAAGTGGAGTATCAGGATCAGGTATCCATTTAAGCAGAGGGAGGAAAAATTGAATCTGTTTGTCCCTTATGCGTGCTGGTGATATATGGATGTGCTTGCGTGTGTTATGCTTTGCTTCACAATCTATAGGTCCCAGATACCTGTTAGAAAACGTCTGCTGTGTGAAATATGCAGAAGCAGTCGCATATCATGTGTCAGGGCTCGGGATCCTCCTTGCTTTATAGGCCTGAATCTGTAAAGCTGCAGAGCAGAGAGTTGCATGGGATCCAGGGTTAATCAGACACCTCACATAGTGAAGGGAGCCAGCTGCAAGCTTTGAAATGGTCATGATGCGCCAAGCCTGAGCCTAAACTTCTGATCAGGTGACAACTGCTGTGGTAGTCTTCCCAGGGAGCCTTTTGTAGGAAGAGAACAAAAGACAGAGGGTTTTAAATATCTAATAGAAAAAGCTCTCTCTCCCTCATCTGATCACTGTTGGCATCCTAATGGAACCTTTCTTTTTCTTGTTCCAAAGGAGTGGATATTCAGTGACCCTTTAATTAGACAGCAGGACAAGTGTCTTTCCATTACCTCCTTCTCTACTGGTTCCCAAATCACGCTGGAAGCTTGCAATCAAAAAGACGGCAGACAGGTAGGTAACTGTGTACCTCTTTCTAATGCCTTCATTGCCACATACCTGTGTACCTCCATCAGTGCAGCCAGCAGGGGCAAACCCAGTACTATCAAAGCACATTAAAGTCCTTCCTGTCTTCTGCTTCTCCCTCTCTGGTGTGTTTCATAAGCTTGGATGTATGAGAGAGTGCATGACCAAGCAGGAGGAGCACTGTGTGGGTGTCTGCTCTGTCTGGGCCCTTGGCAGCATGGTTGGCTCCAGCTCAGCAGCACCCCAACTTTGCTTCTTGGATAGGTTTATGTGCAGCCAGATTGGTGCATGGATGAAGCACAGCACCAGAGGTAGGTGAGGCAACTGCTTTGAGATACCTAAGGGAAGGGTGCTATCATTTGAGATACCTAAGGTATGTTGCTATCATTTTTTAATTAATTTGAAGTGAGAGAGCTGTGTTCTTCTTAATGCTGTCTTTGGACATGTGAGCAGACCTTTAAAACTGAGTACATGCAACTCGTTTAAGAGATGCTGACTGACACAAAGCACTGTATGTTCCACTGGAACTGCTCCCTAGAGGAAAAATACACCGCAGCAATGTTCCCAACAAAATGCAGCTTTGACTTATGCTGTTTCCAAGATGTTCATCCCTGATCTGTCAGGAGAAATCAATCATTTTGCCTTACAACACCAGGTAAGGGATGGCCTCTGCAATGGCTAGGGTGCCCTCAACAGAGATGTGATGTGCCTCTTTATCAGAACTAGACAAAGCACAAAAAGGAACAATGCAACACTGGCAGACAGCAGATTGGGCTTGTTTCACTCCTAGTTCCCATGCTTCCCTGTACACCAAAAGAGAACAAATGTTCTGTGCTTTCTGACATGTTTGTTGTTTTGATAGCCCAGACGTAGAGGACGGCTCAGCTTTGACCAGTTCTCATCAGCATCTTCTTTTGTCAGTACTTTCCAATGCTATATGCATCCTTGAATTTAGTTATTCCTGAAAGAAAGCACTGAAATGCAGTCCTGCCCATTTATGGAAAACCTGTGTAGACTTTCCTCTGGAGGGTTGGCTAATGCAGAAATGCCTTGAAGAGTTGTCACCATGAATACACTGGGAAAACTCTTGAGTTTGGATTAGTCTGCAAGGGTATCCCAGGTGGGCTGTGCTTGCCTGCTCCTTTTTCTTGTCGGCAATCATTCATCCCATTGCTGTGTAATTAGGTCACTTAGCTTCTCCTTATGTGCCTTGCAGTATTTTCCTCCCTGGCAGCAGAGAGGACTTTAGCAGCTGCCAAAATCAGTTGTCTTTCCCTGCTTCCTCTGTCACGGAAGGACAAGGGTCCCCCAAGGAGGGTGGAGTCCAAGCTGTATCAGAAGCCAGAAGAGGGATTATTCCACAATAATACAAGCAGGCTTATTCTGCTGCTGGAATAGGATTTATTGAGCCTTGATATGTTGATTATATACAGGCTCATTATAAAGACATACACACACTTAAGGGTGTGTGCTATTGTTTTCCATGACATTATGTGAGCAAATGGCACTTACATCAAGGACTTGACCTAGCAGATGATTTAACCAACTGATTCTAAACAAGGATTTTGTTTAAGCATTTCAAATAATTAAGAGACCGATTTGAATTGCAGCTGCTGTTCCAAACTGCCTTGCAGCTGAAGGGATAAGGTGGGGTGAAGTGAGAGAAATGCATTTGAATTTTGAATGTAATGTGGGTTGAAATGCTCTTAAAATGTTGCGGTCTTTTTTGTATTCCCAAACTCCAATTTAGAAATTTCTACTTACAAAGCCAATTCTACTTGCAGTGCTCAAGTTTGTTGTGTTCCTAGGGAATGTTGTTATGGTTCTTTCCTTCCATAAACACAACACTAATTGTTGTTAAGACCGACATTAGGTTTTAATTAGCTAGAAGTCAGTCATCTTGTAAACTATTCCATTCTCTCTCCTCCTCATATTTGAGAGGTTGATTTCCAAGAAGGAGCAAAGCTGAAAGGAACAAATTCCCTCAGTCGCTCTACAGCTTGCCTGTCTCCCCATGGATACTCACAGCTCAAAGTGCAAGTGCTGGGGAAGAGCAGGGCTTCCAAACTGTGCATGGATGTATCCACTTCTCAGTTCAACTGGGCTTCTCAGAAAGTCACAGGAACTGAGTAGAGGGAGGGGAGGTGAGCTGCTTTGCAGAGCTGAGTCCTGACTGTGTGATGTGGTCTGAGTGGAGGAGGGTGAGCGTGGGCAGCATGCATCACACACATCACACGTACAATATCCTAAAAGGAGACGGCAGCATAGTGAAAGTCGGGCTTTGAACATCTTTCCTGTCACTGGTATCAAAGATCTGTGGTGAAAGATCTTCAAGTGTGCTGGATGTAGATTTCATGTCTGTGTCTGAGTCATGAAAAAGCAACATTTCTGACAAAAGATGGTCCATGTGATAGCTTTGGTTTTTAGTGTCCTAGGAGTAGATTGGTTAGATCATTATGACAGCACCACACAGCTCCTAAAGTTGGTTTCTGCTTTCAAACATACTGAAGCTGTGCCCATGCTATACAGCTGTACTGCATTAAGCATGTCCCAAGGACAGTTAATTTTGTTGTAAATTTTGAGTGCTAAGAACAGTCCATCTAACATATAGGCAACACTCTAGCAGAGGCTTTACAGTATTATGGTTTGTGTCTAGAGTATTACCTCAAAATAAGTCCAGAATTTTGCAAGCAGGAGGATATGAGAAATAGCCACACTTCAGATGATTTTTGGTGCTGTCAGACTCCCTTGGGTTGAAAGAAACCAGAAATGAAATCTATTTGGCAACATGATCCTGTTGATCATTCAACAGCAACAGCTGGCACTGCTAGCAGAAGACCAGCCAAAAGCTATTCTGCATAATCAGAACTAGATTTCAAAGCAGATGGATGTTATCCATAATGTTATTTGGAGAATAGCATTTTTAGTTGAATGCACAATAAATTATTGCCTTCAGCTTTGTTTTTTGGCTCTGACTGACAGTAGGAGTGGTGCTTTAATTTGTATTATAGCGAGGACAAATAGAAGGCAAAGTGAGAGTCAGACACTAAAACAAGAGAATGAAAATGAGAAACATTGGCACAGTATTTCCCAACAGAACAAGAAATGCTGAGAAATCCTATTAAACAGCTATATTTCATTAAAATGTTCTGAAGGAATGTGACCTCAGCCTGAAAATGAGGACACTGAGTTTTCTTGTGAGACAAACACTATTTGAAATCCCGTGTTCCTTTGTATACCACTGGGAATTTTTTCCCACTTTACTTCTCAGTGTATATTACCTGAAGATGAATGCGACTTTATATAGAGTATCTGAAAATAAAAGGAGTGAAAGCCTGTCTGTTTTGAAAGCACCTGACTCAGCATCTTCATGACAATAAGTAGGTAAAACAATAATGGCAATATGCCATATGTTGAAAGTAGTTTTCAGGAGACAAAAGTTCCTCTTAATTGTGATTTAGTTTTACAAATTAAGGTGCTCAGAGGAAGACAGTACTTGCTGGATGCTGGTGTGAGCTTTTCCATCCTCTATCTCTGCTCATATATTTAAAATTTAGTGCTCAAGATCAGCTTCAGGCTACCCATGGCTCTGCAAATACACTCAATTACAACTTACAACATCCTTGGCTACTACAGTTACCAGGTCTCCATACATCTCCGTTTGAAGCATCTCAGTCCTCATGAGCAAAATTTGGCTTTCTCAGCTGTGCCTCCTGAGCTTGGCCGATTCTACTGTTTCACAGTTAGGATTTTTAGAGAAATCCTAGACTGCCTGGATTACTGCGGGTTAAAGGAAAACTTTTGATTACCCTGAAAAATTAGGCTAGTGTAAACAATTTCAGCTCTTGTATATATTGGATAGACGAGGACTGGCTATTTCTGACTTTTCTCTTAGTAATTGTACATGGAGTGCTTCTATCCAGCCACCTAAAAGTACATTGAAATGATAGATAAAAAAGAGGGAGAGAGAGATTTACAAAAAAGTGGGGGAAATTTTGGGTTGACACTGGGGAAGAGGATCAAGACACAGTATTTCAAAGAAAAAATTGATTCTGTATTATCTCCATCTGCACAAGAAAGGGAGACCAAAGAGAATTTTCAAGCCCAGATTTTTCAGATTGTGCAATCAGATCTGTATCTTCCAAAAGCTTTCCTTCCAAGTACAGGCCAGTCATAATGTCTGGGTGTAGGAGAAGAGAGGACTCCCTGTAACGTGTATGCAGGAGGTGTCTGCTTTGTTTATTTTTTGCTGAAGATGATCATTATTGCTATCATTTAAAACTTATCAGTCCAGGCTTCCCTTCTGGTCTGTGGAGAAAGCTGGACCCTCCCAGAAGGGGCTTGTACCTTGGACCCCTCCATAACTATAACACCAGGCAACTAGTTTAGACTAAATTGCTTATTTCTGAGGTGGCTGACAGTGGGAGATGAGCATCTGATCTCCTGTTCCCATCCATTCCCACTGTCCGCCCTCCTGAAAGCTCTGAGATAGGATGTGTCCCAGCAGGGCAGGATGGTGGTCTGCCTTTGGTAATCCTATGGTCTGCAGTCAGTCCTTGTGAAAGGTGAAGTCAGGGAGTTGCTCTGGTGTCTCATGAAGGGTAGAAAAACATAGTTTCTAATCAGAATAGCTAAAATTCATCATTCTGAAAACACCCCATGCATTTGAGATGAGGAGCCCTGCTTAGGCTTTTACTGTCAGTATCCTTTATAACAGCTACATACATGGCACCTCCCTGCAGCCCAGATGAGCCTCACCTTCAACTCTCACCTTCTCTCCTCCTCCCCCTTCTCCATCCTTGCCCCACTTTATTTTGAACAAAGGAATCTGGGGTGACTTGATATGCTGGGCTTTCCACTGGTGTGACTCACTGAGAAGCTGATTGATTTTGTTAGCAGCTGTAGATGTGCTCTGGGGAGTGTTTGCTGGTGTCCTGCTGAGCCTGTTGCTGCAGGCTCTCCCTACAGACATCACAGTGGGTACCTGCTCAGCGTGGACAGGTGCCACAGTAGCAGGCCTCTCATCTGAAGGAATAACATGAGCAAGCCTCCCATGGTGCTACTTTTCTCCTGAACAGTGAGGGGAAGAAGAAAACCAGTGTCTCTTGGTAATTGGCCTTGTCCTCCATCTCAAATCTTATAACAGCATATTCTTCTACAGCAGGGTCATTTGGTGAGCTGTGGGGTGTGTGGGAGAGGCAGCTGGCAGGCTTCCTCTTGCACATGCACGGGGGAGCATGGAGACTGAGAATTCACAAGTACAGAGAGGTCGAGGGAAAGTGGAGGGCAAGGAAGCAGGTGTGCTTTGGAATAGGTCGAAAAGGCTCTTCACTGGGGTGTCTGTGACCCTGGGAGACACTGGTGGGGAGGCTGTCGTGCAGCAATGGCACCAGCTAGGCACAGAGCTAAGATCGCCTTCTTTACACTCCATCATTACAGCTGCTGCTTTATGATGTTAACTCTTCCTCAGCTCTTTGCAGGGAGGCTTCTGCCAGATGGAAGCCAGATGGCTCTGGAACCTGTGTAGGCAGTGGGTTGCAGCAGCTGGTGAGGGCATTGTAGTGCAAAGACTGCATTGTATCTTCCTGTCCATCATCACTGCTTTCCTCTGCCCCCTTCTCCATTAAAATCAGCTTCTTCCTGCTGCACGAACAGCTCTCTTTTAGTGTTGTCCTGTAAAACAGGGCTAGCAATACTGCAAATTGATGCTGCCTCTGGTATTTAGACTTGAAGAAATACACGATGCAGGAGCAACAGATTACTCTGGGCTTTACAACTGCCCTGCCCTCCAAGACACATAACAGCTGCCAGCAATATGTGAACATAACTGAATAACTTAAACCACACAGCATGTGGCAGTCCTTTTGTTATGCTACCCAAGAATTAAGATGTTTGTACGTTTTGATGTTGTCCAGATATTGCAGGATTTTTTAAAATTCCCTTTGCATATCTTTCCTGCAATGCTCGAGGTCCATCAGTATTGTCAAACTGTTTCTTCTTCTTCATCAGTCTCGTGGGTTAGCCAAAACATAAACATAATATTCCTAAGCTCTTTATTGACTGTGCACCCAGACCACAATTCCAACTGGGTCATCTGTGTGACTGAAAAGAATGAAGGGAAAATCCCTGGAGCCTGGACCCCTCTATCTTCTCAATCTGTTGAGCTCAGCTGTGCCCCACTGGAGATGAACAGCACTACCTCAACTGGGAGATCCCAAGTCCCCAGACTCCTTTCTGCTTCTTTCTCTTATTATCAGCCATAGTGTTCCCAGTTTTGGGTGTTTTTTTCTCAGCAGGGATGGAAGGTACAGCCCTTTCAGCAGAATCTTAAATTCAAGGTTAGGACATATTTTTGTTTCCTGGTAAGTAGCACGACCAAAGTGGACCTTCAGGAAGGGCTTGTATATGTGACCTTTTGAATTTGATGAAAGAAGAGATGAGGGAACAATGGATAAGAGAGAGATCCAGTCAAACAGCAGAAAGTGTGCTTTTTGCTTTCTGTGGACAGGTTGCTTTCAAAGTTGGGAGACATTTCAGTGCTTTGCTTTCCATGGATTGGAAAACAACCATAGGAGGGTTTCAAGTTTTGGCAGGTATCTGGGTGCCCAGAACAGAGAAAGGCCTGGAAACTGTGACTATAATAGGCTTTGAAAATGCCATTACTTACTGATTTTTGTGTTGACAGAATCACATGATCATAGAATAGGCTAGGTTGGAAGAGACCCGTCTGGACCACTGAGTCCAATTTCTGGCCCTTCACACAGCACCCCAAGAGTTACATCATGTGCCTGAGAGCATTGTCCAGGTGCCTCTTGAATTCAGCCAAGGCTTGGTGACCACTACTGTTGTATGCCTTCTAGATGCTTCTGAGTATCCAGCCCTGTAACTCAGCTAAACCCTAACCCTACCTAACTGCAGGTATCATTGGTACAGGAAATCAGTGAGTTAGAGATGCTGCCCATACCCAGATTTTCATTCTCCCCAGTTGTTGGAATTCACTTAAGATTACCCTCAACTTGAAGTCACAGTTCTGTAGGGGAATGGAAGTAACATCATGTTTTTTCTGTGTCTTCTCACAGAAGTGGAAGATGAAAGGCAGTTTCATTCAACACTTTGTCAGTGGTCTCTGCCTGGAAAACCAGACTGGAAGAGTGGTGACCAACCCCTGTCAAGCAGGTGTACCTGGCCAACAGTGGGAGCTGCTACAAGCAACATGATGGTAGCACAGAGATCTCCTTGTTTCTTTGTGCATGAGACTCTGGGAACAGAGGGGAATCAGGAAGGGAAGAATGGTTTTGTATGTCTGACCCTAAATGTTTTCATTGTGCCCATCAGTAAGCCACCATTTCAGCTGAGCACTTGATGTTTTTGAGCTTTTCAGAGAAGAAGCTGGGGATGAGAGGGATCAGGACAGTTGTCAAAATCTTCCCATCTGTTGTCTTAAGTTATCCTTTGTAGCTGATTCCTGTGCACAGCTGCACCTAGAGGTGGAGGAGGACCCAGCCCAATACTTGCAACTCTTCCCATCCTTTCCTTTCTCTGCATCCAGAGTCCACAACCTTCAGTCCAGCAGCTTAGGCTATGCTTGTACAAACATTGGCTTCCCTGGCTTTTGGCTCTAACACTGTGCGTCATTTATGCACGTCTCTCAGTGAGGACTGGGCAGAAGAGCCATCATGATCAGTGGAGAGGCTGGAAAACAGCTAGCAGATCCTGGGGGCAGGTTTGTCACCTCTTTTTAGTGGGCTCATTCCTTCTTCTGCCCACAGTAGCTGCCCTACAGCCAAATGTGCTGAGGTTGGTCAGTGCTGACAAGAGAGATTGAAAAGGGACAATCTCTTCTACCAATCTAACTAGGGATGGTTTCAAGGACTATTCCCTGTTGAAGTCTTCCTTACAGCTTTTTTATGTGTGGAAGGCCAGCCCTGCCCTGCCTCCAAGAGTGGCCCAAGCCTGCAGGTTGAGGGTAGCATGTTCTGGTGGAGCCAGTCAGACAGGTGACAACACCTGGGGATGTTAGGGAAGCTGCGACTGTTCTCTGGCTGCTCTTCCTGGTGCTACCAGCCACTGCTCACTGCAGCCCACACCAAAGGTGGTGCACAGAGCTGTGTGGGCAGCACACACAGACAGAGGTGCTGCACATGGCTCAGGCCTGTGGCAGGAGCCCACCCAGATCCCCAGTGTGAAAGAAAGAAGAGGACAGCCCCTAGGTCATAGCAGACTTGTTGCTGCTGGCTGAGCAAGGCCACAGTTCTCATGCTTGTCACTCCAGTTCTGTGAACAGAGCCTGGCATGACAAACCACCCACTCCCTCTGTCTAGTTGCTTTTCCTTCTATTTAAAAAAGACGAGGCAAAAACACCGGGGCTGCTCTACTTTTGGCATTCCTCTCTCTTCCTGGTGAGCACCTTGGGGAGAGGTTAGCTGGTGAAGCTGAAACTGCCCCCTGCACAAATGCTGCCACAGTGCAGGCCTGCTCTAAGAGAGGCTCCTTCATGTTCTGGAAATACCAGAGACACTGTTGGTCTCTAGCTGGCACCCCAATCCTGCTCCCAGTTACCAGTCAGCTCTAGCTGCATGTGGATTTTCAAACCTGCCAAGGGATGCTTACCTATTCAAATAAAGTCCCACAACCTTACTGTCTCCTAACTAGATCTGCTAAATTTTCCTCTTGAGATAGATTTTGTAAACCAACCCTCCTTTCCAAGAACCTGACAGGGGAACCAGATGGTGGGAGTATCTTCATTAGGCAATTGTTTACCTGGATCCTTTCTGATCTGGTGTAGAAAAAATAGGTCATTCATTTGGATTCTGAACAGCTGTTTGCTTTTGATCATGTTTGTATCTCTTTTTAATTCTTTCTCTTAGCTTGATATTAGCCCAAACAGTTGACAAAAGAACAGATTATGTTCTTCATACACTGCATGTGCTTAGTGTGAAAACTGGACAATGTTTTCTTGGTTTAAAAAAAATTAAATCCATCATATGGCAGGAGTTCTTATTCTGTCTCCCCCTTCACTTTGGTACCAGATCCCCATCTCAGCACTGATGACCTGCATGCACTGTGAAAACTCAGAGGGGAGTTTTTTTGATCCTTACAGAATGTTGCAGCTGCTCTTCTGTGTGGAAATGAGGGCACTGACTCTGCAGTGATTTCTCTTTCCTTGTGTAGAGATGCTTTGGGCCAGAACCACTGAGGTCAGGAAAGGGCAAAGCAGGAAGGAAAATAGCCTAGGAATGGAACAAGAGCAGGCCAGACAGACCCATTGAGGGGAGAGATGCCATCCTATTAGCTACTGCATTTTTAAACAAGAATATGCAGGAGATGATCCTTTCAGAATAGCATCATTATGCAGTAGGAGACAGGAACAGTCAAGTTCTTACCTACCTGGCTTGAAAAATATTGATGCAAAAATAGATGAAGGGCCACTGAGCTGGTACTGTTTGTAAGCTCTGTATACAATGAAGTATGAAAGGATTACATATTTTCATCAAAGTTTAGCCTATGTGGACCATCTGACCTCCCCCCATTTCACTCTCCAGAAGTTTATGTGTGGCAGCTAACAGCGTGTTCACTCCTCTACTAGGTACTGCCTCCTTCCTCCCTGCTCCCACTGTGTGTGTGCAGCTTTCTTGCAGTTCCTTCTTCATAACCACTCTGGGACCAGGACCCAGCTCCTCTACAAACAATGCTCCTGACTGCTGCAGACCACAGAAGCTCTGCTTATTTACAGACTCCAAGCTCTGAGCCAGCCCTAGTTCAAAGGGCTCTTGTCAGCATGATGACTGCTGCCCTTGACTGTGTGTTTGGCTCCCATGCTGGACGCTGCTGACTGCGCCTGGAGCAGACTGACCTGGACTAGCTGTGTTGATTTGTGCCTCTTTTCCTACTGCTCTCCTGGCAGAGTGTGAACTGGCATCCTTCTTGGGCTGTGTCTTGGTTTAGGGCAAATTTGGGAGGAAACGTCCGAACCGGGTAAGCTGGGGCTGCTGAAGATGGGACACTCTCCTTCAGGTGCCCTGGCCTGGGGGAGGAAAGGGAAAAGGTGGACATATGCTAGGTGTCAATAACTCAAATTGCTTGTGGAGTTTGGAGTTTCATTTTTCAATTCTACCTGGTTTTGGACATGTTCACCTGAGGTCACCTCCCAACTGCTCACTCTTCTATCTGCTAAAGCATTGCTTTAGCTCAATATAGGCCTCCCCACACATCATCTTTTAGAAGCTGTTGGTTTCCAATGTATTTTAGCAGTTGCTGAAAAGGAAGTACATTTCAAAAGGCTGCTGTCAAGTGTGGGCAAACTGAACTTCTTGGAATAAACAAAGTCTTGTTCAAACTCATTATTAGCATACTGTACATTTCCCTTGCACTGAAGGGAAGGAAGAACAATGTTATCCCTACGTTTTTTCCCCCAAGGTCCCTGCAGTGCCATATTTTGTAACAGGTGTCTGTTAGGATTTCTTCAAGCAAACTGACTATTTTTAACAGTCAGAACAAGCAGCTGCTCACCCTTGTTTTCCTGTTTACTTTAAACAGCCCCCTAGACTGTCAAGACAGAGCATTTGCGTTGGTAATACCCTTCAAGAAAGCTGTTACTGTATCAGAGCACCCAATATAATTTCCTGTGTTGTGAACCAATGGGGGTTTATTTAAGAGGAGCTGAATCTACTGTTGTACAAAATCGGTTTCAAAAGATTTATTTTTCCCACTCACTTGTAAGTTGCACTTTGCCAGATGTAATTTATGTGGAACCCAGATTAGTTTTCCTTTTTCTTCAAAAAAAGCATGTGCCAGAATCTGTTAATGCCTGGAATAAAATCCATTTTGAAATAAGCGTTTCAGCCTGTTCTTATTCCCCTTTGCTTCCTCTGCTGGAAAAGAGCATCCTTTCTTGTCTGGTCCCCTCCTCTGTCTCTCACTGGGTTTGTTCCTAGATATACATACTCCAGTTCCTTGCACGGGTTCGTGGGTTGCCTGAGGAGGGTTACTGCTGGAGTAGGCAGAGGTGCTTCTAGGATACAGTGGTGTACCAGTTGAAAAGGAGTGAAATAGTACTTCTCAGCTGGATAGAGAGGTGAGTATCCTTCCTGGCAATTAATGGTCTGACTTGCTTGCTGAAAAAAACAGCTGGGGTTGTGGGGAATTAATTCTTCCTGTTACTCCCTCCTTGATATTTTCCTTATTCTAGCAACCTGCCTATTTTTTACGTAAGCCTCCCAAAAACCTTTCTTCTGCTTCTGGCTTGAGGCCAAAGAAGCATCACCACCCACAGATGTCTCCTAGCGTGTGCATCACTGAGCTTCAAATAGTGTGGCTCCCCAAGGAGGCTGGTAAGCTTTTCTAACCTCATATTATTTAAAACAAAAAGAAAGGGGAAAAAGAAAAAGAGAGAGAAGAGAAAAAAAAGAGAGAAAAAAGAAAGCCCAGCAGCAGTGCCAATCTGGACACTTTGAGTTTAAAATGAGGGCTTTAGAGCCTGCCAGTTCACCTGGCAGAGGCTTTTTCAAAGGCTCTGTCTGCCTATAAAAAAAGCAGCTGTGCCAGAGCATCTGTCTAAGGAAGGAGAGTGAAGGTATGCTGGAACTCAGCTGGTGTGGGGAGAACCGCTGCTTGTCCATGCTGCCTGATGTTTGAGTGCTGTGGGAACTCAGTAAAAAGGAGAAGAGTTGGTGCTTTCTCTCTCAGTGCTGCTCTTGTAGCGGGACATATTTGAGCTGTGTCCCTGGAGCCCTGCCATGCACACCCTGAGTGATGACCACCAAAGTGCCCTAGAAACCAGGAGGTTCTCAGGCTGTAATGATGGCTGGGAAGACATTTTTTAGTCCTGCCTAAGAAAATTATAGGGTTTTGATCTTTGAAGAGCCAGACTAGGAGTGTTGAGAGGGAAGGAGAAATGCGTGAGGGCTGGGTTACCCTCTGAGGAGGATAGGCTCAGACATGTAGTGGTCTGACACATATAAGATAGAGAAGAGTTTGGAGTAGAAACAGGTGCCTCAAAAGGGACTAGAACATCATGAGGGAAAAATTATAGGAGAGTATTTTTTCTGCTGGAGGCTGAAAACCTAGAAACACCATGTGCACAGCAGTCATACAGCTGGGTCAAATTCAGTAGATGCTGTATCTAAAAAGGAAAATCAAGTGTCGTTTGGATTTGTTGCTTTTTGTTGGGTTTTTAAAATACTCAAATACTTTATTTGAGGACTCACTAAGCAGATTATTTTCTTAGAAACAGAGGTATTCTCCAGGTTACATTCAGTAACAAATCTAGGTGCTAAAGGGACCATCTTTTTCTGCAGTTTTTTAAAAGGTATTTGCTTGATACAGAGACTTTATGGGAACGTCTCCTAATTCTCAAGATGCTCTGCTATTGGGCTGCAGGATGTGTGGAAGGGCATATCTCTAGCCCTCTAACTGGACTTCTTTAGCATTTTAGAAATACATTCTAAGTTCAGAAGCATCTGGAAACCTGACTGCTGCTCTTCCCTTGAGCAAGCATCCTAACATGCTCTCTTTATCCTTTCTCTTTTGGTCTCTACTGCTTAGTGAGTGTTCAGACAGGAGCTGAAGAGTTCCTGTGTCCCTCCCTTTTAGGGGGCCTAAGATTCATTCCTTCATCATGACTTGTGAGAACTTTAAACAGAAGCAGAGAAGCCCTGGAGAACTGCAAATATTGAAATTAGATGTTTAGATCTACCTGAAAGAAAACTTGTTTTCAGGGTGTTTGTTTTGCTGCTATAGTAGCAAAAAATCAGCAGACAGTTCCCTATGAAAATAAACAGGATATTTGCAGCATCCTGGGTTTCTGGCTCTGCTTCTCCAGTGGAGAACTCTGTGCCCATGTGAGGAGAGGAGGCATTGCCTTTCCATCGCTCTCCCAGCTGGGGTGCAAGGTAGCAGCCATCCCCTTTTCTTGGGCTTTGTTTCTGTAAGGTGTTTTGCATACAGCTGTGATACAGTCCAGAGCTGTGTTAAAAAATGTTTCTTTGCTGCAGCATGTTGCAAAGGAGCCACTGGGCAAGGGAAACCTGGGGGCATCAGGAAAGTGAACAATCCTCTGCTTTTTTGACTGATCTGCATCTGTTTGAGAAATGCTGCTTAACTCACCAGTGACTGACAAGTTATTAAAACCAGGCCAGAACAAGGTAGTATTTCTGTGCTGAAAATGACACTGGTAAGTGTTCAGACTTGCTTTTTTTTTTAGACATCCCATCTGAATGGAAATAGCTACTTCTGCCTGACTTATTGATGAAACTTGTGCTTTACAAATCTGAGTCATTAAAGTAAATTCAATTTCATCTGTACTGCATGGTGAAAAAAAAAACCAAGAATGAGAGAAAAGATAAAATAATCCACTTGGGACAAGATTGTGTTTTGAATGTGATTTTGGTGGAAACCAGCTTCTCTCTCCTTGATTTCCATGGAAACTAGTACAGCTTACCATTGCCTGCAGCAGAGCTGAGCTTGGCAGTAACAGCAGTGGTGTGCTGGGTGATGAGCTGGCCAATGCCTTGGGGGAGGCACAAATTCATGAGCGTGAAGTGAACAAAATGGGTTTAGTGACCCAAAAGGCCACCCATGAACCCCTCTGCACTTCCAGGTCTGTCTGCTTTCTTTTGACAATGGCTCTTCTCCCTGAATTTTTTATTCAAGAGTGCAGGGCTGCTTTGCCTTTCCCCATCCCAGTCTCAACTGATGGGTGGGTCTCAATATGCCCTTCTCAAGCAGCCTGAGCTTCTTGTAAGCATGGTGGCTATTATTCGCTGGGGTGACTGTGAGCATTCCCAGGCTTCACCCCAGCTCTTGATGTCCCTTTTCACCTCCTGCCCTGGCATTTCATGGTCCTGCCCCTTGTGGCTGCCATGGGATCTCCTGGTGGTTGTTTACTTCTGACCTGTGGACCTGCTGCTGTCTGCTGTTGGCTTCCTTTCAGCAGCTGGGTACCAGAACTGGCCCTGCAGTATGGCTGTATTTTGGAAGTGCCCACAGCAGTTTCAAAGATGTGGGGCACCTGCATACAAAGTAGAGAACAGTTTCTTTGAGGAGATGACATATTTTATAGTTCACCAAAAATTTGTGTGAATTTCTTTACCCACCAAAACACCTTGTTTCCCAGTCCTCCCAACATACAATGAGGGCAAACCAGAAATCACGCCGATGCTGGTATGTTTTGAAGGCAATGGCTTGCATTTCACCCTTGCTGACGAGATGCAGTGTCGTTCCCAGTGCTGTGGCAAGCAGAAAAGCAGTGGATGGGTCAGTGCTGAAGTAGGTATGAGGACACTTAAATGTGGCCATAGTTTCCATTGTAGGAAAAATGGGAAGAAGCTTGATGAATGCCTTTCAGCCCAATCAGTAATAGAGCAACAGGGTGAAGAAGAAAGAGATGTGAAAGGAGTAGGACTGTAAAGACTGGGGGTGTTTCTAGGACAAGTCAAGGCTCTGAGGAACACATAGACCTGTCTCTTGTTTCTTGTGCCAGCTACCCCCAGCCTTTCTGCAAGCTGTCCCATTTCCATTTCAGGAGACAGCTTGGCCTGTGCCAGCCAGCCAGGACTTGGAAGAATATGCTCAGACTGTGACTTTCAAACCCGGCTCCCACAGAAGGGTTGCCATGCCACTGGCAGCAGAGTGCAGTGGTGCGAGGGTGTCAGTATCTCAGGCTGCAGCAGAAAGTGGGGCACTGGGGTGAGCTGAGGTTGATGTCCCAGCACAGTCTGGGAGCCATCTGCCTCTCTCCTTGCTGTCTCTGAATATTTCTTGAGTCTTGTTTCTCTGGATCTCAGTGAGGATGAGATAGTCCAAGGCTGACCAGGATCTTTTCCACCCCTCACCCCAGTGACACCTTCCCTTTTAAAATAAACATGAGAACTATTGGTACTACAGCTGGAAGTTCAGTGGTGAGAATATAAATAGGGACCGTAATTCTCAGTTTTGCCTCATCTTACCAAGGATTAGAGCACAAAGAATGTGTTTTGCTCTCAGCTGTGATCCTTGGAGACCACAAACCAGTCACGTCATCCCAATACTGCAACATGAAGTGAACTTGAACTCAACCATCTTGGAAAAGCAAATAGGAACCATTTTTGTTGGAGGTGTTTCTTAATAAAGTTCCTCCTGTGCGTCATTTAGTTAATTGTTGACTTTTTCCCTTGCTTGATTGGTGTCTGAGTTCTCTGTGCTCATGGCGCAACATGATAAAAGGAAGCTGTCCCTCAGGTACCAGGCTCAGCACTTACATGCACTGCAGCTGGCACTGCCTGGACCTCAGGCTGGGCTGTACAAGCTGCTGGGGCCACCATGCTGGTGCTGCGGCAGTTTGCCTGTCCTGATCCCCTTGCTGTGCTAACTGCAGGGGTGATGGCCCTGCAGCTGGTGTGCACACCTACACCTATGGCCTTGCCTGCCCCAGGGTGAAATTGTGCTCTATTTAGGCCTTTTGTGTTCAGCTATCACCTTCACTTACATCTGCATTCCTCCTTTCTGGTCTTGAAATAGATTTGATGGGTGAGGAGGCTGAACAGAGAAACATTTTTCTTAGGCAAAACTGACATTGGACTTTCTCCTCACTGTTGCATTTTTCTTTCTCTTTTTGCAGGGTCGTGTGGATGTTATTCATTAGTGCATACACTTGTCAGATTTGGGAAACATACTCAGTCTGAATTGCTCATGCTTGGTCTAAATTTCTGTTTGTGAATTTTGACATTATTGGCTTTAAGAAACGTTTGTGGCTGGGAAAATTCTGCTTGGCAGTCACTGTCTTTGTGGCAGAAACAGCAATAAAGAGCTGGACAGAGGCAGGTGTGAGATTGAGGGCTAGAGGGCAGCTTGGTAGTTATCCTGCTTGGTATTTCTTCAGCAACAGACACAGGGAAACTGGTAATATAAATCTTGAAGGGGCTACTAGGATGGAGAGAAATACGGCTAATGCTTGGATAGGGTCTGCATTCTGTACTAGCAGTGTTCAGGGGATGCTCTGTACAGATCCTCCCTCAGTCTCCAGCATCTGTTCCCTTCTGAAACACCTTACCTATCTCAAGTGGTTAATCTGCAATACTGCTTACTACACTGATACTTCTGCCCAGTAAGAACATCTTAGTACAGCTATAGATGAAAGCTTGACTATGTTAGCTTATCACCTGGACTTTCTTTGCTGCTCAGCGTGCTGCAGGGCAGGGGACATGCCAGTGGTGGTTCAGTGACTCAGGTGTGAAGGGATCCGTTTGAGGCAGAAGTCATTTTCTTCAGGCCATCTCTCAGATTTTTGAGGATAAGTGACAAACTGAAGCAGACCTATTCCGTGTTGCCAGGTTTGCTCAGCCTGGTGTATTAGGCTTGCAGGCTGCTTTGTCCTTTTGGTCTAAGTTTTAATTCATGCCCTGGACCAGGCTTACCGGCAGAGGCCAGCACGGTGCAGCCTGACTGTGGGTGGAGATACTCAGCTGCCAGAGGGGAATCGGGTTCCTTGCTCTTTCGTCCTGCGGATCTGGGATTTTCATAGAGTGTACTCCTGTACCTCCAAGAGATTTGTTTAGGCTAAATCACTCAGCGTGAGAGCTGAAGATGCGGCAGCCTGTTGATGAAAATGTGTAATTAAAAAATGCAACAGGTGTAGCGAAGTCTAAAAGCGTACCGAAGGGTCTTCTGCTGGGGGTAGGATTACGGAGTGCGAATGTTCAAGCTGGTACTTTGGCAGCTCCTCCCAGAGCTTCAGTGCAGATTGTTCAGTCTCTCAGTTTTCTCTTTTAAACGGCTCTTTAACTGGAGGCTGCCCGTTATAACGCTGTTTACAAGGACTGTGATGTCGAAGTCCCTCTAATTAACCCAAGATGAAGTGTCTCCTCTGCTTTCTTTCTGAGGAGATGAAAGCAATGTTCAAAGAGACCCACTTGGTACCGGAGCGCTTTTCAAGGCAATCAACTTTTCCAAGCTCTTTTCCCCCCAGGCAATCTAAATGCTAAATAGATCTTTAAAATAATTACCATCTCTAAGACGAGGAGCCATTTTCTCCTGCAAACACCTGATGCTCATTACCAACATTTAACGTGTCACACATCACCTCTGTTTACTCTAAACTTTCATGACAGGAGTTTGTCAGATATCTGCAAGTACTGAGTTTATGCTGAAGAGTCTGAGAAAGCCTGTAGAGCACAAATCCTCTGTCCTGAGAGGGAAGAGGTCTGTATTTCTTCAAATCTCTTCCATTTCTCCCCTCCCAGTTTCATTTTGATCTTATTAAAAATAAATAGTGCCAGTGACCTACACCAGCCTGGCACCAGTGTAAGCCCGGTACCCAAATCAGAGACGAGCCTGGAGGAGCAGAGACGAGCCTGGAGGAGCAGAGTTGTAGAAAAGTTGGCTTCTACCTGTCTTTGCAGCTTCTCTTTCCCAGGTTAGAACAGGATACAGCTGGATCACTGGTGGGTACTGGCAGCATCCAAGAGCCCTTGGCAGGACCAGCAGCTGCCAGCACAGCTGGAGCCCCTTTGCCGAGGGACATCTGTAGCACGTTCTGAACTGTGAATCCCCCAGGGCTGCCACAAGGTTTGTGCAGTGGCTTTCCCACCGTGAGCAGAGTCCTGCTAGGGCAATCCACAGGAGGGGGCTGCTTGCTGCATCTCATGTGGGAATCACTCCCAGCCTTGCACCAGTGCAATATATCAGAGCAGGAACGCACTCTTTGGGAAAATGGTGTTTCTCAAGGTGGAGCTGTTCTTAGCTCTGCCTGCTAAAGCCGTTCTACTTTGGACTTCATGTGATGATAAAGCTTGGTTTGAATGAAGGGTGTGTGATTCTAACCTAGTGGGTGAAGAGCTTTCAGTCTCTGAAGCAAGGCCTGGACCCCAAGATTACTTCAGGAATGACTTTGCATTTTTATTCAGCAACTATTTAATTTCAGGCTCATAAACAGCCTTTGGAACAGTGCCTGGAATGAAAGACCTTTCTGTAAATACCCCAGCTGCTACTAGAAAACTGTAATTACTTTCCCTGTGGTGCAGGTCATCCTCAGATATTCCACACCAAGGATTTCAAAAGACCCTCATCATAAGACATTCAATATTTTGTCCTCTAACACCTCTTGCCAGCCCCAGACAAGCCTGTACATCTTGGTGAAATAGAGAAAGCTTTGACTCTTGTCTTTCTATTTATTTGCAATGGCTGTGTTTGGAGGAGGCTTATCAAATCAAGCAAAACTGAGGAACACTTTGTTTATGAGTTCCCTTAGCACTTACTTGTGCAGGTGGTCTGAATGCAGCTGAGACTGGAGTGCTTCTGTGTGGGTGTTGAAGCAGATCCTGAATTTGGAAGACTGAAATGTGCATATCTAATGAGTATCCAGCTTTGGACAACAACTGAACAGACTTTTATAGTTCCAAAAATCTAATGATCCAAACAATTCAAATCCCACGTACACCTATTCTTTTGGATATGGGCTTCAGGACACCATACATCATCTGGCGTGCAGCCTGGAAAAGAGTCTGAAACCATCTGACTTTGAGTGGTGTTTTGGCTAGGATGACACAAATCCCCTTTAATGCACACTTCTTAAACTTCTTATTCAAATGTCTCATTTGAATAATGTGTGCTTCATTACCACAGGGGTTCTTATCCTGTAATATACTGCAAACAAGGCTGAAGGTCTCGAGTGAGGGGAGTTCACAGGACACTTTCATGGGTGTGCTTTGCATGGTAATGCTGTCAGCTGTGACCTCTGTGAACTCAGAGCCTCCAGACACCATGTTCATTAGTAAGAAGGATGATAAAATTTCAGAGGGTTTTTTTTTTTGTGTTGCTCAGAGGAAAAGCAGGCACTTCTGTACAAATTCCCTCTGAATTAGTAATAAAACCTGACCCAGAGGACTGAGAGCATGTGTGAGAAGGTTTATCTAGGGGCTCTCCCTCATACCCCAGGGTTCCTACCAGCTGATCTGTTCAATCACATCTTAATCTGACCATAATCCTAGCAAGTGAGTGAAAGGGAACTAGCAGGAAAGGGCCAGTGCCTGCTGCAGTGATGGGTGACCAGGCAGATCCTGAAAGCTGTAAAAGGTTTTAAGGAGATCAATGTTCCCTGTGCACTCATTTCTAATTGGGCGTTATTGCAGGTCTCTGATTCATGTAGTTCATTAAATAGACTCAGATGGAGTTTCTATAACTGAGTTTATACTCCTAGGGCATAGGATCAAAATAGCAGCAGCAAGCAACTGCTAAGGCCCCTAGAACTCATCTGGAGAAGTAATTGCAAGAGTGATGAAGCATTAGACTTCAAAGAAATGTGGATGTGGCTAAATCAGTATTATTAATTACATTTAAGTTTACAAAAAAAAAGTTATCTGCCATGTTAAGGGTCACTTTTAAAACTACCCAGTGCCATGAAGTACATATTTCAACTAATTTATTTTGTACCACTTGCATTCTGGGGCAGGTATTTCCTGAGTTTTCATGAAGCCCATGAGTAAACAGCTCCTAAACAGTAACTGTATCAGCTAGTTACATCATCACCAGCTCTCTCATTCTCAGGACACCATGCCCAAAACATCAAACTTGTGGAAACAATGAGGAAAATACGTGGAAAGTACATGGAAAAAAACACTACCTTTCTACCTTAGGTCTGCACAAACCCTTTCACCTTCCCTGCAAAATATCTGTAGGAGATGTTTGCCAAGTAAACAAAAAAATCCAACAAACCCCCCAACAGTAGAGTTCCATTGTATATCTGATCAGATACAAGCACCACAAAGCCCATTAACCTGGTCCTGTCAATGACCTACACCAAGTGTCTAGGGAAAAAAGTAAGAACAGGGCAATGGCATGGTAGTCCCTCTCCCAAAACACTCCCAGGGCCCTCAGTTATTCTGATGCCCTGACATCCTGAACCAGGGCTGTCATCCTTGCATTTAACAGCTGTCATGGATTTCTCTTTATAAATAGGTTTATCTAAGTAAATAGGAAGAGGGTGTGTTTCCATTCCCTGAGGACCCTCTGCATTAACTAATTAGGACAACTAATTGCTAGTTAGGGTGAGTGTCAGATTTTTGACAAAGGTAGAGCAGGAGATTATCAGGTCGATGCATGTGTGAGGAGGAGAAAGGAGGAAGTGCACCAAAGTGCTCATTATTTATCTGCTCAGCTGGCATTGGGCTGGGACCTGCATTTTACTCATATGTTCCTCCAGAAGGCATAGGAGAGTCTGGGCAAGACACACAGGTAATTTTTTGAACTGAATTATGTGTCAAATACATTGAGGCAGGACCTCTGTTCTCCCTGCAAGTAGGGTGGAGTGATGTCTGATTTCTAAAGACAGCATGCCTGGAGGTAGTCATGAATTTTCTATAGAAATAGTTTAAACAGAGAAGTCAGATTTATAGAGCTTAAAATGTGTTATTTGAGGTGTCTTTAGGGGCAGGTAGAGGCTGATGAAAATTCTACTGGCTGCTATCCCCTCATAAGAGGCATGTAAGGGGCTCTAAGTGAGCTGCTAAGGTGTCCTGTACCTAAGGAGAAGGGGGTCTGAGGAGTGAGACAGACAGTGAAGCCAGCACACTGATCAGAGAGCTTCCCAGGTTATGCAACTTGCTATCAAAATATTAAGTCCATAAGATGGAGGGAAGTGCTTGTTTTTCCTTGGACTTTCAGAAGGGAAATACCTCCTGGAGCTATGACTGACCTGATTTGGGTGCCTTTCTGCCAAGAAACAGAGCAACACAATTAATATAGCTTCTACTCTGCTTATTTCAGACAAGCTTTGAGTTCCCTGGAATATCTTGAGGTGAGTGTCCTCATTAAGATCAAATACTTGGTTATTCTCATGTGTTTCTTTCTCAAGCTTTCTAGTTGAAGTTATTTAATTTTGTAAAAATAATGAGTGCTTTTACTTGGACATGATAGAGGCAAGGAATAGAGGGTGCACTGAGTGCTCAATTTTGTTGTAAACACAAAAACAAAACATGCAATTTTAGGCGGCACTGAGTGATTAATTCCTGGTTAAGACTAAAGCAATATCATTACCACAGTATGAAAGACTGGTAATCTTCATTTAGAGCTGCTGGTGCCATGGTTATTTCATTGAACTAGGGTCAAAGACAGACAGGAAAACCTGCAGAAAAGTACTAGCATTAGCAGGAGACAAACATAAATTAAATAGAAGTTGAAATTAAATTCATTTGGCCCAGAATTTAGAACGATACTCATGAGTTGAGAAACGTGTTCGAGAAGACCATTGCACGCCAGGCAAGGAAAGCAGCACTGGTTTGGCACTGGCTAAATTTCTAGAGACCATGAGGATGGAGAAGAAACAATTCTGGATTTGAGGAATGCACTTTGCAGAGAAGATTTGAACGTTGGCTCTGCTTGCTATGTTCTGGTTAGTGCTTCTACTGTGTTCCAGTGGAATAGATGAACAAGCTATGAATTCCCTCAGACACCAAGTTGATGTATTGAGAGATGAAGAGATTCCCCCCTGCCCCTCGTGTCCTTCTTGAACCTGAAAATAGACATAGTTAAAAAAGAAATGTGAAACAAGGTTTATGTTTGCTTCTGGCAGCACTGACTTTCCACTTTCCCTTGCAAGTACGTTACTTGATACTGCATGAAGATGCTTTTGCCTCTGATGAGATCAGCAGGGGGTTGGTGTGGAAGCACAGGTGCAATTGCTTTTTCCTCCATTGCCATGTATAGTCTGCTTCTTACCTTCCCCTGGCATTTTGCAATGTCTCTGAGATTTTCCTGATACTACATCACAGATTTCTGAGGCCTTTTATATTTTTTTTTCATCCTTTACTTGAGGGCTGGAGAGGTGTGCAGAGTATGGAGGGTTGCATCTGGGTGGCAAGTCTGATGATCTCTAGGGACTTAACCTCTGTGACAAGGCATTATTCTGTGTCCCATGTGACCCTTCATTCATATGAAGAGAACATGAGAACAAAATCAAATTTGACTGTTCTGCACCGTGTCTTTATCACTGGGGAGCAGCTGCACTTTCTGTAGCAACTGTGGTGAATGCTACTCTTGTGTCACCCAAATCCACTAGGAATACATGATGGGCTACCAATTTCAGCACTGTCCTCAATGGCCTGGGGAATTCTGAGTTCCAGCAGCTGTATGAAACTGGTGAGAGTATGGACTCAGATTTCCCATTTTTCATGATGTGGGATTTTCTAGTAGTGACTCAAATAGAATGATGGATAATTTAGATTGGAAGAGAGGTCCAGAAGTCATCCAGTCAATGCTGCTCAGAGTGGATCTAATCACATCAGTGCTGTGTCTAGTCAGGTCTTGAACGTTTCCAAGGATGGATATTCCTATCTCAGGGCAGCAGCTTTGTGATGTGTGTGTGTAGCCCAGTGCCCATGGTAACTAAGAAGAGAATTTAAATTTGGGAGCCTGTTTCCTGCACGGTTAATGAAGTGATGCAGAAGCAGCAGTGTGTTAGAGATCTGGGCAATACAAGTGTTGGATCAAGTCAGTGGTAGAGCCCAGACACAACAGCCTCCAAGTACACTGCCAAATTTTCTACTTCTGCGCGTCTTGTTGACTTACCTGGCACAAGCACAAGGCAGGCAGCAGCTACAGAGTCCCAGAGGATGTGTGTATGTCACTGATACACACAACAGTCCACAGTAACTGTCTTGGTTGGGGACTGTGGAGAGGGCGCAGCAGCAGATGACTCGGGTGTGTACAAAATTGGTAACAAAACCCTTGCTAATGCTCACCACTGAGTAGGCATATGCAGCATGCAAGTTTTACCTGTGTGTCGCTGCAAACTCAGCACAAAGAGTTTGAATAAAACCTGTAAATTGGAGCTATGCCCAAACTTCATCCAGATAAAATGTTCCTACAGGCATAGTTCAGATTACAGTAAAGAAGAAACTAATTCTTTCAATCTAATGTCTTCCTATGATAAATCAAGACAAGCTTTACTTTAACCCTTTTCAGACACAGTGAGGAAGAAGCATATATTAGTGGGTGATAGAGCTGCCTTGTATTATGTAAAGCTGAGCATCTCCATTCAGTGAGTTTCCGTGGCAGATTCATTCCCCTGCTGTTTCCATGAATGGTACCTTGTATTTGGGCAACACTGGGTAACATTATTGCAGACAATACACTCAGTGTAGAAAAGATTGACTGGAGATGCATAATAATTTTCTATTTTAACAGATGTACTCTTGCCGATTATCTATAGCTAGTACAAGTTGTTTATCATTTTACCTTGAAGTCAACACTTTTAGACTACAAAGGCCAGTGGGCACCTTAACATGAGTGGCTCAGATGCTCACTTGAGGCTCAGAATCGTTAGCCTCACCCACAGCCCATCTCCTGCTGGAGAATTACTAATTTAAACTCTCTGCCCCCCTCAACCTATGATAATGGTAAAATAATTTGTTCCAGGGCCTAGAAAACACCAGTTTTATAGCAACTGAAAGAACAGGAGGTTTTAAATATTTTGCACTTGTAACCCAGCTACCCTAGATTTTTTTTTTTGTTTATTAGCTTTTTGATGGATTGAGTTTTCAGTGCAGCTGAGCTCCAGTACATCCTTAGTGAGGACTGCAAATGTACATAACTGTTATGTACTCTAAAGTAAAGCTGCTGGAGCTTTTCTCTCTTCTCTGAGAGTAAGTCATCCTAAGAAGCATCTTTGCTTTCAGTGCATCATGAACCAGCACAAATTGCTTGGCATATGGTAATGAGAAGCCAACCAGCAACTTTGCAACTTACTCTTTTCTAATGCAAGTGAAAAAATCTGGTAGTTCTTTCAACCTTAAAAATACTGTGGGTAGCCAAGTCTCCTTTTGCTGTAAAGCAGTTTATTAGTTACTAAGGAAGGTAACAAGGTGATCTTGACTTCTTTTTCCCTCCACTGTACATTGACAGTGGTGATAAGCACAAAAACAGACTGATCTAGCAATGATGCTACTTTCCTGCTGTGCTTATAATGCATTGTGTGGATGTCAAGATTTTGTTCTATTTTAAAAGAACATGATGATGGAAGCAATAGTAGACAGGTATTTTAACTACCTAGATTATTTCACCCTGAGAGCAGGAATGCAAACTCAGTTTTGTTTCTCACAATTCTCCTTCAGCATACTGAAGGAGGCTGCAGAGTGGGATTCCTGTAAGAGTGATCCTGTTATTATTGTGGCGTCAAACACAACACCCATTCTAATCTTAGCAGGATTACTCCCTGACTCTCTGCATTACTGACTGACAGAAGTTTGCAATGGTAGATGCTTTTCATATGCACCCATTTATCTACCAAGCTTGTCCTTGTTCTCAAAATATCAGGTTTTATTGTTTTAAGGGACCAGCTGCTCTGCCTGTTGGTGCTGACTAGCAGTCCTGTTCTCCCCTTACCCACAACACTCAGTATTCCTTTTGTACATAGTGTGAAGTAGCATTATGCCTTTCAACAGCAGCGAACTGCTACTTCAGCTCAGCCACCTCACATAACTTCACCCTACTATTTGCTTAGTGAATAGCCCTGCCAAGAAATGAGTTGTGCCAGTCTGGTCATGTCTCAGCTTGAAGTCCATGGCAGGGCCAGTCCAGACCAGAAAATGTGGGAGGACTTCCCAAGTCTGTGATTAGCAAATAAGCAGCATGGCTCATGGCTCCACAAGGCAAACTGAAGTCAGGCAAGCACCTCCATTCCTCTACCATCCTGGCAAACAGCTCATACAGCTCCTCGGTCTGAGGCTAGGCTTCCTTAATGGACCTGCTTTTAAAAAAAATTGAGTATTTCCACACACTTTGAAATACTAGGTCCTGGATTCCATTCTTAATCCCTGTTTTAAAATACTGTACCACTCTCCTGCAGAAGCAGCCAATATAATTTCCTTTGTCATTTACTCCTACACCGTAGCAAGCATGACCAGCACAAGTACTTGTATCTATCCTTACATAAGAAGCACCAGACAGTTTGCTGCAGGCAAAGCATGTACAGGACGACAGGTTCTTTTTTGACACACTTTCTGTAATCATGCCATTTTTTATGGCTTTACCTGCAAAATGCTGTTACTGAATCTCACTTTTGTAGTGGCTGAACTTGGGCAATTATCAGTATCTTGCTATCAAAGTGCTGATGCCTCTGAGGACAAGTGCAACTGCAGAAGGTACTACATGCTCTGCTATCATCCAGTACTCAGTCAGAGCAAAGAAGCAAAGTGAAGTCACTTTTCAGTCTGTCAGAACAACCTACATTACTAGAGTGCCAACCTACTAGCATGCAGTAGGTTTCCAAGTGCTCATAACCCTCTTCACTAGTTTCTGAAAGCACCTGTAGCTTCTTTCTTCCTTTCAGTGTACTTGGTCAGCTGCTCAGCTAAGCAACAGATCTATTGTTTCATAGTTATTCAAGTAAAATGCACTAAAGGACTATGGAAAACTGCAGCTTGAGAACTATGCACAAGAGTTCTAAGTAGTAGCTTATTTCAGAAAAAGAAAAAAAGACTTGTAGCTGAGTGAAAAGGGGGAAAAGAGATGATGCCCAAGTCCCTTCTCCTAAAGTGGCCTACAGACCACACTTTTCTACCTGCAGAAGGCCAAATCTAGCTCCAGAGGTATGAAAGGGCCACTTTCCAATTGCATTTTCCAATTCTGTGAAAACTTCAGTTAGTGAAATGACCACAGCAGTTCGTATATGTTTAGAAAAGAAGTGAGGTAACCTTTAAATTAAACCTTGCAAACCTTCTGCTTTTCAAAATACTTTAAAATATACTTTCACAAAGTCCCTTTCAAAAAGCAGAAAGGTTAATTACCATCTCCTTTAAAGTACCTTCTTCCTATTTTCTGCTCTAATGTAAGAAATTTGTATTTTATACTTGTTTACTGGTCTGGGTTCACACAGTTATTATAGTAGAGCCAAGATCAAGGAAGAGGACGATTTTTTTAAATCAGACCAAACATAAGGTATCTTTGAAGGAAGACCTGTGCTGTGTTCCAATGCCTGATTACTAGATATTCAGCATACTCCTTTGTGCTTTTCACCGTAAGGAAAGAGACCACATTGCTGGTTTTCCGTAAATTGAAAGCCTGTCCACAGAATGAAGTAAATGCTTATTTGGCTTCATTTAAAGACTGTAATCCATGAGAATATTGGAATTTTTACCAAAAAAAAAATTGAAGTTAACCTCAAACATGTTAGGAGAAAACATGTTATTTTAATATGTGCTATTCAGGAGGATAAACTATGAAAGCTGTTTAAATAACATTGCTTGTATTAAATCTGAATGTGATTATAGGGGCTATAATGAATTTTCTAACTATTACTTACTGTGTCAAACTGGAACTTGACAACTTACATGCCAAAGTATTTTCAGACTTAATAATCTTAAAGTGTTCTTATATATTTCTGACCTACTGTTTTGAAAATCACTATTGATTACAAAGGAAGCATATTTTGATGTTAGCAGATTGAATTTATTCCTGGTCACTACAAATTCTAGAGCTAGTAGGTCTAATCTCAGCCTGTAATTGTGCTGAGAAGAAGTTTAACACCCTCACTCAGTTTCCTTCCTTTCAGTTTCCTGAATTTATATCCTTTCAGCAATTTGATTCCCAGTCTTCAGCAGCTATTACTTATCACTTAAGAAAAGCTACTTTCATTAAAGCTTTACTATAGGCAGTCACTTTACCTCAGATCCTTTTCAGCCAGTGCATTTGCTGTGAGGTCCATCAGAAACTACTGCCATGTATTAAGACATTAAGTGCACTGGAGAGAATTGCACTCTCTGTCAATCCCAGAACCACTCTTGGTTCAGTGTTATTTGTACAGTCTGTTCCTATAGTAGGCAAACTCTAAAGGCACAGAGTAACAAAACAGCTTTTCTTTTCTACCTGATCTGTTTTTTCGGTCTGATGTGTCCTCCAATCCAAATCTTTTCAGTATAGCAAAATTACAAAAATATCAGCATTCGAGATAGATGGGGGCAGATATAATTTACAGTGTAGGCCAACAGTTAAGTCTTTATCTTCTGTAAAGAGAAAATGAAGTTTGGGGCAGATTTTCATGGGAACAATCTGGTTTGCCTGTTCCTTTCTTGGGGCAAAGTTGTAAGCAGACTAATTCAAGAGGCCTGTGATGTGATATATTCAGCCTGCTCTTATCCATCACCAATCCCAGAGCAGACACACCTATATACAAATGCCTCGTAGACAGATCAGCTGGGCATTGAAAGAGGGTTGCTGTGTTTCCCAAAAATGCCCAGGGAAAACAGTACCAAGACTAAGCCAGTATTTGAGCTGTTCTCTAATACAGGAAACAACTGCTGGTTCAGTCCACAGGACCTTTCAAGCCTTATCCCTTGGATAACAGGGAAAAACGATTTGTGTTTTTTGGCAGGAAGCACAAAATTGAGCACTCAAATTTAACTAAAGGATTGTTTTTTATTTCCCATTAAGACATCTCAAGGACGTAACTGAATGTTAAGAACCCACAGAGGGGCACATAACAGCAAATGTGGTGAAGTACAATGTGAACAGCCCCAGGGGTTCAAATAAGGTAGGACCATTAGCAAACTGGAGGAAAAAAAACCCCAAACTCTACTGAAGATGTACGTTCTTCTCCATTTACACTGAAAAACAAGTCAAATCCAACAGAATCCTTGTATCTCTAAAAATACAATCAGTCCTGGCTAACGAGTTTATCAAGATGGCAAGAGGATGACTGTAATACAAAACGTTCACTACTACACTCTGTACACACCTGTTGTCCAAACCCTCCCCTCCCCAGGTAGCAATGGTGCCCTCATTATTTGCTTGCTTGCTGGGCCTGCCTGCGGAGGAGGACGTAAATCTTCTCCTTTATCCAGTCTTTGTTGTATGGTTGGTACGTCTGAGTATCAGCACGGTAACTGCAGAGGAAACAAGAAAAAAATGTCAGCCTGCTCAGCAGTACATTTACCAGAAGAACTTCACGAACAATTAATTGTCCTCAAGTGTATGAGGCAGAAAGTGGTGTACAGAAGATAATATCAGGAGGTGGAAATTGCCACTTATCAAATGGATAAAAACTGCTCTCTGAAACAGTTGTCCAGCAGATCAATCTGAGCCTGAAACAAAATTAGATGCTCCAAGCACTACTGAGTGACTGGATCACAATATGTTCACATTTTAATTCATGCATTTAATTACTTAAGGGAGACAACAAACAGAGAATTTTAGCATTCTAGAGCTCAGCCTGCAGAAGAATAGTTCCACCAGGAAACAATCTAATTTGTCTTAATGAGTCAAACACTTCTTCAACATTACTTTAAGGATTTATTTGAGTTTTCAAGTGTTCAACTTCTGTGTGGAATTTTTTTTGAGTATTATTAAGATCAGATGTTTCCAGGAGGAAAGGCAGACTCACAGATGGATGACAAAGGATTATTGCCAGTTGGTACTGAGGGCAAGCTTACATCTAACAAAGATGCTTTGTAAAAAGCAAACTGAAAACAAGAATCCACAGATGCATTTTCTTTGCTACTCAAGTATAGTTGATAAAAGCAGTTCACTAGCAAGGGCTAGAGAATTCAGCTACTCAGGCCATGTTGAATTAAACCAGAGTGAGACTGAAAAATGAAAGCAATCTGAGTGAAGTTCTGTGTAGGTGCATGCCCTCCTTTATCCTTCAGTCATTACAGCTGAATATTTTCTTCATGACGATGGTACTTTCAGTGAATGATTTAAGAACTACTCAAGTCCTGGCCAGTCTTTAAATCTTGGTATACTTTTATTTCTGATCAGATAAGAAGGTTGAGATGGTCAGTGGTAAGAAACTCAGTAAAAATCCCAAGTCAACTAATTCCAGAAGAATTTATAGTTCTTACCTTAGGAAAAAACCCTAAGCATGCTGTTTCTAAGGAAGTCCTACTATTTAAAACCCAGCATGATTGGATCAAGGCCAAACGAAGAGTTTCAGTCTATGTTCATACAGCAGTAGTTCTAGTGCAATGTAAGAAATGCTAGTTTCAGGAAAAGTTACTGATGTCTACCCTCCATCCCCGAATCATTTCATAATGCTACACAGCAAGAGCAGACATCAAGTACTTCAGGAATTTCTGTGAAACCAAGACGCATCTATTACAGCTTGTGCTATGTGTGCCATCTGGTGGAAAACTATAAGCTGAAGTAGAGTTTGGCACAACACTGATTGTAGAAGCCTAATTAAGAAAGCCACAAGACAATCCAAGAAAACAGTTGCTACCTTCTAAAACAGGTGGCTACTTTCAGTCTGTTAGATAAACTTTCATCTTGCTGTATCTTGATCAAAATATACTTTTGGCTGCAATGCACTTCCTTAGCCTTCTACTCTTCCATGAGTACTGCCCACAGCTGAAAAAAATTCTGTAACCATTCTGCCTCCTGAGGAACTGGACCAAAAGCACAAAGGCAAATTTAAACAGATTTTAGTGGTAATAAAATAGTCAGCTGTATTTAGTTGTTGGATTTCAGCCAATATGAGTAAAATCAGAGTGGAACCATTCGTTTCTAAGCCTTCTTTAGAGGTATCTTGTATCTGTGCAGTAAACTGGACTGGGCAGCTGCAATACTGCTGCACTGCAGTTACGGCTAAAACCACGTAGAACACCATGGAGTTAAGAGGGAAGACTTCTGACTTTCCTAAGTCACTAAAATAGACTTTTACAACTGAACTTACACGAGACAGCTGAGGTCTGCCAAGTCATCAATGAAGTCAAACAACTGGCTGATATCATATGTAATGGATGGACTGTTGGGATTCATTCTCTTCAGATGCTCTTCATACATTTTACAGACTCCTAAATAGAAACAAGATCAACAATGCAATATTAAAAAACTGCACTAGTTGAAACTTTTTCAGCTCTTGATCCACAAAACTTTAGAGGTTACCACCATAAAAAAAAAAAACAACCAGATTTTCTAGAGCTGAAGTTCTTTTGTTTTGATTTGCATTGAAACATAATACCATAAAATCAGGTAAGATGCATGGAAAGAAGTTTTCATCATCTATGGGAAAAAGTTTCAGTTCTGTCAAATCTGTAACTTTCCATGCAGTAAGCTCCAGTGGACATCTGGAACTCGTTCTAGTAATTTTAAGACAGCAATTTAGAACATATATTCCTACTGCAGAAACACCTGAGAAACAGAAGAACACGTCAGAATGATCATTCTTGATCCAAGAATCAAACAGGATATTGAGGTAAGAGTGACAGCACAAACCTGTATACACATTTAAAGCGCTTTCATTTATTTAAACTAGTCCACTAATAACTCAGATACATTTGAGAATAATGTAATATTAAAATGAGCACAGGGACTTTACATGGTCTTTGTTATACTTTTGTTTGCCTCACAAAACCTCCTGCAATATTAATGTTAAGTGAACTACAGCTCTAATATTTCAATTTTCTTTCCATGCTCATTAGATGTATCAGAGTTTTGCAGGATCTTTATTCTGGCACATGTGCCACAAGACTGCAAATTATGTATCAATTGCACACAATCCTTTGTGTAATATATTATTTCCAGTCGCAATCTTTGCCTTACAGGGTGAAGAAAAGAACAGGGAGAATTAAGTGCTGATCCTGCAATGAAATGCATTGAAACACGTCTGCTGCATGGGCCCAGAAAGAATATTGTCTACTCTCCCAAACTGGATGTGGTTTCATCTAGTTAAATCAAAACCAGACATTTAAGAGAAAAAGCTTTAGAAACAAGTAATAACTAGTTTTTCGTTTGCTAGAACATTAGTAAGCTAAAAGCATGAGAGGGTTTTTTTGTGAATTACCTTTGAAAAACATGAAGAGCAACTTATTTTCTTATTAAGTTTGTGAATCTGTCAAAAATAGGATTTTAACAACAGTTTTTAACTCCCGTGTCTGCATACACCCACCTTCCATGCACTCATTCACCGATTCATAATCAGCATATGTTCTGCCTTCTGGCCTCTTGGTAGGCTGGACAAGTAGAATTGTGTGAGACTGGAAAACAAACACAAAAATATAGGTTACTTGCACACTTCAAATGATTTTTGTTTGAATTAAATTATTTATATGAAAGGAGTAAAAATAAGCATAACAGTAAGATATTAGTTTAGCAATAAAGGACACTGATATTTTCCACAGAGCCTTTACTATTTATATAAGCTGTGTTAGTAAGTTTTGTTTCCAACAAGTCCTATCAATCCTTATGGATTAAAATGTGTAAAATCACCAGTAAAGCAGCTATTGTGTTGAAAAAAAAATACCACAGAAACAGTGTCTATTTAGACAGACAAACAAAGCAATAAAGTTAATGTATAAGAGCTGTAGCATTACTGCATTTACTTTTTTTATTCCAAATGTAAGCTGCTGGTAAAATTTTCAATGCCCCCAATAAAGAACAAGGAGGGGACCCAGCTTAACCACATTGTCAGTCTCACCTGAAAGATTTTACATAAAAATTCTGTTTATTTTTAACAGAAATAGCTAATTTGTGTTATCCATTGAACTTCAAGGGAGCACCAATGATACAGTAATCTGCACTTAGCACTCAAGATTATTTCTAGTGAAACAGATGTACCGGTTTTTCACACTTCCATGAGTTTACGTAAACAGTAATTATGGCACAGAAAACGGTTCCAAATGTTGGAGTCCATAAGCTTGTTCTTCTGCAGGGAAGGCCTAGATGATTGTACACTCTGTGGCTTCCATTATTTCCATAACATTTTTTACTTGGCTACAGCAAGTAATTTGAGCAAAGAAGCAAGTAAAGTGTACACAATCTGTGATCTAATTAACAGGTTGCATCCCACAGAGAGTTTGCAAGCATGCTGCAAATGGCCGTTTCCAGTGCTGCTAATTGGATCCAACACTTTCGGTGCTAATAGATGAGGTGAGCACACAAGACAAAGGCAACTGCAGGTTAAGACATTATTTGGCTTAGATTAATCAGTGGCTGACAGAAAAATCCTGGCTCATACTTTGGAAATCAGTGCAGATAGCAGCTCAATGCTCATGAAAAGCAGTGACAGAAAAGAGAAATGGCAAATGTCAGGATTTACAGGAAAAAAAACCAAAAAGGACAAATTCTTATCCCATAACTGACAGTGTTCCCATCCTTGGAATACATTTTTCAGTTCTTTAAATTGTCTCAACACAGCACTAGCAGATTCTGAGAAGTTCAGGAAAATGTTACACAGAGAAAAACAAGCAGCAAGAGTTTTCCTGATCAGAAATGGAAAAGAGGGGAATTCTGAGTTGCACGCTGTAACAACAAAAATCATACAAAGGAGAATAGATCATTTAAATCCACTTTCATGTATGCCAGAGGATGATTGATTTGAAGGGAATTCCCCAAGGGGAGCTGGAGTCTGGCTGTTCCTAAGTGCATTGTACTTGAACAGGCATGTCTTAGCAGGGAGCGCAAATGACTGCCAAAGATTATCGTAAAATAATTTTTCCAGCATTATCATTTTAATTAGATGGTCACTGAGGAGTGCTAAATGAATGTACAAATTCTAAAATTATCCAAATAATCAGATTATAGGAAAATCGGTGAGCCAGACGTGTAGGCCAGTTCTTTCAAAACTTCACAGCAGAAATCATTTGGGCTCTGACTTCAAACCATTTATCACTTCTGAGACTATACAATATCCATTACCAGATACTGGCCCAGAAAAATATTAAAACCAGTGCCGTTGGATCACGTGTATTGTAGAATTAATGATTTTCACACGTTTCTTTGGGAATTTGACATTTTTTTTACTGCAAAGGAAAAAAAAAGTTTGATAAAATTGCTGGTCCTGCCCTACCACGTAGGTACAAAAAAATTACAAGTTCAGAAGCCTGAGAGAAGTCTCCTCCAATAATTACTACCTGGCCCGTGTGCCTAGGTGACAAAAAACAAAACAAGGGAAGATCCATAAACCTTTCTGCATTAGCACCAGGTTACCTGGAGGAGCCCAATATGGACCCTTATTATTATGATGCAGATGTTGAATTTCTTTGCATTTTCCTTAAAAGCACAGTTGTACTGGCTGCTTTTAAGCGGGACACGGAATGGACACTACATGGTTTCTATTATACCAATTCTGAGTTTCTACAGAGCACTTTAGATATTGCTCCTGTTACTAAAGGCACAACCCCGTAAAACTGGTTAAGGCAGTGCCAAGAGCCAAACCAGCAGGACTTAAAATCTATGCAGCATCTGCCCAAAGAGGCTTCCACCAATTGAAGTATTTTTGACAATAAAGTGTATTAAAAAAAAAACAACAACCCCAAAACAATAAAAGGGGAAGATAAACCCATACTGTAAGGGTAAGATGTGCAGTGATGCAAGTATCAACCAGCAGCATACTGCATACACCTAAATGCCAGGCAGAAAACAGTCTAAGGACCACCTTCCACTCTGGCCAACAGGGACAGGGCTCGTAGCTGCTCATCATGGCCGAAGCCAACTGCACTGGAGCAAGTACCGGGCAGATACGGAACTTCGCTGAAAACCGACAAGCAGCTGTCCTACCACCGCACGGCAGCAGCTTCCTTCGGCACATCTTCATTTATTACATGAACGCAACAAAGCACGATGATAGGGAGGCCTTTGAACTTCAGCGTGCCATTCCCAGAGCCCACCAACGCAAGCTCCCGCCTTTCGCTCCTCCGAGCGGAGGGGAGGAGCGGGAAAAGCAGCATGGAAAGCGCACATCAGCCATTGAAGGCCGAGACTCGCGGGAAGCGCTGCGCTCCCAGCAGCGTCCTGAGAAGGGGCCGAAGCTGCCGGGGGAGAGGGGCGGGCGCCTCCAGCGCGCCGCTCTCCGAGCGCCGCCGCCGCCTTTGTGCCCCCGCC
>WBMY01003300.1:247139-324771 GCA_013397315.1 Donacobius atricapilla
GCTCCCGCCCCTGGCCGCGCAGCCCCGGCCGCGGGCCGAGCCGGCCGCTGCCGCCGGCCGAGAGAGACATGGCCGAGAGCCTCTCCTGGGAGCTCGGGGTCTGCACGGGTTAAGGCGTGCGGCGGGGAGAGGGTGGAAAAGTTGCGGTTGGATTTCACTTCAAGGGACCGGACAGAAAGCGGCGAAATGGATGACTTCCCTTCCATCTGCCTGCTGTCCCTGGCCATGTTGGTGGCCTGCTATGTGGCAGGAATTATACCTTTGGCAGTTAACTTTTCCGAGGTAAGACCGCCAGACTGCTTGTTGGTTGCTAAATGAGAAACCAGAGAGATCTCCCAGTAGGAGCTGGTGCCGTTCCCTTGCAATACGGCAGCGCTGTTAAGGATGAAGTTTTATCTTTAAAAGTTATGAGTGCAATATTAATTTTCATTCAAAACTGCTGCGTAAAATTATGCTTGTTTCGCAATGGCCATTAAAACTTTCAGATTTGAGTCGAGTCTCTGCTACAGGTGAAGCGAAGTCTCAGCATGTAGTGTAAGCACATGAGAAAGTATGGCTATTCTTAGAAGATAGGATATTCTTGTGTAAGAAATTGCTGAAGTCAGTGATTATGTCTTATGTACCTGTAGGCTACTCAAGTTAAGGCTTTTAAAAACAATTCCAAGAATATACTTGGAAAAACTTTGATTCAAAATTTTGCTCACAGCTTGCACTGTTGAGAATTAAACCTTAATTTTTTGATTACTGCAGAACTTCAAGTTACTGCCCCGTGTAACTCAAGGCATTCTTTTGGAAATATATCTTGGATAAATAAGGTACTGTTAAAGGAGACGGAGACTTTCATAGATTGGGCAAGTTCCCAAACAGTGCAGGAGCTCCTGAGAGCCTCTGAGAAATACTTGTTGAGATGATGGCGGTTGTTACAGTCTCTGTAGGTTTCCTAATATCCTCTGGTACCCAAGGGGTTTTTCTCTTTTTAAATGATGGTTATTTTTAGAGGTGTAGTGTACTGAGAGTTTAGTTGTTTCAAGGTAGTAAGAGCACTCTTATGAGGGGTTCCCATTTCTCTTGGAAGTAGTGATACTTCTGGGAAGCAGGGCGCTGGAGGAGAAATGTGCCTTTGTCTTCCATCAAGTCAGAGGGCTTCTTGCACCTGGCTTTTGGTTACCAGGAGGCTTTGGGAGCCGTAGACCCTGCGCAGCATGGAAGTTTTAGGCTGTTCGTTTTAGGAAAAGTACAACTCAGCTAAATGAATTGAACCTAACAGTGGATTCGAGCATCTTCACATGAACCTCAGCAGAGTTCTGTTTTGCCGGTGCTTCATCTGATGCTTTGGTGGACCTTCCCTTATGTGTCTTTAGTGTTGTTGATTCCACTGTCTTGCTCTTCAAAACTCACTTCTGCCCTGAGGCCCATAGAGGGTTTTCTTGCAGATTTGCTGAGAGCACTGCCTCGTGTGTTAATCTTGTCTCTTCTGTAATTTAATTTTATATTTTGTCATGTATGTGCTTGATAGTCACCTGTTAACTCTTAACTTGTATTCAATGTTGTTTGAAGTTAAGTTTTTTGTTCTGTCTGTGTTTTCTTTGTGTAGTTGAATCAGTGGTCTCCTAAACCTCTCAAGGCTTCCAGCAGCTGCAGGAATACAGATCTGTTGTGGTACCAAAACCACCTAAACAGTAATCATGTACCCAATTAGCCTTTTGTGTGTGTGGTATTTCACCATCACTGTGCAATGTGCAGCCAAGTTTATTGTGGTATCTTAAGCTCTCAGAAATTTTTGACTCGGGTTTTACACTTGATTTAAATCTTAGATATTTTTAAGGGTTTGCATGCAGTGCTGGTTTAAAAGAGCAGAATATCTCTGCACATGACGTACAAATCCTAGCTAATCCTGGAAGTAACTAATTAGAAGTTATAATTGTTTTGTTTAAAATTATTGCTTAGGAGTCTGCAACAAAGATAATTTCAAACTGAAATGACTATTTGGATGGTCCATTCTATAGTTTGCAAAAAGTTTTGCAGATAGCTAACATGAGTAAAAATGCCTCTTCCCACTGGCCATTTGTAATAATTGAGTTGAAAACAAAAGTGAATGCTGTGTGTAATATATCCCAGATGCTAGAGGACAATAAAATTATTCATTAGTGCTAACACATTCCTTCAGATTATTTTCTTGACATGGAATTTATTATTTGTGTTTTGATCTCATGCTGTGTTCTATTGTTTCAATTAGATTAGGATATTCTTGAAAGTGTAGAACTCCGGGAAAGCCAGGTATGCCTAAACTTGAATGGTAAAAGGTGTCAACTGAACAGAACTTTGCCTTAGTTCTGTGTGCAGAAGTACTGTTTCACTTTAATCCTAATTTTCAGGACTCTACTGGTCTAATTTAGGGCTGGAAACAGCACTCTACCGGTTCTGAGGCCGTCTCTTAAACTGTAGTCTAAATTAAAAATACATATATGTATAAAAAAAGTTGTAGCAGTTTGAATGTTTTGGTGGTGTAACAGAGGCGGGAACTGGGGCTACTTCCTCCTGAAAGTAGGTGTGAGGTCCAAGTAAGAGTTTCAATGCCATTCAGACCTAAAAAAATATTGAGCAGTGGAGCAGTTTGCTAATTTGAGGAATTTGAGATTTTTCCCCTGGAGTTCTAGCACTGCTTACTGTGTTGCTCTTGTTTTTTCACACGCAAATATACTTAACAGAAATGATTTGATTTCTTGGGTAAAGCTGTATTTCTTTTGCCTATCTATGTCGGCTGTTCTTGTTAAATTTCTGTATTCACCGCACCTAAGTATTTTGTAGTGAAAAGGAGATGGTGACTTACCTTGAAATGATAACTTGTTAGCGTATATTCTTTTCATGGATCTTTAAAATTCACAGCTGCTCAAGTGAAAAAGGCAAGCTATACTATATATTTGCAGTTGTAATAAGTCAGTGTTACTTCTGACACTTTCCTCTGTGTTTATGTGTGTATGCGAATAATACTATAGTGTTGCAGATAAAAATAATGGGGTTTTGTTCCTTGTATGGTACTATATCTTTGCAGAATTACGTTATGAACAGCAGATGTTGAAAACTTATCTTCTCGTGTAGATTGTCACTGTATGACAATTTACCAAGTATGATTTTTGTGTATGCTAGTATACAGTGCATGTTTTGGGGAACTTTACACTTGTTTTCTGAGTAAACTTTGAAACTTTACACTTTCTTGCATATTACTGTTTGAGTTTTCCCAGTAATGCTGCAGTTGCTCCCTTTTGGTCACATTTGGCTTACTTTCAGGAAGCTGGTTGTGCATCTCCCTAGGGCCTCTTGCTTCTTCTGCGCAAGTGTGGCGCATTTCAGTGAGACCGAACCATTTGTGTAGTTAACAGCGCATGAAGGAGAGCGGGTGGCATAATGATGATAGGCAGCAAATGGTTTCCTGTTACTCAAATGCTGACCCCTGTCTCTGTGTCCTCAGTAGTTAACATGAATGTTTTGGTAGTACTCAGACTTCTCATTGAACATGGAAGATGATGATGGTTCTGCCCCTAAATGTGTGCTGCACAGTTATTAGGAGGATCTAAACTGCCGTGGTTGCTAGATGTCATGTGATAGGGGTTCTTACAGAAATTGTGAGTAATGGCCTCTGCAAACTGTCATATTTTAGACTTTATTATATGTTTGTGTAATTGGATTTTAATACGTGGCTTTGACTTTGGCCTGTCAGTGTAGTCACAAGGAAGTGTATTGGTGAATTTGTTGATTAAACAGAAAGTAATTCATTTGGGAGGAAGATATTGCTAAGCTTCTTGCCTGAAACTAGAATATAACTAGGAAGATAACTGTAATAGTAGCAAGTACTGAAAAACTATATATGGTTTTTATTTTTGTTATAGAAGTTCTTCCAAAAATATGAATAAAAATTTATTATTCTTTACTATAAAAACATTTATGTATTGTTGTTAAGGTTTAATTGCAAATTCTCATTAACAAGTAACCCCCTTCTCCAACCTCTGTTAATAAGGGAGAATAAAGAAAGCATTTTCATTCTTGACGATGATGCTTGTTTTGTACTTACTTGCAGGAGAGATTGAAGTTGGTGACTGTTCTGGGTGCTGGGCTGCTGTGTGGAACTGCCTTGGCTGTCATTGTGCCAGAAGGAGTACATGCACTTTATGAAGACATTTTGGAGGGTAAGAACCAAACCCAGATGGCCTTGTTCAAGATAACTTAGATCACAGTGTGTTATGGTATACTGAGGCTTCTTTTTAGAGTTTTTAACATGAGATAGATGGAAGAGCTTCCCAGCAGCATGACACAAAGCAGGCATAGAAATGCAAATCTACCATAGGCATGATATTGCACATTGAGGGATATGATCAGACTGCAGGTTCATGACTCTTGCTGAGTTATCCAATCAATTGTGGGTCTGGATACTGTACTGTTCATGGAATAACAGCCTTTTATGACAGGTCATGTTCTTATTCTGGGGAGAGTAACTTCCACTAGAACTTCAAAGGAGGTGTAAGGGTGCCTTTGGCGAAGAATGAAATTATGGAGTATTTGCTGCTTCCCTTTGTAGTTTAGACTGCTTCTCATTAAAGCAATTGCAGGAGGTGTTTTACAAATGTGTGTCCCTGCCCTAATAAGAATTTCCCCCAAAGCTGAAAAGCATCTTGGAATTAATACACTTAGCTGAAAATTATGGTTATATAGGGCTAATTTACAGAGTAGCAGGCATTTCTTCTTGGGTGGTGGTATACATTACACATCTAAATCTGTGTTCAAGCATCCAGTTCTAGTCTGCTGTCCCTGTCTTAACCACCTCATCATCTCTAATGAGGAGCTCAAAGTCAGTGGAGATTGTGTCTTGCAGGGATGTTCGTGTGAAGGATCTTACAGCCAAAAGCCTTAACAGAGCTCAGTTTGAAGTTATGACATTGTTTTGAACAGCCTAGGCTCATCACCTCAATTTGGAGTGCTCTTTTAATTTTCCTTTTGCTTGGAGACTTGTGCTATTAGATGAGCATTGCATGTGTGAGATTTTTCCAGTATGCTCAGAATCCAAACTTGGAAGGTAAACAGCAGTGGCTTACTGATTGCAGGGGAACGCACTATAAAGTTGTGGCTGTAGAGAGCCCTGCAAGCATCTGGTGTACTGTTGTTGCTAATCTGGGATTGAGAGGTAGCTGCAGTCCTTTGTTTTTCCTATAGTACTGAGTTTTGTGTTTCTAAACTTTTAAATTTCATTTTAGTAATAGGCTTTAATGTATACTGGTTTAGCTTCCACTAAATTTATGTTGTACTGCTTAGATTTAGAATAAATAGAAGATAATACGTAAAATCATCCTTTCTCAAGAAGTGAAAGGCTCTGATGATGCTTTTATATTGTACTATAATTTTTGCACTCTGATGTCAGATGTCTCTAATGAGTTGTAGTTGTGGGTTTGCTCTCCATTCAGTTTTAATTCTGAGTACACTGATTTTCTCTTTATAATGGTACAGCTAGCAATGAATACAACTGCTGTGAACATTTGTGGGTTTTAATACTTTTTCAGTAAATGGGCCATACTGTTCATGTATGACTCGACAGTTTGCTGTGTAGAGCTGTACGGGCTATAACTTTGTTTAGTGTATGGCAAAAAAAGACACTTCACGCTACTGCAGTAGTAATAGCAGAAGTATTTACCTAGGAAAAAAGAGTTTGTGAATGGCTTCAGACTTGATGTCTAACTCACAGTATTGTGTCTAACAACAATCTTATCTGATTTTTTTTTTTTAATATTGCAAAGGGGCAGAATTAATGGATATTACAGATTTAACTAAAAATCATTTCTAATATTTTTTTTAGAAAAGTAAGGTATTCAAAGTTAAACTTCAGACTATGAGAACAGCTTTCTCTTTTTTTTCCCAAGTTCACCTATTTACATAATTAAACCTAGAAAGGTGCAACTAAGGGAAACCTTGAGGTATATTCATATAAGTGGAAAAACAAAAAGAGAAATCTTCGTTTTCCCTCTTTCAGGTGTAGCTTAACTCTGCTAGCAAGCATTTTAGTATTTTCCATTGATACAGAAGTAATTTACTTTCTTCTGTATTTACCCACAGGCCATGGAATAAATAACTTCTAATTTTCAACCTTGTAGGCTGAGAGAAAATAGCATATCGTGACTTGGATTATTCTTTGATCATAAACCTGTGTATCCATGTAGTGAAACCTTGGTTTGGGTGCTACCAGCAAATAAAATTCCTTTGCTGACTTCAGTCCTTTGTTTTAACTGCTGAAACTGTATAACCACTGTCAGAAAGATTGCCCTGAGTTACCCAGTTTTATGCCTTGAAATGATCTGAAACAAAAGTCAAGTTCATAATACAGAAGGCAAAAAATCTTGTGTGGTCCAAAGTAGTTTCATTGATCAATCTTGTTCAGCAAAGATAGGTTTTAAATCTTTGCTACCAAGCATATTCTGATGTGCTTTGACTGTAGTAATGGCATTGTGACATTTTGTACAGTGGGATAAACATACACTTGTCTCATCCAAGAGGATGTGTGAATATTCCAGCAAGACCATGACGATAAGTCAAGTTCTTGTTGTAAGTTTTTAAAGCTTCTGAAGAGTAGTTGCCATCCAAAAGACCTTCTAAAAACGAAAAAAAAAAAACATGGACAAGCTTTAATAGCTTGCATAGGGAAAGGAAACCACACATCATTCACCCCCAAGGCTTGGACTTTGGTTTTCTGGGATGGTACTGACATTTGTAGGTTAGTGTGCTTGACTAAACTATTGTAGTCCATATCAATACTAGCTTGTTTATATCTCAGCATCAGTTAATCTTCTTAAAGTTGGTATTAAATCCTTTAGTGGATGGAACCTATTTTATCTTCTTGTCCTGTATTTTCTCACCTCAATGAAGATGAGGTAACTGCTTAACAGTATCTCTGAATATTGACAAAACTGGCAACTTCAGTTAAAAAAGGAATAATACAGCAATTTTTGTGAATTAATTTGTATTTTAAGTGCAATGGATTATAACATATTAATAATTTCCCTGATTTTTCTTGCTGAAGATGTATGAGGAGAAACCAACCAGGCTTTGCTATTGTCTAAGAAAGACCTTAAACAAGGACTTCTATGTATTGTCCAGGAAAGTGCGAGGATGGCTTTTGGCAGAGGAGGAAAGAATGTCGTGTTTAGTCTCCTGATCTCTTTGCTTGCCCGTTGCAGGAAAGCATCACCCAGCGAGCGAGATGCAGCACGGGATGGAGTCTGAGAAGGTCGCGAAAATCCCCGCTGTACATGAGCATGGCCACGACCATTCCAGGTTGCACGCCTACATTGGCGTGTCCCTTGTCCTCGGCTTTGTCTTCATGCTCTTGGTGGATCAGATAGGCAGCTCTCACGTGCACTCTACAGATGGTAAGTAAAGATTCACTGCCATTAGACTTGCTAGTCTTCGCTAGCAAGTTGCAATTTTTTTTTTAGTTTTATCAGGATGTAATTTATCCAGTCATGTCCAGAGTTTCAGTAGGTACTTTGAAAATATAAACCAAGGTCCATGTGGAATGTTTATGCTGGAAATCGATCTCAAAATTCACCATAATTTGAGAGCTTGCCTCAGTAACATGAATGAGCACATGTGGTGTGGGGGTGAAGGGTGACTTGACACTTGAGATATTGTCTGTTTTACAGTATCACCCATAGGGGATTTCTTGGCTTTCCAAAAAACTTCAGGTTAGTCTTATATTTATTTGTTTTTCCTACTTAATTGTCATACGTGTAGGTAAAATTTGCAAAGAACAGCAAGTTATCATAAGGAAGATGGCAGAAATAATTAGATGTAAGCTCTGGTACTTTAACTGCATAGCTGGACCTCCCACACTAGTCTAGAGCCTCACATACTTCAAAATACTTTTTGTTTTGTATAAAGATTTGTCAGCTTCTTGCAAGACTCTAAAAATGCCCTACAGTTGCCTTTGTTTCCTGCATGTGACTTCATGCTCAGAGTGCAGCTTGAAATACACTAAAGGTGTTCTGTCGTTTGAAAAAGCGTTTTATTGCCTTTGGCCGCTCATTTTCTCCCACACAGTGTCCTCTGATGCTGGAATTTGGCCCTGAAAAAATTAATGAATTGATCTTAAAGGAAAAGTTAAACACCCACAAAGGCAGGGGGATAGGTTTTGGCTGGATTCTTGTCAGCTCACGGTGCAACTTGTTTGTATGGGGTTACTGTGGTGGGACAGATGGAAGGCCAGTGCAGGGGCTATGTCACCTGTGTACTCCTGAAGAAATGTAAATGGAGCCACAGCCATGGGTAGCTGATTTTCAGGGTTGTTCTAAAGAAACACTGGCAAGGAAGATGTCAGGGAGATGCAGGTGATCAGCTTCCAAAAGGATCCTTGGTTTGTATAGGTTATGATCCTTTTCTATGTCTCTGATTATAGCAAATACCAGGAGAAGACTGTGATCTGTGTTAGAGATACACACTATAAAATAAGTAAAGTTTTATCTAGCCTCTACCTGTCACAGGAGATGTAGCAGTGTTTTTGTAATGTTTTTTAAAGTAACTGAGGAAAAACACTTTTTTCTTGAACTAATGTCTTGTAGTTCATTATCTGCCAAGTGACTAGGTGTTACTTTGTCTAAACTAGAAAAATTCAGTGGGCCAGAATGCAGGTATGAAGTCAAATGTGATTATTTATGTTTAGTAATGGTCAGTCCAAAACAATTGTAAAGGAAATGTTTTCTGTGAGTATCTCCTCATGAGTATACCATTGCAGTCATCCAAGTGCAGCTTATGCATGGTTTCCCCTTCATTCAGAAGATGAAGCTGACTCACTGGGAAACTACATGTGTGCCTGGGAATGAAGAGAGACTGGGGGGTAAGGGGGCAGGCAGGAGGAAAGAAAAGGACTGGAATTTCTGTTTTGGCATCACTGCAGTTAGTGAAGCAGTGTAGGTGTGCTTACAGTTGTTTTACAGGCCACTGAGATAATTCAGTCATGGCTGTTCAAACTGTCTGGAATTAAACACTTGAACGTAAGATGTTTCTACACTTGTGTAGGGCTTACCCACCCTGCAGTGTGATTCTTTGTAACAGTTTCACCACTGATTGTGTAGTGGTGAATATTGATGTCACCCTGTTGTGCTGTGTAATGAGCTAACCTGCAAATGTCAGGCAATTCTGGTCAAAACATTGGATCTCGAACAGCCTTGGTTGCACATCCCCTTCATGGTGTGTAATGTCAAATGGAAATCTTTGCAACTAGTCCGGTGACAAGTAGACTTTACTGTTTACTAGGAACTACCAAGGAATCACTGCAACAAAAACTGACCCAGGCTGTCACCTGAACATTGAGCTCTGTGGGGAAAAATCATCCTGATGCTCGAAGCAGCTCTGGATTCAAAAATAGCTTTTCTTTTTCTTGGTGGCACAGACCTTTAACATTTCATTTTAGGAGGTTAAGAAAAACATCTGCTTCTGCCTATGGGAGAGAGCCTGCAAATTGCAAAGAATTGTCTAGGATTCTGTCACTTGTTTGTTGGCAGAATTTAAGGTGATTTGAAGGTGTTAAGTATCAAACTCTTTTACAATCTAAAGTCAATCTAATGCAGAAATACAGAAGCTGGTAGTTTTGAATACAACTGCCTAAGCAGCTGGGGGAGATATGTACAGTGATACTTAAAATTTTTTTCCCAGCGTAATTTATTCAGTCGATCTCTTTATCATAACTGTCCTCATGACTGTTTCAGATCCAGAAGCTGCAAGATCAGGCAACTCCAAAATCACCACAACACTGGGACTAGTAGTCCATGCTGCAGGTAATGTGGGACCTATTATTAGTGCATGACAAGCATTGCTGTGTGGGTCATCTTTAGGTGTGATGGAGACATTTGGGTTTTGCTCTTGGAGGTAGCTTTTTATAAAAGAAAGTTTAAAAAAAGGCAGGGAGAACTAAGTATCTTTCCCACGATTAACTGGGAGCTCAGACAGTTCATGGAGTTTTATTTGGGTACAGAATTTTCTCTTTTACTTACATCTGAAAGGTTGTGTGATGCTGACTCTCTCCAATGTCTCTTCAGTTCCTTTGCTGGCTCCTTTGGCTGCTAAATTTCAATGCACACTAACACATTTGATAAGTTCTATGAAACACCTTTGGTTTGCTTGTTGGTTGATGGGGTTTTTTTTTTTAATATTAATTTAAAAGAATAGTACCTTGTAGGGGAAAAAAAGGACATTATAAGGTAGAGCACAAAGACTTGACTGAAACACATTAAGGCTGACTTGCAAGGACTGACTGTTAGGTGTGTGTTACAGTCAAACAATGTTCACATTGTGATTCTTTATTATATATGTGTAGTATATGGTGCTTTTTCATGTCCTGCTGAAGGTTGTTGTCTAGATAAGTCAGAAGATGTTCATCAAAAAGATACTTCTTCACTAAACAAAGTGTCTATATGCTAAGGAGTAATGTAGTATCCATTTTTATTTCATTTAGACAGTGTATTTATTATAAGTGATAAAAATATTTACAATAGTATTTATATTTGAAAAATCATTTAGAGGGTAATAATTAAAATTCTTGCAATGCTTAGTGTCTAAACCAGATTTTTTAATTTAGAGAGGACATCTCTTCTAGTGCAATAGACTAAAACAACTGAACTTTTTACTTGTTCTAATTTGAAGGAATGAGTCAATACAGAGTAGATTTCCATTATGGTTTTTATGGTCTTGGGAAATATGAGACAGTTCTTGCTGAGGGTTTTCTGATATTCTGAAATGTTATGGCTTAACAAACAAAGGCACATGAATCCTCTGTTGGGTGCTATTGTTAATGGCAATTTTCAGTAATAGAGCTTCTTAAATCAGCATGTTTTCTACTGTTAGCCTTTGAGGGAGTTGGGTAGCTGATGATAATGATAATGATAATCCATGAATCTGCACTCCTTTTTCAGCTGATGGTGTTGCATTGGGTGCAGCAGCTTCTACTTCTCAGACTAGTGTCCAGTTGATAGTGTTTGTTGCGATTATGTTGCACAAGGTGAGTTATCATCAAAAAAATCTTGCTTGTTCTTCAAAAGACTGTTAACACTCACAGGAAATGCCAAGGGTCTGCAGTTTCATTAGTGATGTAATATGGAAGTGTTTAATGCCACTGAAATGCAGAAGTTAGTACAGTGTCAAGGACCAAAAAGGACGGGTATGAGGTAGGACAGAAGAGCACATGATTGATGCTAAATCCAAGTGGGGTGCAAGTGAGAAGAATTCTGACCGCTTACTGCCTACTTTAGTTGCAGAGGTTGGGAGAAGTCTCCCAAAAGTAGAGAGAAAAGAGTAGCTCATGAAGAAATGTGTCAGCTTCACACTGACTTTGAAGTTAGTGTGATAGGGTTTGTTTAACAAACAAAAAAAACCCTAGGTTATTACTGCTGTAGGAGACATATTCAAAGAAGTTCTAAAGGGTGAGGCACAGAAGTATATGGTAGTGCATTCAAGGAGGAAAAGCAGCTTTATGCTGATTACAACAGTCTTGGTTCTGTGATCATCAGAAAATTGGGAAGAAATTTGTTGTGAAAGATTTTAGTGTTTAAAGGGTTTTGAAACCACTGAATATCAGAGTACTAAATTACAACTTCTGGTTACCTCTATTGTAGTAGCTTCAACATCACTCATATACCATTTTTGTAGGAAAACAGATGTTTTGCTGATGGTACCAAGCAAACAGTGACTCTTCAAGATGGGGAGGTCTTTGCTGACACTTGTGTGAACGTGAACCTATTGGCTATGTAGGCTCTAAACCTACCTGTGCAGATAAAATTTGCCTTACAGTAGCACATGCATGGATTACAGTGGTAATAGTCATAAATTCATCAGAAGTCGTACATAATTACATGTTCAAAATGTTAGGAAATGCATGTCTATTACGTCTTTTCTTTGATGTTCATACAAGTAATGGTGGTTTAAGTAACTTTTTTGAGGGTGGCAATGTAACAGTGTCATCTTTGGGCTTAACTTATGGCTGTTGCCAGGTGAAACTTGCTTTTGTTATTCTTAATGTTCTTAACTGACTACTGGAATGATACAATTTTAAAGGAGGAAAATTTCTCCTATGAGTATTTGGTATTAGAAGAGAAACTTTTTTTTTCTCTGGTGTCTTTTATTCTTCTGATCCTGACTGATTCTTTTGTCTTTCTCATATTTTTTCTCTTATGATTTCCTTCTATGTTAAAAAAAAATAATTCTGTATAAAAATGCTTAAGGTATTTGAGTTTTATATCTTACCTCAGAAATGTCAGGGTGGATTGCTATTGTCTTTAAACAAGCAAAAATACAATAAATCCTGTGAATAGTGGGACATCTATGCCTTTTGGATAAGAGGCTGGATGCCAGCAGAGGGAGAGGGAAGTATTTGTTTGCTTCCTGGTGAGAACAGGGATGAACTAATCAAAAAAGTTCTTGAGTCTTTGTTAACATGGAGGCTGATGGTCTTTGGGCAACTGTTTCCCTCCCCAGGTTAATTGTAGAATTTTTCTACTGCAGATGAAGAAACTGTCTATCTAAGGATGTGTGATAGTAACAGGATGAAAAAAGAAATCACCTAAGTTGATGGTGTCTTAGGGATTATAGCAATGATTGTAGTCAGAATGAATATTTTAGTACTTACAATGACTACACAAGTACATGTTTTCTGATAGCCAGAATGTGAGTTTCCATTAGGTTTGTTTTTTATTAAAGTGGGGCAGTCTGCAGAATGTGCTTGATTTGGGTTAGATGCAGCATGCTAGTGCCTGCCCTGAATGTCTTCCAGTTCCGTCCATTTTGATGTAGTAAGTCATATTTCAACCTTTTCTCGTTTTTCAGGGGGTTTTAGATGGTATTGTGTTAGCAACGAATATTGTTTTTTGCAGGCACCAGCTGCCTTTGGCCTGGTTTCCTTCCTGATGCACGCTGGGCTAGAACGGAATCGAATCAGAAAACATTTGCTGGTCTTTGCGTTAGCAGCACCTGTTATGTCGATGGTGACATACTTAGGGCTGAGCAAGGTAGGTCCATGGTTTTATTCTGCCCAAAATCTGGCTTAGTGGTGATGTTTGGGGAAAGAACTGTGATACGAGTTTCATGTTACATAATTCCAAACTGCTTGAAAAATTCAGCAGTATTAAGATACAAGAAAAGTTGATGAAAAGGTAACAAAATTAATGCACAAAACAAATACTAATCCATGCATTTCCATCAGAATCAGTGACGTAACTCCTTTATAGAATTTGTTATCTTTTTTTTAAAGTCTAATTTCTGGTTTTTATCCTTTTCACCTACTCCCCACTGAGAACAATTTACTCGCGTAGCAGGTTTTATGTCATACCTATTTAAATAAGTAATTGTCAGCACTGTTGCATGTGTTGTTCTTTTAATATACAGGTAGGAAATAATCTCCTCTCTCTTCCCCCACCATCCCAGAAGTGGTCCTCTATATTCAAAGTCTGTGTCAGAAGTTGAGTCCTCAGCTAGAACAGTCTTTTCACCATACTCCTCAAAGCATTGTCGTGTCTTGGGTCTGTAAAACAAATGGCTTGTGAAATGGGACACTGCACATGAGTTTATCAACTCTGTCCAAATTAAATGTTTCAGCTTCTCATAGCCTATCCTAGGATGCTCCTGTATTTCTCAGCTGCAGTATGTCCTGCTGGTGATATGTTATGGTGGCATGTTGTAAAGGATATAACGTGATCTCACGAAACTCAAGGCATGAGAGGAAAGATTAAATAAATCATCTGGGCTAATCCTTTACTTGGTGGATAGGATTTATATTTGATATTACAGTACAAAAGACAGCAGAAGAAAAGGGTTAGGTCTGCAAATAGAGAAGATAATTCTGTTCTAGCACTCTTTTGAATTGTCCTCATCAAGGGTGGGGTTTACATTTTGCCCTTCAGGAAGAACAGAGACTTGATAAGGCATCAGGGCTGTCACAGTGGTTTTGTAGTTCCAGGTGATGTATCTTTCTCTTTGGAAAAATGGCCTGAGACTAAACACAAGAACTAAGATTACACCTGAGTTGGAGAGCATTGAAGAAGCATTTGAATCTGATATGAGTGGGTTTGCATTTCATTGCATTTACAGATCTGTAGCATGTCTTAATCCTATTATGAAGGTGAAGAGGTGCTCAGTTTTTATGCAGAAGTTACATTTCTTTATGAAGTTTGCATGGAAATGTTGGAAAAGTTTTGGGTATTTCCTTCTACATACAAATGAAATATTTAATGAGTGATGTTTTGAGACTTGGTTCTGAAGAGTAGTGAAGCAGATATTGAAAGGCTAACATCTTATTTGAACCCCTTGTTTAGAAAAAGGGAGGAAAAAAGTCAATCTTGAGCATCCTCCTTAAAATTCGTGGCTTTGCAATATGAATTTTATTTTTTTCTAAACCTGTTTGATACCTTGGCTGTGAGCTGATCAAACAAGATGCTTCAGCAGACTGTGACTTCTCTCCTTTTCTGAGGGTTCTTTTGTAAGGGTTTTTTCTTTTGTAAGTCGAAAGTGAAGTAACTAGCAGGGGGGGGTGTCTTTTTGCTCCCCCACAACTTCAGGGTGCCAGTTACTATGGGTAAGGTGCAAGACTCAAAAAATCACGCTAAACCATTGTCATTGTGAGATGAGTCTTGATAGAAATCCTACTGTGCCTGGATACTGAGAGATTTTTTTTTTATTACTGATTGAAGAACTTCTGCTTATTCTCACTGTTTTTGCTCTTTGTGTTTCAGAGCAGTAAAGAAGCCCTTTCAGAAGTCAATGCCACTGGAGTTGCTATGCTGTTTTCTGCTGGGACTTTCCTTTATGTTGCCACAGTTCATGTTCTCCCAGAAGTAGGAGGAATTGCTCATAGCCACAAACCCGAATCAACTGGAGGAAAAGGACTCAGTCGTCTGGAGGTGGCAGCCCTAGTATTAGGATGCCTTATTCCTCTAGTTTTGTCCATTGGACACCATCACTAAATACTCAAATTTCACTCTTCTCCTCCTCGATAAGACATGAGCAGAAAATGTCTACTGCTCCCTTTATCATTCTTTTACCCATCATTCATCCCATCCACTTTATGGAGTTCAGAGGGAATCTTGATTGCAAAATGAGGAATACTGGGAAAGTTCTTAGTGTAGCAAAATGTACTTTGGCAGCCGGACGCAAATTCTGTGTAACTTTCTTTTCTGAAGACATTTGCTATTTTAATTGTTACTTCTGGCCCTATTCTCAGGGAAGATGGAACTTGAAGTTTCAGAAGGGTGAGCAGGGAAGAATACAGCGACTCATCATGAAATTGCAATCACCAAAGTATCCTGCAGCTCAGCTGTCACAGCTGAGAGCAAAACCCAAGGATGGCTGTGTTGTGAGAGGTTGAAGTCACACTAATGAATAAGGGGGCTCTCCCCCATCGGTTCTACATTGTCCTGGCAATTCTACTGGCCCTTGTGATGTCACTGATTTTGCAGGTCTACCCTGGGAGTTCTGCATAACACTGCTATTGTCACAGAAGTGTCACTTGATAGGAAAGAAATTATGTGGACAATATGTAGAATTAGAGGAAGAAATCAGCTGGTTAAGACAGTGCAAGTGAGTTTTGCAGTGTATTCCATCGTTTAAGACAAAGGATAGAAGCAAGGAGAATAGTGTTGTGATTGTTTGTTCAATTGTTAATAAATTCTAAAAAGGCACTGTTTCTTGGGAGATAGTCTTCTGCCAATTAAGACAAGTGTTAAGCACCAAAAATGTCAGCAGGAATTAAGTATTGGCTACTGTGATACACTACTGCTTCTGTTGAGAGAGATACCCGTAGCGCCCTTTGAAACAGAGCTGTTGTGGGCTCTGAGTAGAAACCTGATGGACACAGCTGTTGAGGGACCAGAGAACTTCACTAGCTCATTTTCAAAAACCTGAACTGCTGAAATCAGTGGGGGACTGTGTGGGTTTTTCACTAAATAAAGGTATTACAGCTAACAAAACAAGATGTTTAGTTAAATACTTATGCTGCAGATAGAATGCAAAGTGTTTCTGAAGCAGTTCTGAGCAGAAAAAACTCAAACCCACAAACAAAAAACCAAACTGGTGGGTTCCCAGTGGACCTGTTAGGCATTTTGCTTTTCTTTTGAGAATTGTTCATTTGCATCTTACTGATAAGCATTAGTTTTGGTGAGTCAACTGGAGGACTTTCTGCCAGTCGCTGATGTCTCTCACTGCAGAGGGGTGGTACAAGATCCCTCCATTTTCAAGGCACAGCTTTGTCTTACCAGGCACCATTTCCCTTATCCAGAACATGCTATGCTCTAATGTGCATTGAAAAGTCAGGAGTGCTTGACATGCACAGAATCGGCATAAAATTCTTTCTTTAGGTGAAAACTTTTTAATGCTGAACCCCTTTTAAGCTATACTTTGCCTGCACTTTTTGAAGATAACATTGCCAAATGTATTTTTTGGTTTTGTTTTTTTGTAATGAATTTTGAAGAAATATCTTAACTGAAGTGCTTCTTGTTTCCATATGAATGAGTGTGACTGTTTGTCATGCCATTTATTACTTAAACTGCAGAGCCTGTTGTGCCTCATAACTTCTTTACATTTTTGTTATTGTCCTGTTTGTCTGTTAGTTCAGAGTAACGGGTATGGCCCGGCTCTTGGACTAGTGATGGCTTTGTCTGTTGGTTCTGTAACAATACTGATGTATCCCGGGATTGAACCTAGTATTGATTCTGAGGAGTGCTTGTTCATTTGTGTGTTTTACTATGTAAGATCAATGCAAAATTATTAGAAGGCATATTTTCCCATAAGACAGTATTTTCAGATAGAATTAGTGATTCAGACCCAAACAAGCAGGTTTTTTTCTATTAGACCTTCAATATTGTGTTCTGAAAAGCCACTGCAAAATTAGTGATGTGGATGGGATCCTCTTCTGTGTGTTTTTCAATGTTTTTTTTGTCTGTTTGTTTTGGATTTGGGATTTTTACAACATACATAATGCAACTGGTAAGTTACTGGTTTAAAAAGTTCAGCTGGGCAAGTTCCTAACACATGCAAATGATACACAGGGATGTTTACTCCACAGTTCTGTTCTTCCTGATTTCCCCCTAATTACCTTCTTCCTTCATAATCTCACTATTTTATCATGTTTGATCTTTCCACATAACCATTTCCAAAAGCTGGAGGGTTTGCAAGAGCAGGAGATAGCTTAGTGCTGCACTAGGTGCTTGCATTTTGTGAAGCAGTAAGTTTTCATTCTTTAACCTCTGTCCTGTCACTTGCATGTGCACCCCACCCTGGGAGTTGACACCCTGACTGCATTCCCCTTCAGCCTCACTTTGTGTATAACAGTAGCAAGGGCTGACAGAGGTAAGGTCCTGTTTCATGCCTTTTGTTCCCAGCTGAAGCATGTGGATAAGTACCTTTTTACGTGGATTGGTGTGTATTGGTGAGATGTGGCAGCCAGGCTTTTCACTGCTGACGTAACCTCTGCCATATTAATCACAGGTGCCACTGCTGAGAGATCTTGTCATCTTTCTGTTTTCCTGTCCTTCACATCATTTTTCCAGTTTCTGGGGCAGCCATCAGAAATAGTAATACTCAGTTTAATTATTCATGAAGTATAGAGGCCAAGTTACAGCAACAGGTGAGGGAATTTGAATGAAAACACTGGCAACTTAAAATTGGCACAAAAATTGTAAAAACATACATTTTATTTTGGCATTTGGTTAAGTGACAGAAGACTTCAGTGATTTTTATTGTTATTTTTATCCATTTAGAATAGCAACAGCATTTTGTTTTGGCTGCCTGTTATCTCTGTGAGTGATTATTTTCAATTCCGTAACTGAAACTGCAGTGACTAAAGCTTGTGGTTATGTTGATATGGAGAATGTAAAATTTTATATTATCAAATCTTTCCAAATTTTTAGATCCAAATGGAGGATGATTTTCTTGAGCAGAGTATTTTAATGATTTAAATTAAACGGTCTTTTATTATAGCCCTTTCTTTCTACCTATCTCCCTGTCTGTCACAGTAAATCCAAGCATTGTGTGTGGTCAGGGCCATCTGGTATCATTTTGGAGATCATTTGGAGACTCCTCAGGAGACCTTGGTGCAAACAAATTCTTCTTGCTCTCTCTGTAATAGCCTCTCTGCCTGGTTTTTCTTCTGTGAGGTAGGTGGCAGTAGGTCTAGCAGGTAAATGCTTAAACCAAGTGCCAACCACGTCCCACTTCTGTAAGTCCCTCGAGGAAATCCATAATCTTCTCGTCATCTGTTTCTTTTCAGTTAATGATTTCCTAATTGGCAGTAGGAATTGGACTAAAGCTGTTTCTGTTGATCCTCATGTCTTCAGGTACTTTCCCTACTGTTCTAATGCTTTTATTGTTCCTTATATAAAGAAGGGAAATATTTCTTTTTCAGCATTCAATGACAGAGGCCGAAGCTGCACTGACATTAACTTAAGTAAGGATGGCAGAGCTGTCACACCAAGACAGGATTTTTTGATTGTTTTGGCTTGTCAGATGGCTGGGTGTTAAACACAGAAACCCACTGCTGACTCCAAAGAACTATTTCCGGGTGGATTATATAAAAGGCTAATCTTATCCAGGAGGCCCAGGAAAACCGCTGTGTTTATTCAGGAACTAGTTCAGAACCTTCAAGGAGCTTTTGACAGTAGGAGGTGTGGCCATGTGGTATCAGCTGATTGCACAAAAGAGAGATGATGTGGAATAAATGCTCCTGCTGCTCCCTTCCTGTTCTGTGCTGGCACCTGGGAAAAAAAGAAGGAAAGTGAATTTGTATTCTTTTGAGGGTGGAAGGAGGAGGAGTGATTGCAGTATGGTGGGAAAGTTTGTGATGAATATTGGACTCTTTATCACAAATTTCAGATTCCTGTTCACATCAAACTTCTTTTAAAAATATTTTTTTTCCTTACTGTTCTTATATCTTTTAGCAGCCTTGGCTTTCCAGGGAAAAATGTTGTGTGATTGTTGCAGTTTACCTAACTCCATGTATGGAACTGTAATTTTAATGTCTTTTCCCCAAACCATTTGTACACATAATCATACCATGAATGGCTGCCTTATAATTTTTCCACTTTAATTGTGAATGGTTAAAATAATATTGCCGTTTTCAGTTTGTTTTATTATATTAAATTTTTACTAGGTGCAGTGTTTTGGAGTTGGCTTGTCCTTTACTGCATGGGGTTTTGTGACAGGTCTGATGGAAAGAAATGGCAGTCTTAAATGGGATGCAAGCATTGCAGACAGTGTTTTATTTTTGTGGGAGTGTGTTTCCTGCATTTCTTTATGATATCTGAGCACCTCTTGCAAACCTGGAATGTGAAACTGCATGTTGGGAGGCAGTGTAGCAGGTGGATTTGGATATGGCTCTGAATGTGTTCAGAGGTATTACTGCAGAGATGATGTGATAGCTCTGCTTGAGCGGGGCATTTGGCAACTCGTGTCTCTCTGAGTGTTTAGGAGTTGGCATTGCCCTGAAGCTGTCTCCTCCTGCACACAGGGAAATCTCTGGAGCTTACAGGGTTGAGACCTCATTGGAGGGCAACAAGGAGATGATGGGCTCAAGGTTGCTCCAGGCCACTGTTAAAAGGCTTGAGGGCTCTTTGGACCTAAAGGAAATCATCTTTTTTCCATCCTGTGCTCTCAGTCTCATCAACCCCAAACCAAAAAAAGCAAACACTAAGTCTGCCTCCATCCCCTTTGCACTCTTCTCTCAAGTGTTTGTATGCATTGATGAGATTCCTCTTAGAGCTGCTGAGTTGACATAGTGTGTAGATGTTCTCCATACTTTCCAGCTGCCCTCTAAGCCAGACTGGGGTTTAGAACTGCATTTTCAGAAAAGAGAAAGGTTATAACTCATGTTATAGCACGAGTGATGTGTGCATTTGCAAACTTCATGCATCCATTTAAGAGAGAGCACTTGATGGAGATGATTCATAAGCAATTCATTTTAAAAATGGATTTATACTTTTCTCCTGCACTTGCAGTCTACAGACTAATCTAAGATCCTGTTGCACAATGTTTTAGCTCTTTCACTCCAGCAATAAGCAATCCTCTTGGTTGCTTGCTTTTGATTTTTCTGGTAGCTCCTAGGACTTGTGTCATTAGGAAAGTGTAATCTCTTTATACTGGCTTAAGCACAAGAGAATATGATTAATGTAAAGTCAGTAGGAGAACTGAAGCAAACAACAGAGGTGCTGTTAAAACTGGTACAAGCAAATGTAAAGCAGTAAGAAGGGAAAGCCAGTATTTTTCCCAGACAGACTCTTGGTTTTTGGCAAGTGAAACTCAGCTTTTATGGTAAAGCATTATGCAGTGTATTAGCATTCTTTTAGTGTATTTAGTAAGTACCTCACCTCAGTAACTGGAGATTTAATCGCTGTAGTCTGTGGTGAATCCTTTCGGAGATGTGAGGAAGTGCTTTGGGTGCGTTTATGTTACAAGAGTTACTACTACAGACTTAAATATTTAGGAGCTGTGGTGTTGCAGGCTTCCTGGTGATTGCTATAGAGTGTTCCTTCATTTGTTAAGGAAGTAAAAATGTACATCAGCATTTTTATGAGCGACTTATTAGACAAGAGCACAGCAGCAAGATGATGAGCTGTCATCTATTGTTCCAGCTGACAAATTAAGCCATTCTTGTACTGATATGCCAAGCCTTATCCAAATATCCCTGCAGGCAGAATTGCACAACATTCCACCCTCCTTATCACAGCACTTCTCCCTCTTGTCTGTGATGTTGAGAGATTAACAAACTGTTATTGTGGATAGGGGATAAGGAAAAATGTTTCATTCAGAGAAATCTGTAAACCTAACAAAAATTAAGCTGTATCATGCTGAATGACACCAAAGCTACATAGTATTTGGAAAATCTAATAGCAGATTGAAATTAATAGGGGGGAAATGCTTATTTTGTATCTGTATGCCCAGCCAGTATCTGAAGTGGTAATTAAAATGATATGTGATTGTAGTTATGTATAGAGTCTGTGGAGGTTAATGGGCTTCTGCTGCCCGAAGGAACACTTTAAGTGAGATACTCCTGGTTGTACAGGGTTGACGAGACCTGCTAAAAACTGTGCTTACAGGCCTTACTAGTACTCTGGGTGATCTTACTGTTGCACCTCTTACTCAAGCGTTTCTTGCCCTCAGAGGGTGATGATGCTATGAGTAGAATGAGTCGAGTTCTAGGACTGCAATGGATTTCCCATGTTCAGCTGTGTCTTTTTGACAGAGAGACTGAGACAGGACTGATTTTGAACAAAACTTTTTACCCCTGACATCTCCACTCTGCAGACACTTCACATGAAGGTGACTGGGTACAAGTGTATGTGGCAGGGAGTCTGGGAGCTTTTCCATGTTTACCCCTACAATCTAAAATTCAGCATTATGAAAGAAGCCTCATCTACAGAAGCTGTGTGGCGGCATGGCTCACAAGAGGATAAAAGGAGATGGCCCTCTTAGCCTAATGTATGTTGTAGAGAGGAAAGTCTTCGATGCCCTTCCTTGCCAGACATTTTATCTTTTGTCTGGCTGCTGGCTGTCCTCAGCATTGCAGCGTTTGTAGTACAGCTGTCATGGTCTGTTGCTATGATAGATGGCAGCAGTAGATCTTTGTGCCTCTGTGCTTAGATAACCACTTGAGAATGTGGATAGGAAGGAGGCAAGTGCCTGCCCTGTGTATGTGTGCAGCAGGAGTTCTGACTTTGCTGTGACTGGCTGGATGAGCAGGACCTGGAAGGAGAAACTTGAAGTGGAAGCGGCTGCTATAGGGGAAGGGTGTGAAGAACATTGATGGTGTGGTCCCTGCAGTTTCCAGTCTTGAATGAAGTCCTAATTGTAATGTCCATACTTTTTAAGGCCTTGCCTTCAGGATCACAGCAATGGTAGGTGTAAAGAAAGCACTGAATGTGTGCAAGAGTAGTTGTGGTTTCTGTGTGCATGTGCGGGGCATTTTGCGAACTTCAGATTAAATAAAAACTGGGGGTTGGCCAGTTCTGTTTTCCTGGAAATGTATGTATTAAAAGTTAAGCCTGTGAATTTTTTCCTTCTTTTGACCAAAGGGAACAAAGTGGGTAGAAATTGGTGGACTGCAATCAATATTGCAACTGAAACCTTTGCAGTTGAGAAACACTTTGTGGATAGAAATCCAACAGCTAACCTGTTTTTAGAAACATGGAGAATTCAGATACAGTTACTGATGTTGAAACAGCTAAAGAACTCCTGAAAGAGCAGCCCTGGATCTCATTTGCTTCTTGCTGGACTCCTTTGTCACATCTGAAATGTGCTGGTGGTTCTCTGGTTGTCTGCCTGTCTTAGTATGTAGGCATTTCCCCCCTCCATTATTCTGCCAAGGAAATGGTAACAAATCCTTCTCTTCATGCAGGACTTTTTTGGCTGCCCCTGGTACCCAAACTACTGCCCTGGTATATGTATTCTTGTGATGTTCTGGATTTAGCACCAGTGTCACCCATGAGGAACAGTGGCTGAGGGAAATCATATTACATGCTTAGATTGACACAATATTCTGTTGGAAGAGACCCACAATGGTCATCGAAGTCCAACCCCTGGCCCTGCACAGGACAACCTCAGTCAGATAAGCAGCCTATTTAACTACTGAAGCTCCAAGCATTTTCTGTTTGTCAGCCATGTGATAATTTTGTGGTATTTAGGCTTGATGGAGGAAAAACTGGTGCTTTGCAGGAAGCCTTTGGGCTGTCTTCTGGAGGAAGCTTTCAAAGGTAGCTGACAACTCCGATGGATTCTGAAAACCAGCTTTTTAGCAGAAACCTTTGTTTAGCAAAACAAAACACCACAATAAATGAGTTTTCTTCCAGAAGAGATATCTTAGTAGGATTAAAAAAAAAAAAATCTTCTTTTCGTGCTGGGAGAAATAGTCATTGACTAGTTCCCGAGAAAGCTACCTCCCAAAAGCCAAGCTATGGGGCTGAGTGCTTGCTATCAGATCCCTTTGCTTCAGTAAACTGTTATCTTATTTTCTCTCTTCCTCTAAGTCTTCTGAAGTGACACTATATCCACAGCAAATACTTGGGTTAATATGACTCCTGGGCTATCCACCATGGGTCTGAGTGCGTTTGGAGGGCTGGGACTGGTGAAGGGCTTTGGCTGGAACAGGTTACTGTAATTCTTACCAAGGGATGATGCCAGAGAGGGTTATACATCTGTAAGGGTGATGTCTGATGGGGTTGCAAATCTAGAGAGGCACTTGACTTTAATGCCATTTGCTGAGTAACTGTTCTTTGAGTTCTACAGAACAGCTCTGACTTTCCATCTGACACTGAAAATTTAGTCATTGTGCAAAAGAAACATGCTCTGTTAGTGTATCTCACTAGAGGTGAATTGATGGTAGTTGTTTTTCTACTTAAAATAGCTGTGCACCTAGGAAGCTGGAGCATCACTCTGAGAAGCACATGTGACATTTTGTCTTTGCAAGAATGATATATCATAAACTAAACTGGAGCTGGACTTTCCTTGTCCACATTGTCCGCTGCTAATAACTCCCATAATTGCTAATGTTTCTCAGGGTTAAAAATGGCTATGGAACCTATCAGAAGCTGTAAAAGGAAACAGAATCTACCTTACTGGCAGGTAAGATCTGAATCTTTCCAACTCTGCAGTGGCTCTGATCCATCTCAACTTACTGGCCCCAGCCCAAGAAGCAGTTTGTTCTCCTCTGCATAACACAGTATTGTCAGGCTGCCCAAAACATGAAGGTATAACTTTTCACGTAAAAAAAAAATACATACAAGCCTCCTCAGCAGCTGAAGTTAGCCAGTATGTGTCTCCTTAAATTGAAAGGGAGCATCTGAGCTGGAGGGTGGCCTGTAATGAAGGCACATGGGGTAATTCTTGGGCATTTCCTGTGTATGGCTAAGCTTAGACTTGATGTTCCTTGTAGGTCCCTTCTGAGTCAAGATATTCTGTTAAGAAGCATTAGTTCTGTGTAGCTTGCACTGCTGTCTGCTTCAAATGTTTATTTTTAGCAAAACGCATAGGAAAAGTACAGACAACATATTAGCAAAAGAATTGCCATTTCAGCCTGTTGCTCCAAAGAACGATTTTCTGATTAAAAGTCCAGTGCTGTCTCTCAAGGATATACAGCTGTGTTTCCCCTTCATTAGATTAGTACACACATAAAAGAAATGTTTAAAAAGCCACTATTATTACAAATTACTATGTCCAGACACCAGCAGTTACAAAATTCACCTTGCTGCTGTCTACTGCCCTAGCATTGCTGGCTTGTCACTTGACAAAAGCAAGTTGCTCTTTCCCTTCTCTGGCCTGTTGACTTTAAAGAATTTGCTGTAACTACTCAGTGCCTTGCTTGTCTTAGAGACCTCCAGACAGAAAAAAAAAAAAAAAAACCAGCCTCACTTTTTGATGTTCAAAGCTAGAAACCTCTTTACCCTCTTAGTCTGTATAAGGTAAAAATAAGTAAAGGGTGAAAATCTGTCTCCTCATGGCAGGTCACTGCTGTCAGATCTTTGCAGTTTGGGTACAGTACAATGGCAGGGGCACTGGATCATCTTTACATGGGAGCTCTGTGGCTTTTCACTGCACATTTATAGAGTAGAGTGAGGCTGTAGGGCCCAGAATCATTTTTACCCTTTGTGCAACATAATTTGAGGGAAAATGTTTCCTCTCCTGGTTATGAGCAGTATTTCCTTGGTTCTGTGTACTGAACGGCATCTATAGCATTAATGCTTCTGTTCTGCAATGTTATAGTCAAGAGTTAGAGCTCAGGTGAGATGGAGGCAGTATCTGCTGCTCTCTTCTCTACCCTCTGCCTTAATGTCACTCTGAGATGGGACATGTCCTGTCTGGGATCAAAACGTTGGTCAAAGCCAGGGTGAGAGAAAGTAACAAATCATTAAGTTTGCTGGCTCTCTCATCCATTGATCAGCTGTGACTTTTATCAGGGACCTGCATCTCTAATTTCTCTGATACTGAATGCAGCCTGTGAACCTGAGGCGGGCTGTCTACATCTTCTCTCTTTTAGATGCTCTGCAAGTGCCTCTGACTGTATGACGCTAAGCGAGCCCATGTCTTGTGGTGTGACCTAGCCTATAGCACATTCCAGATTTCTGATCGAGGTTGGGTAAGGATCATGTGTCTGCACTGTCTCTTCTGAACAACTGCATTGGGAAGGGCTGACATCCAGCAATTACAGCACCAAAGTCTAGTCACATAGGATGGTACAGGTTAAATCAGGAGCATACACTTCAGAATCTATGGCATACATGTCATACAGCATGTATGTGTCTGTACTGGTTATAGGATATCCCAAAACCTCAGATACTTTAGCAGCTGGGGTTCTTCCCTGAATTCTAATCCCGGAGGGGAGGCCACATGTAGTAAAGAACAATATGATGCTGAACTGCTTCCCTGTAGTCATTACAAAAGGCAGGTTCTTTTGGAGAACTGCGTTTGTATCTGTGCAGGGAGAAAGGGTTTCAAGAGAGGAACAAGGACATAGGGAACCAGATCAAAAAACTTACTGTGAGAGTACTAAGCAGGAGATGAACGTGGACCTGAGTTGTGTGACATATTCCTGTGTGTCTGTGTTGAGGCCAAGAAGGAGCTGGTACCTAAGAGACAGGGCAGAGGCTGTTCTTGCCACCTCTCCAAGACTCAGCAAAGCATGAAGGGAGACAGAATTTTATGCTCTAACTTTGATCAGCAATGGCCCTTTAAGGCAAGAGCAAGGCATGCAGTATGGACACTGCCCAGTCCAAACCCAGCAGCCACGTGAACTCTCCCCTGGTGGGCAGTGCCAGGCTGGCGCAGCAAGGTCCCCTCACCCTCCCCAATGGCAGAAGGAGTCTGATTGAACTTGCTGGCTCCCACTCACTCTGCCCCAATTTTCCTCAGGACAAATGAGAAGAACCTGTCTCCAAGCGCAAGATTTTGGGAAAATGTGTCAGAGATGCTTGTCAGTAAAACACCCGTCTTGCCCTAATTTCTCCATGGAGTGCTGCAATGTCGAGTGAAATAACCTTCCAAGCTGGCTCTGGTGCAGAGGTATTTTGGCTTATGTTATTGCTGAGAGCTTTCTTTCTGATGAGCTCTTTCTGCCTATCTCTGTTTCTGATGTCTGACTCTCTTCACTCTTCTTTTTCCCTTGGGCTGGGATGTGTGCTGTTTGCAATGCATCAGGAAGTAATACGCAATGAGAAAACTCTCATCATCTGTGCATCAGGGAGAGAATTACTGACTGAGTGCTGAGCAGTCAAGTTATTGATTCAAACCAAAGCCCAGTCTCTCTGTCTGCTGGGCTGGTTACATCCTGCTGGTTCATTGCATTTAATCGGATTCCCTGAGCTGCCACACAGAGGGGGCGCATTAGAACCAGACCCATCTATAATGTTCGCTTCGAAATCCAGTTCTGTATCCCCTTCTCCGTCCATGGAACAGGCAGATTCAGATGCTCTGGACATCAGCACCAAAGTGCAGCTGTACGGTGTGCTCTGGAAGAGACCCTTTGGGAGGCAGTCAGCCAAATGGTCCAGGAGGTAAGTCACAGTTGCTGAGGGATGCTTGGGTGAAATACAAAGTCTAAGGGTTCTGGGTTAAGTTAAGAGCCTGAGTGCTTGACTCTTCAAGTGCAACCAGCCAGGCAGAGGCTAGGGGTGAAACTTGGGGCATAGCTTCCCTGCTGTTCTGAGTGCTTTACACATGTGGCACCCCGTTGTGCTCTCTTCTTTATCTGTCCAGACCTTGTGCTATGTGTGCTTCAGGGTGGGAATAGAGACTAGCTGCCTCTTCTGGATAATTATCATAGCTTCACAAAAAGGGAAGAGTCAGCACATGTATTTTACCCCTAAACTGCGTGACCTTTTTGTTTTAACACTCAAAGCTCTTTGAGTCCTTTGGCTGCGAGATGGCAGGGCTGAGCTTACTGCATTGGGTCTGTATGTGCGTGTGTGTGGTCTGCAGGGGTCTGTGCACCAGCTCCAGCACTGCTGCACTGCCTGACAGTGACGGTGTGCTTGGAACAGCACATGCAGACTCTTCCCTGGGAAGAAGGTGGCTCTAAATTCTCTCCCATCTGGTGTTAGGGAGTCGTAAGTTGCTGTGTGTTGTCTATCAGCAGCCAGGAAGTTTGGAGCTGGAAAGCATTTGCTATAACCTTTAACCAAGGACAGAAGTATGTTCTATAATTCTGAAGTGGTGGGTCAATTTTAAGTTTAGAGTTGGTGTAGTTTCTTTATGCAAATCACTGAATCTCTCGCACTTGCCGTTTGTGGGTAAGTACCTTTGCTGCAGTCTGCAGTGTAGCTTCAAACAATCAATTTCGAAAGCCAGCTCCCCAGCTTTGCTCTCTGTAGTAATCATAGTGCTGCCCAGTCTGTGAAGATGGCATAGCCTGAAAAAAAACATTACTTCGGAAGCAGTTTTGTGTTTATAGCAGTCTTTGACCTGTGTGTGGGTTTTATTCCCTCCCGTGCCAAGAACAGTGTATTTTCACCCAGAAAAGAATTTGTGCTGATGCTCCCTACTCAGCTCCCAAATATTGATAAATAAATGAATTATGTCTGGAAACTAATGTGATTGTGTTATGGAAAAGAAGTGGACAGAGTAACAGAGGGAAAGGTAATTTGCTGTGGAGAAGCATTCTTAAAAGGCTCTCCCTAATAAAAATTTCTTGCAGGCAAATGGCCTATCTCTGCTCCCTCTGTCATTATTTATTTAGTGCTGTTCTATTCCTAGAAGTCACCCCCACCTTCGGCAAGTGGTAAATATTTTAGTGATAGCAGCTGGGAACAGAAGGGGAGGTGCCTGTGGGACAGGGATGATATGGAAGATTAGTTGCAAGCACAGCATCTGAGGGTCCTGGGGACCAGACACAGGTCAGTGAGAGTTGAACATGGAATCTGTAGGGTTTGGAAGGAAGTGAGGACTGGGGTTAAAAGACTTGAACAGGAGGAACAATGTGTTGTGGATTTGTTTGTTTGTTTTATCATGGGAGAGACTTGCTTTAAAGTAAAATAACCTTGCATGTTATTATAACAATATATGGGGAGATAAGGAGAAATTCATTCATTCCCCCTCTTTCCTCCCATACCCAGCGACACATAGCTGGTCAAGTACATTTTTTTTATAAAAAGGAGAGGAGATGTTTCCCAGTCCAATTAAATTAAGAAAAAAATTTGACTATTGCTTGATGTCATTGAGGACCAGATCTCTGATTGGTTTTGTTCTGAAATCTTGGATGACAGTACTACTCCCACTCCCAAGGAAAGTCTTTCCAAGATATGGGAGATAAAACAGTGTGTAAGGAAGGAGAGGATTGATCTCATCAGGCCATCAGCCACGAAGATGGGTCTGTGTGGGAGATATATGATATTTACTGGCTTGATCCCATTCATTTGACTGTAGCAGCAAGGCTTCTGGGGGAACTGAGAAGAAAAGCAGCTGTTTAAGGGAAGGATGTAATCTGACTTGATAGGAGATCAAGGAAATCGTATCCAGGCATGATGTCTAGTACTTTGGTGATGGAAATCCCAGGTTTTGGAATTTTCACAGTAGTAGAGGTTATGCAGGGAGCGATAGCAGAGCCTTGTTTTTATCAGGGCTAGATCTGATGGCACCTGTGGAGGCAGCTGAGCTTGACCTGCAACAGCTGTCTGGAGCATTTTCAGTCCTTTCTTTTGCCCATGCAGTGGTCTGCTCTGAAGCCCAAATACTTGTGTACTGCCTGAGGTACTGTCCGAGAGTGGGCTGGATGCTTCTGGCACTGGACCAGTGTAGCTGTGTTTATCTGCCAGGGCTGACATCTGAACATGCTGCCTTTCAGAGCTTGATTTTTGAAATGCCATTAGCAGCATCCTAATGCCTCTCTCTTAAAGAAAGGGAGTTCTATTCCTAATGTGAATTTTCTTTCCTTGTAAAGTAATATCCATCCAACAGAGGAGCAACTGTCTTCTGAGTTTACTGGTGCTTTTGACCAGTGTAAGCTTGGGTCACTACTGGAGTGGCTTTGGAAAATCATATTCTCAGTCCCTGACAAATGGTCCTCCTCTTCCAAACAACTGCACCCCATTCTTCCTTCCAATGCATAACAAGCAATTTAGTCTCTCCTACTACAAATGTTTTACTGGTAATGGCACCAGCCTGGCATGGAGGCTGGAGTGAAATGCATCATGTGCATACCTGCCCTGGATATGGCATGAACAGGGTGCTGTGGCTTTCCAGGAGGGAAATGGCATATCCTTCTTTACCATGAATAATCCCTGTCCCATATAGACATGTCAGGCCCTAAATCATCACCATCCACGTCTGAGACTTTGGGGTTCAGTGGGACAGTGCCAGGAAAGGGCATCTGCTTGGTGGACAATTGAGCATCAGAAAAGCAACATGAAGCACAAGAAATTGAAAAAAGGAGAGAACAAAAGACGAAATATGCCCTTATCTCTCTATAAATCCATTAGTGACGACAGGTTGGAAGGAGCAAAACACAGCACAGTTAAGAGAGAATTTTTTGTCGTTTCTTGAGCCAGTCCTGTCTGTGACATTGCAAAGCAGGCACATAACCTTGTTTTCCACAGCAGCTACCAAAAGTCACTGCATGTGGTCACAGGACAGATGAAAAAGACAGTTGTTTAGGAGTGCTTTCTGCTCAGAAACCCCCTGGGAATCACGCAGCTGCAGAGCAGCTTGCATGTGCAGCACAGGGCAGCAGGAGCTGCCGAGACAGGGGGCTGCAAGAGCGTGTGCTTCCTTCTCGTCCTCGTAATCTGCCCATTTTGCTGCTTGCTGTCAGGCAGCATCCACGTCCTCCCGCTCCCTGCCAGGCTGGGCGTGCTCGGGCTGCCGGGAGGCAGGCAGGGCAGCCTGGAGCTGTCAGGAGAGGAGGAGTGAGGGGCAGGGACTGCGGAGTCTGATCTTTGTGCTGGTAAAGATCATTTGCCCATCGGTTGCCTGAGCTGTCCCCGGGGATAGAGTACTGGGCTGATCTAGTAAATGGGATTCGCTGCCCGTGCTCCTGGCCAGAGAAACACCATCAGAATAAAGGACCAGGGAGACTGCTGCAGTTTACAGTGTAACTACTTCATCCGGGCCATTGTCATGTCAAAAACATGTACAAAGATTAGCTAATTAATTTCATTAGTCCTCTCTGATACAAAGACAGCACTTATTCCACAGAGATCAGGTATCTCAATTGGTCCAGTACAGAGCTGTTTTTTCTGCTTTACATCTGAGTCACTCAAATTCTTACCATTCCTCTGCTATTCTGGTTTAATTACACTGATTTCAGTGGTTCCTTAGTGCAGGATCCAGCAGCAGGCATGGGTGCCCAGAGCAGCTGACCACATGAATGGCTCTTGTATTACCCGTGCTGCCTGTGGAATGTGACTGTGCCAGCTTGTCTCTCCTCTCACACTTTTGCTGCTGTTCTCCAAGGTTTTGAGCTCTGCTCTGTTTTAAAATTGCTTATTTTTGGGTTCTTGTTTGTATTCAAAATCTTTTCCTGCCTTTACAGCACTCCCTTTTCTCCTGCTGCCGCATCTGTGCCTAATTCAGACACAGTTCACTGTCTGCAGTTCTCCAGTCACAGTCCTAACTGTGGGTGTTTCTCCCCATTCTCCTTTGGCCATCTTTTCCCTTTCTGCTCTTACTCACCTGGCTGCTGCTTTAGTCTTCAACCTGCTCTTGAGTCTTGTAACTCTCTCCTCTATTCTTTTACTTCATCCCTCTTTTCAACCATGCTGCATCAATTGTCCATGGATTGTTGTATGGAGACTTTGTCCTCAAGGTCAGTTAAAGTGATGGTCTTGGTTTCTCAGGTGTTGCTTTCCAGATAAGGATAATGAGGGAATATGATCTGAGCATAAATACATTATGTGCACAAGCTAACCAGATTTTCAATGTTTTTCCTTCATTACTTGCAGAGGGATTTTGTTCTTATTATTTTTTAAACTCTTATTTTGTATATTTTCATTCCAAATCCCCATATTTTTCGTTACACATCTGTGAGGTCATGGATCTAAAATTTCATTCATCTCTGAGAGACATCAATTTTCAGAGATTTGTGCTATGTTTTGTTCTTGTTTTTGCTTTGATTTTGGTTTCCATTGAAGCATAATCTATGAGGATTATCAGCACTGAGCAATAAAAAGTGTGTAGCAAACTAAACCCTGGTTTTAACTGGGGGTTAACATTTAGATTAAAAAGTCATAGAGTTAAAGGTCAATATCTTTACCTATCTGGCAAATGTTTCTTGAGATTAGTCAAACTGAAAAGAGTGTTGAAAGTAAACTTTCTCTGTTTCATGTGGTGTGTTGACTTTTGGCATCTCTAGATTCATACTTGTGCCCACAGTATCTGGTTCCCTCTGACTCACTGGACCAAGCACAGGCCACTAGGCAGGCAGGTTTGTTCTTTTAAGATGATATTTCTGTATTTATTGTGCAGATAAGGCAACATTTCTCTCGAAAAAATGAAGTCCTCCTTGAACTAAGCATAAAGTTGGAGACAACAGAAAGATGCAGCTACTCAAAGGAAAACTTTCTTACGGAGTTAATGACCAGAGATGAGAGGAAAAATTAATCAGGAAGGCACAGGGCTGCTGTTCACGGAAGTGATGTTGACAGGAGGGGCAAGCATTGTCTGCTCTCTGGAGATCTCTGATGTCAACATGAGCAGGTATAAATGAGAGGGCAAGGAGGAGAAAAAAAACTGGGGAACAGTAACTGCTGCTGGTGTTTGTACGTTCTGAAGATTTCTGAATGTAAATACGCACCTGTTCAATGACTGTCACTTTTAAACACTTTGGAGAAGGTACAGAGTAGGTCCAGAGATTGAATTTCTGCAGATTTTCAGAAGTTTAGCTTTATTCTGCCTTTTTTTATTGCCTCAAGAACCTATGGTCTCTGTTTCCATGGCATTTGGCAATTTCATCTGTGTTGCCAGAGCCATAGCAGAAGAGCAAGACACAGAAGCTGATGGAACCAGGAAAGTTTTCACTCAAGTAAAATAATGAGAATAATAACTATTAATAATTAAATATATTATTTTATTATGATTATGATAGTTCTCTGCCAGCTTCAGCATCTTTCTTTAGCTTTTGGAACTCAACTGGTACCAGATTGCTGTTCTCATCTGTGCTGGAGGCAGGACTTGGCTCCATGTGCCAACCCATCTACTTCAGGAGAGGACTGCAGGGAGATGGGCACATGAAGACATTGGAAATGTCTTTGTGGATCAGCCCCCTCAGCCTGTAGCCCATTACTAATGGTGGCTTCAAGGAAAGGTCCAGGAATGCAGGCTGCACAAGTGGGCAGCACTGCTTGTAGAGGTCTCCTCTTGTTCCCTCCCAGAAACAGGAGGGTTTCTTGGAAATGTTATTGTTTACAGAAATACCTTATCCTTTCCAGTTTCCTCATGATCTCTTATCCTCAGGACCACATGAAAGTGGTTTACCCATCTGTGTTTTGCGGAGTGTAAAAAGGCATTTTTAAATAATTTTCACCTTCTTGCCTTCCACTTTCTTCCCAAATCCCTCTTTCTTGTGCTAGAAATCATGTACAGAACAGAATATTTTCTTTGTCACTTACTCTTTTGAAACCTCCCTACTATACTTGTCCCCATTTTTTTTCAGCTGCTCTTCATAATTTTGAGTGCTGCAGAGATTTAGACCAAATTGAAACTAAGTCAGGTATCTCTCCCCTGTACCACTGCCTGCAGAGTACATGCAACCTCAATTTTTGAAGAGAGGAGGGACTCTCCAAGGGGCATTTCAAAAATCCAAATAAGTTAAAGGTGGCACTTCTTTAATCATAATTTTGAGGACACGCTCCAGTAAGTTAGGGGCTTGGCTTACAGAAGCTGTGATATTTTGTGGCTAATATACAATGATCACCAGAGCATACCTAAGGCTAAGTGAGCAGAACAAGGCATATTTTAATGTTACACATATAAGAAAAAAATTATTCAATTTCCTTTGTAGTTGTGAAGGTCAGTGACAGGACAGTTTGCCAGGTACTGTGCTTAAAAATATCTCTAAAATTTATTTCTGCTCCTGACCGCTTTGGTGGCCAATTTTTGCCTCAAGAGTCACTTGGGGATGCTAGGCTGTGATTCTGTTATAGTAGAAACACTTCCCTTCTAGCTTACACTGAGATGGGAGGGAGGAGGGTGGCAGGCAACATATTGCAAAATAAGCATTTAGTTGGTCTTGGCCCATGCAAGAGACTCTTGAATAAAAGGGCAGCTCTCTCCAATAGGTTGAATTCAACACATGAGCTAGAGAGGGCACACATGTAGGGATGCCAAAAGTCTGTGGTCCTGTCTTGGGCACAGAGTGCTGTCCCAGTGCCCTGTGAGCCTGTGGCACCATGGTTTGCCCTCAGTTGTGGTGTGTGCCTGCTGGGGTGAACTGCAAGCACAAGGTACTTGAACAAGGCACTTGCTGTTAAGCACCAGCTCTGGCCTGTGAGCAGAAGGGAGGCACCTCACCTTAGTTTTTGGTGAGAGTAGTAAACTCTCCTGCTCGGAAAGCAGCTTTAGTTAGGTGGAGATTTTCTTGTGCCGAGAACCACAACCTCCATTTCACCAGAATGTATTTCCCTTCTCTGTCTTAAAGGTTCTTCATCATTAAGGAAAGCTTCCTGCTGTACTATGCTGAGAGTGAGAAGAAGAGTTTTGAAAGCAATAAGTACTTCAATATCCATCCCAAGGTGAGCAGTGTTTGCACAAGGAGGGAGTTATTCTGTTTCTAGCATTCCTTCCCCCTTCTTCCATGGGCCCAGCAAGTAATGAATAGGTAAGTCCCAGACATGTCACATGTCCAGGGAAGCCTCAAAAAAGAGAGAATCATGTTGGTACCTTTTCAGGATATTTAATAATTCAGCAGGCATATGACTTTTTTTTTTTTTTTTAACCTCGTAGTAGATATATTCCCCTGTTTCCATGATCTAGTCAACTAATCTTGTGACTCTAAAAATACTGTTGGCAAAGCCAGTGGCAGGGCTAAGAGCTCCATTTTCCTCTTGTTCCTAACCTGTACTTGCACCTGTCAGCAGCTGATAGCCCACCTGCCCCCAGTACTGAGTGGCCTCTGGAGCTCCACAGGGGGACACTGCTCTGAGCCTGCTTTTGTCCTCTGTAGTCAGTGGAGGCTGACGTAGCACATGAGCTTCCAAAGGTGCTGATTTCACCCATCCTGGCTAGGGGCAGCCAGCAGTCTGCTGCACGCAGCACAAGTGGGGTTTTAACTGCTGTCAGTGACTGCAATGAGTGCACAGCCTCTCTCCTGATACATACCACACTGAATCTGCAATGTTTGCCCCTATTGGGAGATCACTTCCTCCTTAATGAAACAATTTCTGCTTCCATGTTCTAGCTAACAGCTTTCCCTTCATGCTGAAGGCAGGACTGCTGTCTTTCCTCCCTTACAGATACTGGCTGAGGGTTTCCTGGTGGTAATGAGAGTCCCTCTGCTTTTCAGGAACTGTGTATTGCCCTTCTCGGGATAGCCAAGGCAGGGCAGGGTACAATAAAGTGACTGAGGGTGGAACTTCAGCTCCTGGTTAGTTGATAGTTATACTTGATTTTTCTAACTGATTAGAGTGCTCTGGTTTATCTCCAGGGTGTCATACCCCTGGGTGGCTGCATTGTGGAGCCCAAAGAAGAGGCCAACATGCCTTATGCCATAAAAATCTCTCATGAAGACTTCCATGTAAGTAGATTTCTTTTCTTCTAAAGTGCTCCAAACACCACAGAACAGGTTAATGCTGATGAGCAGAGCTGGTTTGGCAGTCTTTTCCCTCCCCACCAAGGTATGCCTACCCTCTCTGGACAGACTGTCCTGACAGCAAGGATGACTTAGCATCCTAAGTCCCCTCAAGGCTTTGCTGCTGCTGCTTTGACAACCAACAAGGAAACTTGCACTTTCTGACACCAGGTTTTATGCTACTAGCAGACCAGTAGACAGATTCACAGGAGCCCTAGAGCTCACGTTGCCCTGTCAGTATTCTTCCTACTGTGACTGCTGTGTGCACACTTCCCAGTGTGGTAGGCCTAGGTTGTATTTGCTCCCATGTGATGTTTCTTGTGGAGGTGGAAGACTGTGGTGGGCTCTCCTCCCGCCACAGCTGTGTCCAGTTCATGCCATGAGTGCACAGAGGCGCATAAGGCACCAGCCTCTCTAATCTGGGTTTTTTTCCCCTCCCCTCCCCTCTTCCAGGGTAACATTGTTCTAGCAGCCGAATCAGAGTTTGAGCAGGCTCAGTGGCTGGAGATGCTACAGGAGTCTGGAAAAGTGTAAGCTTCTTTCTATTCCTAATTTGCTTTGATCTGCTCTGTAGATGTGTAAAGGATAAAGAGGAAGAAGCTTGACTAGAAGAGCTATGGGGAGTCAGACAAGCTCTTCAAAGACAGTGAGAGCTTCACTTGCCTCCTGGACCCATCCTTTCTCTAAAGGAGAGTGCTCTAAAAAAGCTTCCCACCTTGTTGTGCAGTGTGTGTGTGCAGTGTGGCTCTCTGCTCACCACCCCAGGCTGTCAGCTGCCAAATGCTGATACACTGAGTTCCATCTGCCAGCCCTCTCTCGTGCCTCAGAGAGGTGGGACCCGGGTCTGAACAGAAGCCCTCCTGGGTCTATTCTGTGTGGGAAGCAAGGTTTGCAGGCTTGACAGAAGTGGGAGTCAGACAACCTCTCTGTATGAATTTGGGGTAAAGTAAGAGCAGAACAGGCAAACCGTGAAGCTAGTGAGCAGCTGCCCATGTGGCTCTATGTCCTGCTACAAGCACGGACCTCACCAGCACAGTCCTGATCAATAACAGTAATTGTGGTGTGTGGGGTGTGCATTCCTTCTGCCCAGATCTGTGGTTGCCCAGGCCATGCAGCAGCAAGATTTGGCCTCTCAAAACAGTTTAATTGTGAAATACGGAGGCAGCCTAAATCCCTGGAGAGGCAGTGTTAGCAAAGCATTTCCAGCCCACCTGCAGGGGTGAGAGGGTTTGATTGCTGTATACATTCAGTACTGGTTCACACTTTGCTGAAAATGCTGGACAGAGATTTGCAGTTTGTTGGCCTCCAGCTCTGCAATCCCCCAGCACCCAGGAGCCTGACAGTGCAATGAACAGCTGTTCTGCAAAACCACAGCAGGCTCTTTCTAAATCTCAGCAGATGCAGGAAGAGATAACATTTAAACAGGGATTTGACTATCCCAAATGAGATATAGAAACTTCCTGGATCTGTAGGGCAGAGCCTACCATTCAGCTATGAGGCTTAAAGCAATGAGCATTTTGCTCTGCCAGAAATGGCTGCATTATAACATGTGTGGTCTCTTGTCACTGTAGGAACAAAAGCTGTTTAACTTGTAACACCAATGTGTACAGTATGTGTACATGCTAAGGCAATATCTCAGTTAATTTCAATGTTGTGAGGCTCAAAATGTTGATTTGTAATTAGTGGGAAACCTGATGTTACAGTGGATCAGCCCAAGCCATGCTCTGTGCTGCCACAATGTGCTTGGCTTTGGTGCTGGGGCAAGCTGTTACCTCCATGGTAGCGTATGGACTGCAACACAAAGCTGTCCATTGAAGTTTCATGGGAGCAGGAGTCCCATGGGACACAAGACTGAAGGCAGAGGTCTGACACCCACTTGGCACAAGCAGCCTTTGCCACTGCAGAGGGAAAGTGACAGACACCGAGTCAGCCCTTGAGCGATTTGAAGATTTTTAATGAATAGCACAGGTCCGCACTTGCCTTTGCCAATGTTAAGATCAGCTATTTTCAAGGGCAGTAATTTGGGACCAAGTTCATCTTTCAGGTGTGTATGGGAGGGGAGAAGGGAGGCAGCACAGCTCAGGAGGACTACGTGTAAGTAAGCCCTGCACTGCTGCATTTGTCACAGAGCCAACCTTTTCTCCAGTCCACGCTTTAATATTCCAGCAGTAGCATTTAAAACAGAAGCTAGAAGTGGCTGCTATCATACAGCAGACCACCCGCACCTAGTTGAAAATCCACCTGGGGCACCCTTCCTCTCCTCTGCTTCTATTCCTGCATCAGAGAGTGGTGCAGCTCCAGTGCCAGTCTCATCAGTGCTGATGGTTGCCTGCATGTGAGGAAAGGCACAGATTATGTGGTTTAACGAGGTCAGGTTGGGAGCTAAACAGCAGTCAGAAAGGACAGCATGGGCCAATTAATTGATCAGCAGTGAATAGAAAAGCTAAAAGAATACAGTTGAATTATTCTAGGCAATCTGTTATAATGTTCTTTTGTTCCTAGATGGAGATTGTACTGCTGGTGGCACCACAACACTTAGCTGGGATCATTCTGCTATTTTCATTTTCTATTATTTAAGCTGACAAAAAACAAAACAAAAAACCCCACAGACAAACAACCTCAAAAAAAAACCAAACAAAAAAAGCCCAACCCTAAAACAAACTCCATAGACTGAAATATGGAAATAGGTGAGGGAGGAAAAACAAATCCAGGCTGGGAAGTATCCTCTGTCCTTTGTTTAATTTTGTCCACTGCCTCTTTCCATCTGGGGTGGGTCATGTGTATGTGCCTGCATAACTGGTTATTGCCTTCATCATCACACTCTGCTTGGTGATTCCTTCAGTTCTTCACTCCTTTCCAAGCCTCCTGCCTTGATGGGGAAATGGCTTCTTCAGTGTGGAGGGGAACTGATGGGCTCCCCACACTTCCAAAGTGTTGTGGCTTGGACTTACCACACTTGCCAGATTGTGAAAGCTTTCTGGAAATGCACAAATCCCTGTCTCCTAGACTGCCAGGCTCTCTTTCCACCTAGCGAGGCTTTGCTGCTGCTAGTGGGGGGAAAGGCCACACATAACCTCTCTCTGTCCACAGCAGCATTCCCTGAACTGGTAGAAAGTAAATTTGGTGGACAATGCAGGGCAGAAAAAAGTAACATAATACTTAAGTACTGTGGACTACAAAGAGCTAAATGTCTCCAAAAATTGGCTGTGGGTGCTCCCAAGAAAGGTAAAATGCAGCCAGAGCTAAAGAGATATTCCCAGTGCTGCAGAAGGACTGGAACAGACAGTGATTGAAATGTATATGTGATGGAGATTCTCTACAGCTTTGGGGTAGGTTTGTTGGGTTGTTTTTTTTTTCCCCAGGCAAGGGCTTTCTACTTGTCCCACGAGCCATCATGGCCCTGCGCTTTCTAATACTTTAAGAAATGTAGCTTTTTCTGATGGAAACTCACTTGGCAAGAAATGCAAAGTAAAAGAAGCCCTTGCTTGCCTCTCAGCTGAAGTCATAGCCTGGTACCTCCCTATAGCTGTAGTTACACTGTCACTGGTTCCAGCAGATAAAGGAATAAAAGTTTAGATGCTATACGAGTTCATTTTCTAAGTCACACAGCAGTGGGTGTAGTAACCTTTGAGTAACAGACAGGGAAATGTCTTGTTAGTCTGGGGAAGGGAGGGAGCACTGAAAAGGTGAATCTATAAACAGACACCTTAAAGGCTAGATGTTTTGAAACCCTCCATGTAATCATATGGGTAAACTCTGTCATTCCCCCCACTCCCATCTTGACCTGTTTGCTTCTCTGGGATCAGGTTCGTTCTGTAACAGGCAATGTTAGTGAGAAAACACATTCACACCCACATATTCTCACTCAAGATGAAGATGTCTACCTGTGGGCAAAACAGCACCTTTTAAATTAGCATTCTAATTTCCTCTCTACTTTAGCAATAACCTCGTTAGCTGACAAGAAACACATATATCTGCAAAGGGCTTGGGCTGCTGCAGCTGTGAGCTGCCTGGTCCCTGGAGTGGTGTGTGTTTAATTTATTTGTCTGGCTTTTATAAGAGACAAAGTATAGCTTGCCTTGAAGTAAGAGATTGCCAAATTAACAGTTTCCAAAAAGCTGCAATTTCAAATTGTTCACAGAGAGGCCTTTACAAATATTTAATATTTATAAGATCCTTTAGGATTTAACAAATATGGCAGAATTTCTGGGCAACAATTGCTCTTCCTGTATACACATCTATATAAACAGATTGCAATCAATTTTATGTATGTTTTAATGTTAATGAATTTTATATGTCTAGATTTTTTTCTAATGAAACATGCATAGAAGTGAGCAGAAAACTCCATTTCTGGTTCTATTTTTGGGTTTTGTGTGTCCTTGTCCTTGGTGTTTAATATCTGTATTAAAACCTAGCCTGTCAACTCAATCAGTAATGGGTGTCTGCTCCACAGGTCCTTTTTTAAGCTTTGCTTCATAAAGTGTTTAAGAGACCTTGAGATCCTCTGGCCTACAATAACACAAGGTGCTCTTTGAATATGCCTGCTTCCTTTAACATTTACCTACTTGCCAGCATCTTGTCTGGCTTTTATCTCTGCTTCTTCATTGTCAGGAAAAAGCACTTGACTCACAGTGTAGGGCGAGACACCAAGTCCTAGTGTCTTATAGCTTCGGTAGAGGAGGGGTTGATTGGTTCCAGGATGGATGATGGATACCAAAAAGACTGAAGGTAGAAGGCCATAGGAAGGATTCAATAAGTGGTTGAAGTCTGAAGGGAAGAGTGAGTCTAACAGCAAAATATTGGAAAGGCTGCAGAAGACAATGTTGCTGACAGTGGGAAGTTACTGGAGTTAAAAGCTAAAATCTGGTTCCAAAGTCTGTCATTTAAGAGGTTTCCAGGTACGTCCTGTTTTGGTTGGAGGCTGTGGATATGCTGGATTGGTCTGGAGAGCCCTCAAAATTAAGCTCAGTATAGAACTCTCCAAAACACTGGAAAAAACATTTGAATAGCTGTGAGGTGTTGACATATAGCCCATTTATTAAAAAAAACAAAAACAAAAACTGAATGCCAGGGAAATTTCTCCAGCTTATTTGTGGAGAAAACTTTTAGAGAATCATGGTCCCAACTGATGAGAGAGTGTCTGTTTGAGTTCCTTGGTAGTTTGCTAGGCTGAGTTGCCTGTCCTAGTCCATGGGACCCTTAGCTCTCTTACCTTGCCTCCTTTGTGTCTGGTCTCCCTAGAACCTGGAAGAATGCCCAGCTGGGAGAAGCCATGATCGAGAGCCTGGAAGCTCAAGGCCTACAGCTGGCCAAGGAGAAACAGGAATATTTAGGTAGGAAACTCTTACTCTGAAAAGCCATAAAAGCCAAAATAGTAATTTTGCTTTTCCTGGAGTTGTCAGTGTGGTCAAGCCAAGCGGCTACAGGTTTTCTCTGGATGAAGCTTTTGAGAAGTCAGCAGCTGAAATTCAGGTCTGAGGGGAGTCAAAAAAATGCAAAAGTTAAGGTAGGATCTGGATATCTGTGTGGAGGGTGAAGGAGGAACATGCTTTGCCCAACATGTTGCAGTCCTCCATGGCTCATCTGTACAAACATTTGCCACCCCTGAGAGGTTTGGATGTGCTGGTTTCAGCTGCTCACAGGCAAACAGACAATAGCTTTGTCTCCCTGAATCAGACAGGACTGATACTTCTGAGGTTAGTCACACCTTTTCATACATGAGTTTTCTTCACCTAGCTGGTGGTTTTTTTGGTCTTACTCTACTTGATCTTTATGTTTGCTCACACTGTTCATATTGGAATTAGGAGCATTTACATGTGCTTGTTTGTGGTATCTAATGGCAGTGGCTAATTTGTCAGTGCTCTCTCTGTTGACAGTGGAGAAAGAACAGTTGCTGCAGATGAACGTAAAATAATTCAGGTATGAAGAGAAGTAGATTATGTAATCCAGTCCCCTATTTAGGAACCAGCCTCTTCATGGCCTGATACCTTGGATACTCTGACTGCTTTGGGAGGTCCAAAGCAGGACCTCTCTTCCCTGCACTGCTATAGGAAGAAGCAAGGGAGAGTAACCCTCTTAACCAGATGCCCCCTAAGTTACAGCATTCCCCAGGTCTAAGAGACCTTCTGACCTGGGGGCTGCTGGTCATTTGTCTGGAGAGTTATCTGCTTTAAATAAGGTAGCAGAAATTTGGGTGTTTTAGGTTGATGATGCCTTGAGCAGGAGCTCATGGTATCTACTCCTAATCATCAAGCCCCTGGAGGAATCTTAAGGAGCTTTTTGCATTTCTTCATCCATGCTGATCAGAGGTGGTCTCAGTACATGGTCTCACATGTAACAGTGATCATAACTCAAGTATCAAGCCATGTTTATTCTCTCCATCTGAGCACCCTTCACACATGTGAGGTAATGGATGGGCTCGTACCTGAGACAGGCAGGGAGAAGTGATTCCACACCTGACAGAGGAATAACAGAGGATGCTGAGAGGAAAAAGATGCTGGGAGGAGGACCGGAAAGGACAGAAACAGGAGGAAAATTAGAAACAGGAAAGTTTTGTCAAAACTTTATTTTGCAACTACCAGAGCAAACTAAAAGACTTGAAAGACTAAAGAAGTCTTTGGTATGATGAAAGAAAAGGTGGTGGAGGAATAGAGGAATACACATTCTGTGGCAAACAGGAGATATTTGGAATATAAAATATATATTTCACTGGGTTCTTTGGTCCATGATAAGAACATTCAGAGCTGGTCGTTTTCACAGTTGGTTACTTTCTTTTGGCAGGAACTATTTCTATATAAGTGCTAAGGCATCTGCCTCATTAGCCTTACCTTCAATGATCTGTGTCCATTCTGTAGTCAAGCTTTGAGGTCAGGCACTGTTCCTGGAAGCAGGTCAAGGTTCTCTGGAGGAACACTGTTCTGAGGAATTTCTTGAATCCACAGTGAGTTATCTTCCACCCAGCTGGGATCCAGGTTTCACTGTCAGACTGGACTTTACAGAAGCCTATCAAGTCCAGGACTTGGGCCCCTCAGGAGGGGCAGAAGAGGGATGATGGGAGAGCCTCTGTGTAAATACAGTGCATCTGTGCTGGGTTCTAGCCAGGAGGAAGAGAGTGGGACAAAAAGGCAGCAGTGGTGCTCAGCAGAGCTTTGGTAATGTAACACTATTTCTCTGGCACCAGAAGCCCTGCTCTGGGCAGGAGGTAGAGGTCTGCATTCCTCCTAGAAGTAGTAACCCTGCCAGCAGCAGTAACCTTGTTGGGTCCTCAGTACCAGGGAAACCAGTAGCACCTCACTCACCTGACATGAGGAAGACAGAAGTGCCAATTTTCCCGTGCTCCCATGGCAGAGGTAGAGCTAAACCTGAGGCTTGACCATGAGGAGGGTTTCTGTCTGGGCTCCTGAAAGTGTGGCTAAGAGCTGTCTGAGGCAGAGCCTCTGAGCTTGGAGCTAGCACAGCATAGGTGCACCAGGCTGCAGGGTGAGTGAGGACCAGGGCACAGCCTCTGCTGGGCGTGTGTGCCTTCAGTGGACAAGAGCAGCTGATGTTGAGGGAACTGCTCTGTACAGCAGAAGTTTTGTGGCTAAGTTAGGGATGGATTTCTGGGCTTGGCTGGGACATCCCAAGGTGACAATGGGGAGTTGGTGCTGCTGTCCAGAGGGTAAGGAGAGGATGATGGGCTAGGCAGGTGAGGCTGGGGCACTGAGCTACAGGAAAACTGACTGCTGCTACATGTTGTGTGACCCTCTGCACTCACTTGCCCATTCTGTGCCTTGCTCCTTATCTGTGAAGCAGAGATAAGAATATTTTCCTGACTTAGCTAGAGGATGGTGAAGGATGGTACATTAATGCTCTCTAAGAACATTGAGAGGAAACCTTAGAAGGGAGTACAAAGCAATACACTTGTTTAGTTTATTAGGTTATTTGGCAGGAGGGAAATTATAGAACTTCCCATTAGCGCCATCTCAGCCTTTGGAGCCTCCAGACAAATACACACAAAAGAATAGGGAATGCTGCATTTTCATGCTTCCAAAAAGTCAGTGTTTCTTGTTTGTAGATATCCAGAAGATATAAAATGCTTTTCTCTGTGCTTGGACTTTTTTGTGTGCTTGCAGATAAACTAATGGAAGAAACAGAAGAGCTATGTCTGCAGAGGGAGCAAAAAGAGGTGAGCGAGCTCATCACAGGCCAGTTTCCTTCAACTGCCGCATGGCAGGACTGGGAGGTTGGGACTTGTTGGTTCGAAGGCATGTCAGTGTTCAGGGAGAGAGGCAAGAGTCGCCAATCAACCTCTGGGTCCTGTGGGTGAAGAGAAGAATAAGACCTGTGCCATGAGATGGGTCACAGAGGTATCTCTGCTCCCTTTCCCTGTTACTTTCCATGCAACAGGTTTGCCATTATGACTCCAGGAAGACCAGGGAGGAAGATTGAATGGAATTCATACTCACTGGATTGAACTACACAACTGTTAGTTGGCAGATTCAAGATTGTGGCAATTAAGACCTATCTCCACAGTTAGAAAGCAAGTAAACAAACATTGTTCTAGCATAGAGATACTGTTGTGGGAAACAAGGAGCACAAAAAACTGTTTGTTTTTTGGACACAACAGAGACGGGGAGAATAAAACATGTTGCACTAGGGAAAAATCAAGAGAGCACTCCCTTAGATGTGACTATTATGCCTTAATTTACCTTAGAATAGAATGGTTTGGGTTGGAAGGGACCCGAAAGATTATCTCATTCCAACCCCCCTGCCATAGGCAGGAAGGGATATCTTCCACTAGGCCAGGTTGCTTTATCGAGTTTATAATTGCTCTTCAAACTATTCCTAACTTATAATTGCTTAATATAACGAAAGTGGTACATCCTTATATTTACCAATTTTTATAGCATCATCATAAAGCCATGGCAAGAAAACTGTGCAAATGGATTATCCTATTACACTGTTGCAAAGTCTGCATGGATATGGACCACCATGTTACAACATTGCAAAGTGCCTCATGCTCTTTTCCACTTAATCCATAATGACTGTTCCCTCTCCTTAGGAAAAGATGGCAATGCTGACCTAGGCCTATATATTTCTTGCATCCATTTCTGGAGAGCTAAAATCCAAAAGTGGCTTGGACACTTGCTTAGGGCTAAGCTCCTTTTGCCTTTGCAGAGAGGCATCTCCCTCTGGTGAGGTAGCCTGCTTCACAGCCCACAGCCACAGGGAGGGAAATTACTTTATCTGAAGATCTTGGAACAAATCTCTGTTCTTCCAAAGCCATGCACAGTAACTCCATTGCCCACAAAGAGCAGATGGGGCTGGGTTAGTCTGAAGGAGTTTGGTGCTGTGAAGGACCAAAGGTAGAGCTCACTGAACTGTGGTTGGACCCTCTGGGAGCCTGAAGGCTTCAGAGCAGTATGTTGGGAAAGCAGCTTGAACTGAGTATCTGCACCATGGAGCAAGAGTGTTATTATGAATTTAACAGTGCTAGCACTGTTTTGTGACTGGTATGGGCCTGTAGCAGGAGTCCTGCACAGCAGCTATGGCTGCAAGGGGATCTGACGAGGACAGGGACCCTTGCTGAATTTTGGACCTGTCTTTCTCCACCAGCAGTAGGTCTCAGTGCAACTGCTTCCTCTAGACCAGGGGAAGAGACTGTTTCACTACATGAAGGACAGCTTGTGGTATTTGGTGCTCCTTTAAGTATGGTTTTATCAGCACAAAGATAGTGACAGGCTGATTAAACTGTGCAAAGCTGTAACTGAATTGTCTGTGCTTTCCTGCCCCTGTGGGGGTGAGAAGAAAGGCTGAGCTGGCCTTTCTGAAGTATCACACTTCAGGCACAGAAATTCTGGGGCTTCTGCATTCTGAGGCTGTTTGGCTGTTCTGTATCTGCACATGTGGATGCCTGAAAATGGTACATACAAGTGAGTCCAGCATTCCCTGGGAGTTTTGGACCTTCCATATATGTGGCTAAGCTGACCTGTGCAGGGAGCATGTCTGAGATTTCCAGTGCTTGGTAACCTGGCTGGGACTTCTGGATGTCTGAAAAACCTCAGCCAACCTCAAATCCTTCTAATTGCCCCTGGACAAAATTGTGGTGGAATCAGACACCCTATAGCTCCACACAGCTTGGGATAAATGCCATGTTAGAAGTTCCAGGCGTTGTTAGCAGGGAAGCCTCTCCTAACTGTATTGGCAGAGTATGATCCTGTCACCTCTTTTGGAGCAGGAACTTGAGCGTCTGAACCAGATCCTGGAAGCAGAGAAGCAGCGTTTTGAAGAGGTGGTGCGGGAGCTGCGGCTGGAGCAGGAGGAGATCAGACGGTAGGGCAGCAGGGTGTGGGCTCGATATTTCTGAGCCTGAATTTTAGCTTACTAGCTCCTTTCCCAAAGGACAGCTGTCAACAGTTTTCCTTTTTCAAAATATCTCTCTCCATTTCTCAAAACAGGTTAAGTAAACAGTGTTCCCTTTCCCATAACAACTGTCCCCAGGTGTTGTTTCCTATTACTTAACCAGTGGAGAGGAGTGTCAGTCCCATGGACCGATAATATACCTTTTTAGTGCAGCATGTTGTAAAAGGAACTGTTGGAATGGTAAAAAGCCTTCTTTCTCTTCTAACAACTATATAAAGTCAATCTATTTCATGTGCTACTGTGACAGCAGGGCAGGAAAAGGACACAACTCCCACACTGGTCAAAAGTACCACTGTGATGATGAATCAAAACTGTCTGCAAAATCTGCCTATTTTGTGCAAGTAGGAGGGAGATGCTACATTGACCAAAACAGGAATGTTTGTGGGCTCTTTACCTGCATTTGCTATTGCATATGACCAATAGAATACAGCTTAGCTTCATTTTGCACTCAGGCCTCCAGCAATTTAATTTCAAAGTGCTGGGACACAAGCACCCCCCAGATTAGTTGGGGTGGCATGGCAATAGACAGGTGCAAAAGAAGATTTCAGAGAGGCAATTAGTTCAACTAACTGAGCAGCTATGTGGGGTCCAGACACTGGATCTGGTTTTCCACCATCAGCTGAATGACAATGGATGTATGATGATGTTGCCTTGCCAAGACTAGTTTTGTAATTTTAAAAGTTAACTATGCAAAATATGAGCATATATATACTTAGAATAGTAATATACTATATTACTTAGAAATAAAAGGATCCAAGTGCTTTGCCCTGAGTGTTGAAGGGGCATTTTTTGCTCTCTTTTTTATTTTTCTTTTTTTCTCCCTAAGTGGTTGTCTTGGTTTGAAAAGACAGGTGTCTGCTAGGGAGGGCAAGACCTCCCATTGAAATGGAGAATTCAAACCCCCTCCCTCCGAATTATTAAAACTTTGATATTAAGTCAGCTCTCCGGCAAAGATATGGGGATAGGAATAACAGCTCTTTACTGGCATGGATAACAAGGCAAACAAACAACAACAACTACAGCATTAATGATAAACAAAACCAGGAACCTCGAGGGGCTTTTGTTTCACAAAGCCCGGGGCAGTCTGGTCTCGGTGCAGGGCTCCGAGAGCACCAAGCTGGAACGGTGGAAAATGCCGGGCTGGTGGGTGGGATGTACCAAAGCTCCGCGGTGGTAGCTGGAAGGGCAGGGATGTCCTGGCAGGGCAGGGCAGTGCGGGGACACAGCGTATCCAAAGCAGTGAGGGAGAAAAGCTGCGACGGTGGGACAGGGCCGGCCCAGCTCCAGCAGGGCAGGAGGAGGGGAGCTCAGAGTTCCTGGGCACACGAGGAGATGATGGGAGATTTCCTGAGGAACGGACCCGCTGGGACAGTGAACTCCTCCCGCAGCAAGAGCAGCCTGATCGTTCTCTCTCCGATGCCGAGAGCAAGAAGAGAAAAGCTGCCCCTTCCCCCTGTCCTTTACGTGTCCAAAACCTCGCGGTTATCTCTTTTTTTTCTTTTCCTCTGAGAGAAAAAACTCTCAGAGACCACAAAAGGGTGTAGCCCAGTGCTTCAATCTCCTTTGGCCATTTTCTTTGTTCTGGTAAAGCGCCCATAAGCACCCAGTAATTAGTCTCCCAGCGACTTTATGGGGAAAAAATTCTATAAGGCAAAAAACCCCACAAAAACCCAAATCTAACCCCCAACAGTGGTATCTCAGAAAAGCCAGTGTGATTTTGCAAACCATTTTTGTTCTCACAGGCTCTGTTAGATGTGACTGCCCTGTCTGAGCTCTTTCAGTTGCAACCATGGCTCTGTCCTTGCTGGAGAAGGACAGTAACTTGGGCTGGGTTTGATGATCAGGAGGCACAGTGAGGTTCCTGAACACCTGTAGTGTGTCCAAGGCAGGATGTGATGCTTCCTGGCAAACTCCAGGACTGTCTTATGCCAGCTGATGGTTGCAGGTCCTGCACCAGGAGACCCACAGCCCGCACAGCCTGGGCACAGCCTGTGGGGCTGTTGTTCCCCTGCAATAGCTGTCACCCTTTTTGCTTCTTTAGGGAGCTGGAGTTCACAGCCCGCTCCCTTAAAGGAGTGGAGGAAGAAAAGAAAGAGTTGCGAAGCCTGACGCAGTCCTTACAGAACACCCTAGAGGTGAGTGACCACTTCTTCCCTCTGAGTGACAGAATTTTTCCTGAAAAAATTGCATGAAAGCAGTGCTGTTATATGGAATGGATCCAATATCTGCTAATGCCAGAGTTGAAGTGCTGTACAGATGAACAGGTTCATTTGGTAGCTGATATGAACACCAAAATCCCCTGCAGAAAAGGATGAGAAATGACACAGAGCTCAACTGAACCAAGATTTGCTCAGCAGTACCAGGTGATATGGTGGCAGGACAATAACCATAATTAGTTGTAGTTTAGGAAACTTAGGTGGAACAGGAGGGAGAGAATTTTCACCAGATGGGCAGGCAGGCAGTTGGAGAGGCTGAGGAACCTTCATTGTGGACTGTTTTCAGACTGTAAACAGCCACAGCTGACCATATCCTGCTGACAGACTGGCTCTGAACAGCAGGCTGGACAAGAGCCTACTGGAAGGTCCCTCCCTGCCAACATGACTCTAAGTCTGTGATGAGCGTTTTTTTTTTTTTTAACTGCACCTCCCTACCTTCTGGTGGAATTTGAAGCAGCGAAGGGGCATTCTTTGTTCACAGAAGGGAGCATGATTCCCAAGGAAATGGAATCTAGGAAACAGAGTCTTGATGTATTAAATCATTCCTTAGTGACAGATTTGTGGAAAGTGTCTTTTCTAAATGTGTATTGTTTGTGAAATTTCCACACAGTTGGCATTCTGAAGCTGCAAGGTCATCTTTACTGTTTCTGTCAGATCCTGCAAGTTTATCCAAAAATCTGTTCCTATGAGCTCCTCTCCATGCCTGCAGTTATGAAAAAAAGAACTGGAAAGCTATGGAAGTACCATTCCTGCCCTAATTGCACACTGAACGCTTCGGAGGCAAACAGCGTGATGTGTCCTATTGCCTGCAATTAGAAGTACCATGGAGGGGGTGCCTCCAGTTCCCACTAAGGAGTGAGTGGCGCAGGGAAGGCAGGGAAGCTGCCTGCATCTGTGATGCACCAGGGAAGCCCAAGGTTGCAGTCTCTGAGCTGTGTCCTTGCTAGCAAATCACATCAAAGGAGCCTGCTGATTTACCCCTTCTTAACGAAGGCTATGATGGAGGCTTGCTCCCCATGAAGCAGGCAATGAAACCCAAATTTTGTTATTCCTGTGTTTAACCTGAATGAGGCACGTGGATGTAAGGATGGAGGCACTTAGTGAGGAAGAACCAGGCAGGAACAGGAGCAGAAATGTTAGACTTCGCTGATACAATTTCTGTCCTTCTTCAAGGAGCTCTCCCTGGAAAAACAACAAATGCTGGAGATGCTGGAAGAAAATGAGAGCCAGGTCCCATCTCCAACCAGCCCCAGCAAGGAACAAAGCCCCATCTGGGGACTGCACTGCAGCCTGCGACAGATTGAAGAGAAGATGCAGCAACTTCTGCAGGAGAAACTCCTAGCAGAGAAAAGGTGAAGTGGGAAAGAGGACATTTTTGCTCAGGCTTAGTGGTGCTGAATGATGTGACTGTCTGCTGACTTGCTTTTTGGTTACCAGCACCAGAGAAGTCTGGAAGCTTGTCTGGTTCCAGTGGCAGGAGTTGAGGTTACAAATCCTTCAAAGGACACCGAGTGAGGCAGGGCAGCTGAACTTGCTCCCAGTTGGGCCTGCTCCTTTCAAACCAGGACTTAGGCACGTGAAGGTGTTCATGGCCTGTCCATAAGGAGTGTTTGGTCCTCCTGGGCCTCATCTGGGAGTTGAGAATGTTCCATTCAAGAACTGTCCACCTGTCTTTCTGCAGCAATGCCTGTGTTACTGGAATGGAGCACCCAGTGCTCCTGTTAGTGTCTCTTTGCTCTGGGCTGTCAGGTAGTTGAGCATGCCTCATTATGATACTGAGCTCCTTTCCTTCCTGTGAGTTGTGTTGGGGTGGGATGGTCATCTTTCTTTGCTGTGCCATGCACCAGGATGAAGGAGAATGAGGAACGGTCTCGAGCACTGGAGGAGGAGCGGGAGTTTTACTCTTCCCAGTCGCAAGCGCTGCAGAACTCGCTCTCGGAGCTGACTGCAGAGAAACAGCAGGCAGAGAGAGACCTCAAGGTATCCCCTGCATATGTCACAAATTGCTGTCCCTGGGCTCAGAGTGCTTCCATTTTCTCTTTCAGTTCATTCTCTATCAAGCCAAACTCTTGGTTTTATTTCGTTTTCACATTGTGGTCATAAATCTTCATTAGGTGTGCTTCATATTGCCAACTGTATCGTGGCCTGTGTCCAGTGCAGAGTAGCAGGCAGGGCGAGGGAGGTGATTATGTCCCTCTGCTCCACTCCAGTGAGAGCCCACCTGCACTGCTGCATCCAGCTCTGAAAGGACATCCACCTGTTGGAGTGGGCCCAGAGGAGGACCACCAAGGTGCTCGGAGGGCTGGAGAACCTCCCCTGTGAAGACAGGCTGAGAGAGTTTGGGCTGTTTGGCCTAGGGAAGAGAAGGCTCTGAGAAGGAAACCTTATAGCACTTCCAGTGCCTAAAGATGTCTACAAGAGAGCTGGAGAGGGAATTTTTACAATGATATGTAGTGATAGGAAAGGTGAGATTGGGTTCAAACTGAAAAAGGAGAGGTTTAGATTAGGTATTAGAAAGAAATTCTTTACTGTGAGGGTGGTGAGGCATTGAAACAAGTTGCTCAGAGAAGTTGTGAATATTCCATCCCTGGAAGTGTTCAGGACTGGGTTGGATGGAGCTCTGAACAACCTGGTCTAGTGAAAATTATGTCTTCCCATGGCCGAGGGGTTGGAATGAGAGGATCTTTAAGGTCTCTTCCTACACAAAGCATGATATCATGGTAACACATGAAATTGCCATCCTATATCTATGTAGTACTGCTATTTATTTTCATATCCTGAAGCCTGATTAATCCATTCAGTACAGGTCTTTTAATTTGCTACTGAAAAGCATGATCTATAGATGGAGGAAGGAAGAAAAAAAAGTAAAAGAGGAAAGTAGACACAATCAAGAATTAAGATGATTTCAAAGAAATGCTAATATGGATGTTGCAGAACTGAGCAGATGTCTCCCCTCCTCACTTGTGCTCAGAAAACCAACCTTAAGAGTTTTAAATCTTCAGTAACCTCTGCAAGAACTTGGGTTCAAAAGCAGAGGAATTCAGCTGAGGGACCAGCCCTCCTTTATAACAGACAACACATTAATCTATGCAAAAGTAACTGGACAAAGTATGGTATTTTATTCAAATCTAAATAATGTAAAGGTTATGTTAATAATTGGCTGTTTGACACTCAACTTCCTTATGCAAATATTTCGTCAAAAAAAAACCCCCAGAGTTACATTTTTTCCTGCACCTCCAATATTTTATTATCTTGTAACCTACTTGACCAGACTAAAGCTAAGTTGACCTAAGCTGTGTAGTCTTTCTCATTTGCTGAACTAGTAGTGTATTTCTAACTTCTCTTGTGTTTTGTTTCTGAAACTAAGCACTGTACATCCCTTTGTGGGATTGTCTGCCTTTATCTCAGTCTGTCTCAGCTGGATTGATGTCCTTCTGTTTCTGCTCAGCTGCAAGTACTTGCATTAGCACAAATTCATGTGTTAAAATACCATCTCTGATTCCATATGGTTTATGCAATGGGAGGAAAACTGTGAAAAATTAAGTCAGAGTAAAGGAGAATTACTATAATAGTCTGGACTTCAGATTCTGTCTGAAGACATGAGAAACAACTTTATGTTGCCTTGCAATATTTCTTAGGATTTCCATCACAGTTGTCTTTTCATTTTCATCTATGGCAAGTCTCTCACAGACCTTGTGAGTTACCAGGATGTTTACTGAGAAACAAGCTGTTTTTCAGCAATGTTTATTTTCTTCCTCAGGCTGAAGTGAAGGTACGCATGGATCTGGAGAGGAGACTGAGAGAAGCTGAAGAAGCATTGCAGAGCTTGGAGCAAGGCTTAAACTCTCTGAACTGCAACAAGGAGAAAGAGAAGAAGATGAAAGCAGATGTCAGTAACTTGAGAAGTAAGTCAGTCATCCATCCTCTCTACTGATGAACAAACTTAAGAGAGGAAATTTCTACCTATCTTCCCAGACACAAAAAGATGATTCCAAATTAGCAAAGCTGCACATAAATGTGGTCTCCCAACTTCTTGTACCTCCACCACACATAGCACCCATAATGTGCTGTGCAGGTAGTTGGTGTTTTGCCCTCAGAGGATGTTGAAATTATTCCAGCCTCTCAAAGGAGAATAAAATTACTCCAGCCTTCTCTGTTGGGTGGAAGGCAATTGTAGAGACGAGCAAATACTTTCCAAAATGTCAAACAGAGAAGCTGTGGCAGAGCTATGAAAACTCACTGCTGACTCGGTCTGAGTTATAAGGAGTCCTCTGATTCCCCTCAAGGCTTTATTTCTCAGCCCTGGTTACAAGAACATCACCAGTTTAAGGAGGCCCGTGGTTGCTGTAGCAATGTGCTGGTAGGTGACCCAGAAGGTGAAGTTTGGATTTTTACTCAGAGCTGAATCACAGCATCAGCCCAGCACTGCAGTGCACGGGTCAGGTATAAGACTGATGTTCCTCACAGGTTATCTCTGTTTCTTTGCCTTTTTTTTTGATTTGTTTGTGTTGGCTCTTTTTGGGTTCTCTTGGGGGGCATGACCCTGGCATTGGCTTGAGTCAGGTTTGGGAACTGACATTAGCAGCCTTGTTTGAGTGAAATCTTGCTTGTTTTCCATGCTCAAGTTATAGTGCAGGGAGAAGCATTTATGAAGATGGTATGTCTGTACAGTTAAGGCTTCATTTCAGTGAAGGGTGGATGTACTGGGCCAATACAGAAAAGTCAAAAAGTCCTGTGGTGTTCTGAGCACTGTTAGGTAAATAGGGATAAATACATGTATAAATAGTTTTATATCTATTCACATACTTATAATTTATATATATTTAAATAGAACAAGTATTATTGGCTAGTTTCTACATAAGATTTCTAAATGAAGAAAAACAGGCATGATTCTGAACTTCATCCCACTGGCTCAGAGCCATGGTAAGAAAACAGAGCTAGAGAGGATGTGTTGAGCTCAGCATTCAAGTTAGAGCTTCACAGGGTGTGAGTGAGTAACTGGTACTGAATGTCTCCTGATATTTCCAACCTTAGATTTTGGGGGATGTTTTCTTCAAAAGAGTAAAAATGTACTGATGAGCAGAGCACTAGAGAAAATAAGGGACCAGCAGTGCTTCCTGTAACATTAGTCCCAGCACAGATTGCCTCAGTCCTTCCAAGTGGTTCTTGCAGCTCTGCCCTGCCCTTTATAGAAGAGTTTGGGCACATTAGCACATGATGCCTTTGAACAGCAAGGGACCAGCAACACACAGGAGGACAGCAAGACTGGAATGGCAGAGTAGACACTGCTCAGATCATAAGAGGGGAAATGGGCCAGGAAAAGCAGTTTGTGTGGCAGATCAGGGCAGAATAATGTCAGAGTTTGGATATGGGGCTTTTCTTGGAGCCCATACTATATGTAACTATGTGCTAGTATTTGCTATGCTATTAAGAAATCCCTTACCGTGTGTGGCCTGGATATGTGTGCCTGTGCTGGTGTTGCCAACACCTTCTTGTCCCAGTTAGACCTGACTGGTTTTAGAAATCCTTCAAAGAAAGTATGACAAGCAAGGCTTCAGAGTTGAAACGTTTTAGCACAGTATCGAGGGCTTTTGGCAGTTGAATCGTGAGCAGTTGTAAGAACTACTGATGTGGAATGGATGGCTGCAGTTCTTCACAAATTTAAGTACGCATTTGTTTGGAACTGGAGGTTTTTGTCACTTTGAAAGTGAACATCTGAAAATGTTCTTTCTGATGATATTCTGGCGCTTTATGGATTGTTGTTCATGAAGGTCATCATTACCTGGCTCAGCCCATCAACAAGTGCAGTCCCTTGTGATCGGTTCATTGCTTGGAGTGTCTGCCCCATTACTGTTACAGTGGTGTTCTCTCCCCAGAGTTCTTTGAAGAGTGCATCCGCAACGCTGAGCTGGAGGCAAAGATGCCTGTGATCATGAAGAACTCCGTGTACATCCACAAGGCTGCCACTCGCCGCATAAAGAGCTGCCGCTTCCGCTGCCGGAGAACCAGCACTTCATGGAATGACAGTAGGCATCGGGCAGCCTTCTACTTTATATCCTGCAGGAGCAGATATGTGCTGATGGGGCTGGCAGAGCAGTAAAGTCTGCAAATGTTGTTTGTATTTTATGTTCCTTAGCAGTAGAATGGAGCCACAGTGCTACTTGGAGCTTCCTTTCTCAGACAGCAGGCACTGAGCCTGCGTACTTGCCCATTTCTTTATGTATGTTGAAAGCTAAACTTCTGTGATGGTCTTGGGCCCCTAAAAAGCATACTGTAATATGACTTCATCTGAATGCCTAATCACAGATTGAGTTAGGGTCAATCATGCTGTTCACATGGCTCGTGAACTCTAGTGAAGCTTTATCTTCAGTTTGTGTCCCTGATGGAGAGTGCTAACCTTTCTGTGCTGTTCTTGTTTCAGTGAAGCAGTCCCAGTCCTTCATCTTTTCACATGCAGAAGCTGAAAACATTGAAGAGCTGAAAGAAGCAGCCAAAAGACTGAGCCGGGACCAGCGTTTTAGGAAAACTATCTATCAAATCATGAGGTCACAAAAGGATTCTGCTTCAGCGGACAAAAAGTGACTCTTCTTGGGAGGAGGCTTCTGAGATCAACCTGCCATTCAGCTCTGCAAAAGTTACAGCCTTGGGCACTAGGCTCAGAAGGGAGATTTGGCATTTGGTAGGGAAGGTGGGGGAGAGTTTTGTGTAGGCAATCCCTTCAGTTATTGGCTTTGCTTTAGTTTGAGTGCTCCTGCAGCCTGGTAAACCTTCTCTGCTGATCACTCCAGACCTGTTTGCTTCAGCTGCTTACATTAAGCCATGTTTTGCCAAGATGCCACAGTCGGTGTTAAAGTGGACCAGAAACCATAGCTTAGGAAGTGCCTCTCCTTTTCTTCCCTGTCTGGTGCGTCTGCCAAACACAAGTGCTTCTGAGGAAGCCTTTAGCAGCCTATGTTCCAGCTAGTGTAATCTCCTCAGCTGAACACAGCTCACCCTGCTCTGCCTGCTCCCCTCTAGGAGATGGCTCGCTGCACACCCTCAGTCAATCAGCACTTTGGTGGGGCACATTTCCTGAAGACTGCAGCAGTCCCAACCTCCCAAGCACAGGCAAAAGTATCAAACACAGGGCTAAACCTTTTGTCTTGATGCTTCATCATTTCAGGCAAACAGCAACAACACAAGGTAAAGACAACAGGAGGATGCTGTGGATTTGGGTCCCAGGAGGATCACATACAGAGAAGAGTTTATAGGTAACTCAATGACATCAATGCAAGCTGGAGGGAGGGTTCTGTTGTATTCATGGTGAGCAGAACATTCCAGGGCCACCCTTGCACATTTTTTGGACTGGGACATCTAGCTGTGTCAGAACAGGGGAATATGTGTTAGGGAAGGTGTTAGCTATTGGCTATCTATTCCTCAGTGTGAAGAAGCCTTTGACTCAGTTTTGCTGGCTTCCTAAACACCTCCAAGTTGGAGGGCAGGAGGGTGAGGACTGTCCAGCAACAAAACCCACTACCACTTCAGGCAAGCTGTCAGGGCTGTGGAAGACGGGTACAGGAGAGGAGTCACTTTGTTGTGGAACCCCTTGCAGCCTCTCCCACCTATTTTAAGCAAGCAGTTGGCTTATAATTACCCATGCTATAGAAACAGCACTGCCTGGTGCTTACAGGGCACAGAATAAGCACACTTGGAGTGATGCCCTGTTTTTTCCGGTGTATTAATTGGGAAATAAAGAAATAGACAACACAAAGGTGAATAAAGTTAGCATCAGAAGTTAGGGGGTGGTAAAGTGCAGATTTACCTTTCATGGCATCAGGACCCCTAGGTATTATGTATGTCCAGTGACACACATGTCCCATTCAGACTGTGACAGTGTCCACTCACAGCCTTTGGCTTCTGGACCACCTACATAATTCCTTACCAGGTTAGGTACAAACAACAAACAAAAATTTTATGTTGTTCCTAGGGAAAAATCAAGGATGAGGCTGGGAAGCAAGCCTTGGCTTACCAGCCAGAGGAGAGGGGTTAATGCTGGGTAGAGAAGCATCCTGTGACAGTGTAATGCTCCTGGATGGAATCACTCTTGTGTGACCAGAGGAAAAGATTTGAAAGCATAGCCTGCACTTCCCATTTCAGTCAGTTACTGACTAGTATCCTCCTGCCAGGCATTGGGAGCTTTCATCCAATAAGAGGATTCAGCTCTGAAGGATGTTGTTTTTGTGATAATATGTCATATGGTAGGAGAAGATTGTTTCCATCCTTCCTGAGCATACCTGATCCTTCTGTGCTTTATCTACTTGTATTTATATGCTAGAAAGCCACAAATGAATTCTTGCTCCTACAGGGCTGAAGGGCTGTGATAAAGCAATACAGAAATAGTTTTTTCCTTTATGCTGTTCCCAAATAATCTCTAGCTATTTGCCAGTTACAAGGTCTATATTAGGTGATGCTGGAAGGGACAGAATAAAGGATAGCTAGGGAATGCAGCTATAATTCAGGCAGTTAGGAAAATCACCCTGTGGCCTGTGAATAAAGCATGTTTGTTCTATTACCATCAAAGCCACAACATCTGACTCTTCAGAAGTATTGTATGCAGGAGGTAGCCACATCAGGTCTTCCTTTACTGTGCATATTGACAGCAATAAGTAATAAAAGTTATGCTGACACTAGAATGAATTCCTGTGTGTTCTTGATGCACTGTCACCAAAATGATGTTAAATTGTCTCTGCAGGAGTTCAAACTAATCATTGTGACACTCTCATTTACTGCCAGTGCAGTTCCTCTGCTTCACTGAGTTGTTGTGTTATGTGCTTAACATCACATCTCAGAAGGATTGGCTGTATGTAAAAAGCTTTCACCCTTGCTGCCCACCTCCACTTTTAAATTATATAAAGTTAAAGCAGAATATATCACATCTGAAGTAGAGAGTTCCCACTTGCTTACCTGAAGTCAGCGAACAACTCTGTGTGTAACCAGCAAGACGTGCCCTGAGCCACTTGTGAGGAGGTGCTTTCCATCAGTCATTCCCTGCTGCACAGGAATAGACTACCCTGTAATCTCTCTGGCAGAGTCAGCACGGAGCTGTGTCTGTGCACCACAGCATCTTAATTAAGCGACTGTCTCCTTTGAAAGGACACAGAAATTACTGATTTCAATGTTCTCTGCGTATTTTTAACACAATACAGTAATGGGAAGATGGCTTAGGGAGCAACTCACCTCTGTTCAAATGTTCTCCACTAGTAATCCTAGATTGCTTTCTTCTGCTGGGAAAACTGGGAATGAGGTAGTAAGTTCCTCAAACGAGAAGAGTTCTCTAACTTGTTCTCTTGTGTCTGAGGGTAGAAGAAAATACAGGATGGTTTAAACCTTTAAGCTTTCACTTCAGGAGTTGCAGAACAGTAGACTGGCTATGAAAAGCCTGTGGCCATTCTTCACTACTTCCACCTTCTGGGTAACACCTGGGAACTTCTTTTCCCTCTGAAGATGTTCCTTGTTGTTCCTGTCAGAGACATTGCCAAGTGTGAAGCCTGCTCATTCCCCTCTGCATTGTCTTGGCTACTTTTCACAGGGTGAAGGATGGCTCCTGTTAAAGGTTCAGTTAACTGATTTAAAGGCTATCATCCTTCTTGTAAGATGCACAGGCTGTTTCAGTCCCTAGTGAAGAGTGGTTCCTGCTGAAGTGCCTTCTGCCCCAAGGCTTTGCTCTTGCACAGAAGTGCAAGAAAAAGGAAGGCAGCTCTAACCCTGCTGTCCCCAACCTGTGCTGCTTCTAAAGCAGAGAAAGTGGACAAGAAATGGAAATTGCCCTCGGGGTCAGAAGTCAATTATAAAGGATAAATGGTTGCTGGTGCGTGTTGAGCATTGCTGTGCATGGCACACCAGTAGCATAGGCTGGTAGCGGTTTGCAGCGACAAAGTATGGCCTTTTTTTTAGTGTAATTTTAGTGTATCTCTCTGGAAATAAGATGATAGAGTTCCATAGGAATTGTCTGTTTTGAATCTTTTCAGTGCAGTCACATATTGTGGTTATTAGAGGGACAGAAGCTGGTATCTAGTCAGGAGAGGTTTGCTCACAGGAAAGGGGCCCATGCTCTGAAAGTCTTGTCCAAGGCAGGGACTTGCCTGGACACTTGGTGCTCCTTGGTGCTGGTGTGCCTGTGAAGGATGCATTAATTCTGGCATTGTTTTCCTTATGCACAAGGACAACCCTGCAGTTTTTCACCTCGTCTGTGTACAATTTTTTACCCAGCATGGAGTTGAATGGGTGAAATGACCAAGCTAGAGGAATTGTTGTAGTGAGTCACCTGAGAGCTGGGTCTGAGGTGGCCTGTTGGGGTGACAGTCACCATGAGTTCAGCCTCTATGTGTGGTTTGTTGAACAACCTGCAGTGTGTCTCTGTGCACTGAGATAACATCCTTTTTTTCTATATTAAGTAGCACTTATTTCTTACTGCAAGCTTAACTCCATGGCCAAAATGGAGAAAGATCCAACCAAGTACTCAGTCAGGTCTGTGAGTCCTTCCTGCTCTTTGCAGGATACACTGTAGTGCTTGAATCAACATACAGATCTTGGGGTTTTTTTCAGTTATGGCAGATCTGGCACTTCAGAGGAAGAAAAATTATAAAGGCCATTTTGTGGGGGCAACAAAGGCACCTTTTGCTAACTCAGAGGTGTTGCAATAAATAACTCAGCAGGGTCATGTGCTCTTATTTTGCTGTATCCTGAAAAGTGCAAACTTTGCATTGCTTAAAATACTAAATGAACTCCGCTTACCCTTGAGTTCTTCTTGACTGCACCCCTGCCTCAGATCTCTCTGTGGAAACCACCCAAGAGTGGCAGAATATGTCCTCTCCTAGAGCTGCTCCTCTCATTGATTTCTTCGTCATTAATTCTGGGGTGGGAGAGAGCTCCCTGTTCCTCCACACATCAGTGGCTGCCCACCGGAGATGCAGCCCCTGCCTCTCTAACATGAGGAAAATAGGTTCTGTTTTCTCTTGTGGGGTTTCTTATCTAAGTCCTGCAAAACAGGAATTAATATTTTTGACATCTCCATGTTAATAAGGGGGTTTGAAAACAAGCTGTTTGTGGGGACCATAAGAAAACTGACTCCCTGCAATGGAATTAGGCCCTGCTCATAAGAGGTTCTGGCTCTCAGCCTTGATGGAGTAAGGCTGGAGGCTTGTGTCAGCCACTGCTGAAAGCACAGCCACGACCAGGGCGATAGCATGTTTGGCAGAACTCTGTCTTTGAGACAGTTCACAGAGCATTCAAGGTCCCTGGATGGCAGAGATGGTCTGTGCTTTTAGGTGCACTGATCTTAACCAGCAATAAAAATGACACAGCAAAAAGGTGAGAATGCTGTGGCTTTTGTAGCAAAGTAGAGGAGCAGGCTTTTAACGCTAAGATTGCCTGGGATTGATTGGATTATAACTTGCTTGGGAGTAGCCACCGTTTTAATTTCTCCTTTCCTTTCCTGATTCTGCCAAAGGCACACCACATGCTTGTTGCGGGCAACGGGAAGGTGAGGAGGCTTCAAGAGGAAGGAGATTGAAAGGTAGGGGTGCAGCAGGTGTGACGAAAAACTGGAGCACTGCCAATAGTTGGTGTGCTTCAAAAACAAAGTGTGTGCTATGGCAAGTGCATTTCAATAACCTGAAGACAGCTGTTCCATTTCCCAGTAAGCAAAAAGCTTATTGAATCCAACCAAAGAGTCCAGCCCCAGGTGCTCAGAGAAAAGCAGTCTGCAGCTAAGGCCCTTTTTCCCTCTCCCCAGTTTACATGAGGCATGCCCTGTGATGCAGGAATATGATCCCTATGATTCAGGGATACACTTATGGTTATTCTTTGTGTGTTGCTTTTTTACACAGAGGCTGCTCAGGGAAGCTGAAAAGGTGCTGGAAAGGTTGTGGGTATCTAAACATGGACTGGAAGAGATTGGAAATTCCTGTAACTTTCAAGGGGTTTGTATGATCAGAAACTCTAAAGCTCTAGATCCCTCTCTGATCAAGTGGTACTTCAGAGAGATGCTGCAACCCATGAAGGGGCGTAAGGAATGGCAGTGAAGGCTGCTTTTCTTTCTGCTTCTTCTCCTCCTAAATTTCTCTTGCAGTGATTTCCTCCCTTACACAAATACAGATGAAGTGTAGTTTAATGTGGAACTTATTTTAGATTAAGAAAGAATGTGCAGGCAGAGCTATATTTCCTGCCTGTGTAGGGGGAACGTGGGCTCCAAAATGAGGACAGAAAATTCTCAGCCATTCAAAGGTATCACAGATGGGTAAAATAATTGTGCTTATCACCTACATCAAGCTTGGATTAGAGGGAGTAGTGGGATACACTGTATTTGAAGCTTGAAGCCCTGCAGTAAGGGAAAATTAATTTCTTTGGAGAAGGAAATGTTTTAGTCCCTTGCCCTGGCTGATACTGAAGGAACTAGAAGAAAATGTGCAGAATTAGTCCACTTTTAGCATGTGGTTGGCTCCTGGTGCTGGCATAGAATTCGTTTTGATGGCTGCTGGCTACACAGAAAATCCCTCCAGCCGCTGCTGAATTGTGGCCTTGTTCAGAAGCAGTGGTGGTGGGATCCAGGGAGGACCCTCAGACCTGGATGCCTCAAAGGATGTGCATGATACCCCTCCTGACACACTCGCAGTGTCTCCATGTCATGGGAGCCTTTGGCTTCCCCTTGCAAGTGGGCATGAGCTCAGCTTGCAGCTCTGCTGCCACCCGGGAGCAGAGAGCCCCATGGCCACAGCCTGAGCTGCTCCTGCCACCTCAGGCCTGTTGGATTCCAGCATGCTGAGGCAGACTTCACCACCACGGTTTCAGCAGCAGAATGGAAGGAAGCAATTTAGTGAACTAGCCTTAGGAAAGGCTGCTGGGAACAGGGGTGAAGGGAGAAGAGCATCTCCTGATCCTGGCCCCCATAGTGCTCTTCTATAAGCACCTAGTTCAGCTCCTAAGTGCAGCCTGGCTCTCAGGGGGGCTGCGTGTGGGCTCTGCGTCATTCCCAGACCAGGGAAGCAGAGAAGGGCAAGAGAGAACAGCTGTTTTCTGGGTGAATGGGAAAGAAAGAACAGTCCTAGCAGGGAAGCAAAGAATAGCTGTTGTGGGTAGAACCCTGCAAAGCAATGAAGTGTCCTCAAGACAGGAGGGAACAGACCTGAAATATGCTTCTGGGCCTTGGTTCTAGTGCACTGCCCATAGCCAGAGTTTCCATCCTGTCTGTTCTTGAAGAGGATCACAAAGCTAGCAAACAAATACTGCTTTACACAGTGAACATTTCCTGTCTATCCAGCTCTCCCTAGCTTTGAACAGGATTTCAAGCTGGCTGTTCCTCACCTTCCCCTCCAGGCTGCTCCCTCAGCTTTCTTTTTATTCTTTGGCTAGCTGGGGCTGTCTCCCCAGGGTGGAAATTAGCCTCACCCTGGTGAGGTTTGCAGCAACAGGAACAGTGGGAGGACAGTTCTGCCATGGTGGAGATGGGGGGGCTGGTCTCCTTGGAGTGCAAAGGAGGTGAGACACGCCCTCAAAGCTGTTCGTGCTTTTTTCATAACACTGGCTTCCTGTCCAGAAATATTTTTCACCCTGCTCCAAAGTCTTTCTGACTTGAGCATTTCATGCAGAAAATTCACAGTGATGGGCAGTGAACACCCTGGGCTCTTAACCAGGCACCTTCCCTCCCTGCTTCACAGCCCACCTCACATGTGGCTGTGGGCCACATGTGGGTACAGAGCTGGGTGGGGTGGTGCCAGGTGTTCCCTCACCTGGGACATGCAGCAGGAGCCATTTCAGAGTCTTCGTGCCAGGTCCTGTCCCAGCGTGTTTCACAGGGGTGAGGGGCAGGCAGAGGAATCAGTCCCCTCCTCTGGACCTTCAATCAGAGGAGTTTGTCATCTATTCAAAGAAATATTTTATCATCAGTTTATTTTTATTGTTTTCCCTGAAAATAATTTGTCCAAAAGCAATTTCCAGTTTTTCCTCAGAGGCAGAGAGCAGACCAGAAAGTTTTGCCTTCAGATGAAGCTTGGTGTGCTTTGTAACTGAAGGTGGGCCTGGAGGCCGTGTCTCTACTGTAACTGCACTGCCAGACCCACAGAGGAAGCCATGCCTGGGCAAACAGCCCTGGCAAGGACAACAGCCTGTTAATCCTGCATTAGAGACACGTCTGTGCCTCCACTCCGCAGCTGCCAGGTCAACGGTGGCCACAGCTTTTCCAAGTCTTTCAGCAACCTGCTGAAGACAGGCAGCTGAGCACCTTCCCAGCTGCCCTGCATGAGGGTCAGTGGTGGCAGCTCTCTGTGATCACGGCTGGGCATGTAGCTCCCGTGCTGGGGAAGGGGGCAAGCAGCCTGTCCCAGAGCTGGGGCTGGGGCATGAGGCTCAGGGATAATGTGGTTTCTGAAGCTAAACACATAGAAAGCCTGATGTTCCCTTTTCCTTGCTGCTGCTTTTCCCTGGAAAAACAATCTCAAATCACAAGGGCTATAAAAGTAGTGCATTTCCTAGCTCTAGCATCATGTAAATAAGTCAGGTCAGACAGGCGGTGTGCCAGAAATTTCCTCAACATTTTCCTATCTGCATCATTTAACAGACTGCAGCTATATCCTTAGAGCCCTGGAAAGACATCCCTCTTACATGCACCAGGGATGTTTTAAGTATCTCTGAATGTCACTGAAAAAAACCAAGAAACTGTTTCCTTGGAGGAGATGGTGTGTGTCCCAGACAATGGGTTCATGGGGAAAAAGGAGGGATGGAGCTGCTGACTTCTTATAGCTGCCATGCAGCAAGGGAGAGGTGGTGTTATAAAGAAAGACTTCCTGGTTTAAGGCTCTGAATTAATTTGAATTGTTTTGCAGAATAATGGGCTTGCACTTACTACTGTGGTAATGGGATAGCCAAAGAATCAGAAGCTGTGGCTGCCTCTGCAGCAGGAGACATAAATTATGGAAGAAGGAGGCTGTGCTGTATAAGGTCAGAAGACAGTAGGACAGACAGGACTACATTCGGCTTTTTCTCTGCCTGTCCGTGTGATGTTTGCCATGGCAAGGTGTGAGTTCCCAAGGTAATGTGAAATGAATCCTGTCTCCTTTCTGTGGAGAAATGGGTCAGTATTTGCCATCCCCACGGCCCTGATACCACAGTCTGCTATATTATGGATGCTTAGTTACAGCAGTAAAGCCATGACTTCAGCTTACTTTCTGGAGGCTGTGTGTGGAGAAATGTGAATTGTACAGAAGTGGGATGTGGATACTCATCTTTAGATAGACAGCTGTGCCAAAAACAAATCAGATTTTACTTTATGGAATCTCCTTTCTCCTTAATCTTCAGAGATTTATAGAAAACAGCTTCTAATCTCTTCTTGGCACAGACAAGTATGTTTCACCTGCTTATCACAGGGTGAATTTTAGTGCCATTCCTAACCTATGGCAAAAAAAGCCTTGGGAACAGGATTTGCGACATGCCAGCTCTGGCATACATCAGGGATTTCCCCATCTGCAATAACTTCTGCCTGGACCAACACATTCCTACACATACCCAGCACAGACCCTCCAGGAGGTATTCAGAAGCAGCAGCTGGCTGGGGAGCATGTGGGCTAGCAGGCTTGGCTGCACACTGAGAGCCAGAAGGCAGAGGAGCTCCCAAGGGAAACCTGGCAAACCCAGCTTGCAGTGCTTGAGTAAGGGGAAGGAGAGGAACCAGGGTGCTTGGTGGGAGGGAGCCCATCTCACACTGCAGGCAGGATCTGGTACCACTAATGGGGAGAAGAAGGAAAGCAGTTGCTGTCCCAGGCTCTTAGAGTTACTACTCAAGGGGCTATATTTAATAACATACATTTTTCAAGATCTATTTGTATCTAAACATATATGGACCATTTTGGGGGGAAAATGAATTGTTACCCAGGCTAGGTATCCTTTGGAGACTGAAGGTTGGTGAATCCTCTGGAAGAGATGGTCCTTGTTTTGGGACCATGCTGTCATCAGGAACATGGTAGAAATGTAGGGAAGTCATGATTAAAGTCTACTTGTAGGGAGGAGGTGAAACTTAATGAAATGGAAAAACTAGTGAGTAGTGGTGCCAGGCTGGAGCTCCATGGGATAAGAAAGCAGCTCATGCCCTTCCCCAGCTAACCTGGTGAACCAGTGCAGCCATTTCCATTTCTGGGGAGCACCTTTTAGCTTGGTCAGAACAAGCTCTGGGTTTTGTTCCCAGCTGCATTTTACAGCCGCATCCCTGTGGAGAGAAGCACACACAAGACAGGTAGGGCAGTGCTTGATTTCCACGTGGTTAAAAGGGGTACTTTTTCTTTCCTTCACATGCTCTAGAAGAGAGATGTGGTTTTGCTGAAGGGCTTGTGCAGCTTTCTGCGATGGGACAAAGTGATATTGAGGCTTGGATTGTGCGTTCTGCAGATCCTGGGCCTGCAGGGACAGTGGCCATGGGAGAGACACTGAGGAGGGGGCCCCAGCAGGCTGTAAGGCAGATGGTTCCCAGTGCATGTCCCCCTGTCTCTGCTCTTGAGAGTCACTTAATGGAAGGAGATTATTTTTTTCCTAATTAAGAGCAATATAGAAAACACGTAATGTCAGATTTCCTCAAAGGCACAGAGACATGCATGTGGGAAAGTGAGGGGAGCTGAGGAGAAGCAGTTGAGTGGAAAATTTAAAGCTTTATTAGCACTCTGTTTTCCACCAAGCACCGTGGAGTGTTGCCTCCTTTGCCGGAGATAAGAGGGAAAAGGACCTTTATTTGCAGCTAGCTCATCCAGGCCCCTTGCAGGGAAGGCAGGTTACTTACCCTGCCTGCCAGTCCTGCCTGTGTCTCTGGTGTGCCTTAGCTGTTAGATTGGAGGTGGGTGTTTGGAAAGGGCTCTGATATCTGTGCCCCGTCCCAGGAGGATGAACAGCACGCATGTAACCTCAGCAAGCTCTTTGGAGGATCCATCAAGCTTACCAGAGACAGACATCTCAGAGACAATCAGACCCTTCATGTTCTGAGCTAAGTAATAAAAAACGTTTTTATTTTTGATTTATAGCTAAAGAACAGCGAAATTTGCTAAGCTGTGTTAATCTTGTGCTTTAAAGTGGGAGCTGCTTCTCTCACATTCCACACCAGTGCTGCAGGAAGCATCTCCTGGTGGGAAGATGGAGAAGAGCAGTGCCCCTGGCTGCAGTGTGGCCCTTGCTGTTCACAGGTAAGGCATGCAGACTTGGCAGGGTGTGAATGTTTCACAGACAAATGGTAACAACCAGGCCCTTTAGGGAGCAGCTGGACTGCAAAAGGCAAGATGTGCTGAGGGAGGTGAGAAGATGTCATTTGACTGCTTAGCTGCTTTTGCAAGGCACAACAAGGAAGACTTAGCACGTATGTAATTTCAACCAGAGTCTTCAGGACCTAGACTGTTGTAGAGATGAGGATTCCTCCTCCGGAGTTCCTGTCATGTATGTAAGGAAGTCACCTGGAAAGCTGCAAGCTATTTGTATTACCCAGCTTTGGGGAGAGAGCCTCATACACTCTGCCTTTTTCTGTAACCTCAGTTTACACCTTCCCCTTCTATGAAAAGGTGCGGCTCTTGGCGGCCTCCAGGCAGGAGACCATGGCTTATCCTGCCTGGCTCCGAGCAGAGGGTCCTGAGGCACTCACAGCAATACTGTGGGAGCTGATGCCCTGTGCAAGTGCTGAGTAACAACCTCGCTTTGCAGCTCTCTGTGTCAGGAGTTTTCGTCACTCTTTTATGGTGGTAGCAGACCTGGGCTCTCTATATTTAAATCTGAAATGACGAACTTTTGCCCCCATTGGTGTGAGTTGCCCTCTTGCAGTGCAGTGAGCTGTCGGGCTGGCAGGCCCTGCAGCTCTGCCCTAACAGGCCAGCTTACATGGGAATAGGACTTCCCACCTTCTGCTGAAACTGATGTGTAGAATCTATTTCCTCTGAAACTGTATTTCTAGATATGTATGTTTCCCCCAAGGTCATTTCTCTTTTGGCCCAGTCTTGGTGCTCAGATAGTTCTTCAGTCCCTTTAGTACACAGTGCCAAAAACTGTGTACTAAAGGGACTGAAGAACTATCTGATCATCAAGACTGGGTGCTCAGCCATCAAAACCTCTTGCTCTCAGAGGGACAAGTTTGGAATAAGGGGTGTTTAAGAGAGGGAGATATATGTACCCAAAAGTGAATACCATTTTTGCTGTGTTTATCTTCCCCTGACACCGAAAGACATTTTGGGGCAGGTGAGAAGAATCATGCTGCACTTCATCTGAGCAGCACTACTTCCCCAGAAACAGCAATAAAACTGGCCTCTGGGCTTGCAATGACAGTTCAGCTTCTCATTTTGTTCCAAGCCCTGGCTGCATTATCTATCAGGAAGATAATTCCTTGACCTTGTGGTCAGGGGATGAGTGCTTTGCTTAGTGATTAAGCCACTGCAGTAGATAACATGCTGTGTTTAATCCCTTTGGTAGCTGGTCCTGGAGGGGGGCAAGAGGGGCTGCAAAAATACAGTGGCTTGCAATAGGTCTGGAGACCTCAGAATTGGTGGCAACAATGCAGAAACTGAGGCTGTATGTGCCTATCCTCCTAAGTGAATTTGGTGGCAGACTGGAAACAAACAGCCTATCTAGGGCACTATTTTGTCAAGTGATAGAGCCATATGGTGCAAAAACCCCACAGTTGTCTGAGGACTTAGGCATGTCAGAAATCAGGGAGTCCCTCTGCGTGCTGATCCTGTCTGCTAGCTGGCATATATAAAAAGAAGGTTTATAATTATTTTTCCCTGCCAATGGGGGAAGGGACTCCTGAATAAACAACTAATCCTGATGATTTGAACTGGGAAAGAAAGAGAGGCAGCCTTTCCCACTGCTTCAAAGCTGTGGCTGGGATATGGCTGTGAAGCATGCAGCTGGCAAGCTGGAAAGCCCCACAAGCCTGCCTTATTTCAAGAAAGTACATCAAATGCATCAGAGCATTGGTGCATGGTCAGGTTTCAGGCTGTACAAACTGAGGGTTGAAGCCCACTCTTCCAGTGGTATTTAGGGTTCTGTCTGCAAGTGAAATCGGGGAGAGCTTGGACCGACAGGGTCTCACCTGGGAGGTTTCATCCCCACAGTCAGACTTCTGTCCCCTGCTTTTTGGTGTAATTCTGTTTCCTGCCCCTGCCAGAGAAGGAGAAGATGGAGACATGACCCCACGTGCAGCTTGCCAGCAGTGAGGCACTATCATTCTTGAGGGAAGACCCTTGGGTTTTTTGAGCAATCCTCTCTTACCAGGCTGTCACTGCATAGTTAGGGATTATGATTCCCCTTTAATCCGGCTTTTAACTTTCACGAGATCCCTGCTCTCTTTGGAAACAGCCCCAGCCTCAGATTACCTCTGGCTGTGGTGCCACCTCTGTTGGACACAGGAATGTGCTAGCTGTCCACCATGTGCTTGCCCTTGGGCAATTGACCTTTGCAGGCAGGAACCAGTCCCGGGTCTGGTGGCTGAATCGAAATGGTTGCTTACAAATACAGGCGGGTATGGATCTGGTCTTTGCAGAACACTGTCAGCCAGCAATCCACTTCCCTAATGAGAACTGGACTATGGGCATGCTGTGGGTCTCTACCAAACCCTGGCAGTTTGATATTACATTTGGTCTTTGAAGAAGAAAAAAACCAAACAACTTAAAAAGAAAATAAAAGAAAATTAAACAAAAACCCCCACATCAACCAAGCAACCCCCAAAACAAAAAAAAACCCCACCCCAAAACCCTAAACAAACAAACCCCCCAAAACCAAACCAACCCCTCCTCCAAACAAAACAAAACAAAAAGAACCCCAACAGAATTAAAAGTCTTTAGTAGAAAAGTGTTTCTTCAGCCTGTGGTCTTGAGATACATACCTCTTCTTAGCTCATCCTTCTGATCCTAGCACTGACACATGGTAAAATCTTTTCTCTGCCAGCCAGATTCAAATACTAAAAGACGTGCTTCTCATCACCTGTTGCTTCACAGGAGAACCCGGGACACACTTCGCTGCTGCCCTAGAGCCCAAAGGGAGGTAGTTTAGCTCAGGCTCCTTCCTAACATTGTGGGGTGCTGCTTGACAGATGCCGGGAGCAGCACCCATGCAGGCCTGGGGTAGAGGAAGCCACTGGGCTGGGCTGCTCCAGAAAGCATTTGTCTGCTGCTGTAATGGAGGAGCCTTCAACAGGAAGGAGACCTAAAAAAATTCACAATTCATCATGACTTTCATGTAGGGTGCCAGTCTTATTTTCATTATATTATACATTTGTTTAAGTCCTGTATGTGCTTATCCCAGGCTTCTCTTTTCCATCCTTACTTCCCACCATGCATTCAGGACATGCTTTGCTGTAATGGTATGAGAGCCATCATAGTTGGAGATGTCTAGAACAGTTTTTCTACAATTTTCCACTCTGGCTAACCCTAACCCTTGCTGGAAAACGTAATTCCTTTCTTGCCTGAGGTCCTAAGAACTTTCCACCATTCTTCATTCCCTGAGAGTACCTAAATGTGTGAAGCTGCTTGGCCATGTACATCTGTTGCATGAGACAAATAAACCATGCCTCCTATGATTTTAAGGATATTTAAATAACTCATTTTGTTCTTTCTTCTTCAGACTTTCTTTCATTTCCTCTGGGGAGTCATTTTGTGCCTCCAATTTCCCCATGGAAAAACGCTAAAATTATTCTCTATACATCTGATACATCGATTCCCTGGCCAGCCTTGCCTGCTTGCAGGATGCCTCCCTGTACCTGAGGACACTGCAGTGCGTTGCCATGGAGAGGATTCAGCCAGCATTACTGGGTCAGCAGGTACTGTACAGCATGGGAGTTTATACAACACTGGCATTAGGACGGATGGAAAGGGCCCTGCAGGTTTCAGGAGACTCTGCAGAAATTCCCCTGGTAGCTTACAACAAATTTTCCATGCATTTGGGGACTCACAGGCTATGACTGACTCTTGTGGTATCTACATTATGGTACAGTGTCTGCAGGGAGGGATCTGCAGGTTCCCAGAGATGGCAGGAGCTGCAAGAAATCTCTGAAGTAGCACACTGCAGTCTGATCAGAGATACTTAGGGAGAACAGTAGCTCTGGGTGTGAACACCATTGCCTTCAGGAATCTCTACTTCTACAATTCTTTTGATGGAACCATAAGTAAAATGCATTGAGATATCTGATTCTGCAAACAGATTGTGCAGGTTTTTTGAAAAATTGTAGGAATCACAGAAAACTTCTGTTACAAGAAAGAGTGCCTTCTGCCTGGAAAATATTAGGACTCACAGCACCCAGGAGATATAAATTGGAGTGACAGCTACCATGAAAAGGGTTATGGAGTATATTGACAGCTAACCTAGGATGTCAGGTGTTCTAGTGTTGCATAAAGCCCTGAAGCTCTCAGCCTGCCTACCTGCCTACCATTTTCTGAGACCAGGCAGGTCACTTCTGGTTTACTGAAACAATCCTCCCTGGCTTTACTTCCTCCTGAGCAGCAGTAGGTGAAACTGATAACAGAAAAAGCAACATCATGACTTACAGCTGTTGACAACATGTCTAAAATTCCTGTCATGACAGGTCATGCTGACCTATATGAGCTAGATACAAATTTACTGGTAGAGTTTAGGTGATAAGGAGAAGCTGGTGATAGTGGTGATAGGATGGATGTATCTTAGGATGCCAGCCTGTCCCCAGAGCACCCGTGCATGATGCGGTGATGATTGCAGAAAGGAAAGCTTCCCTCTCAGGCAAGGAAGGACACCGCTTCCCATGCCAAGCACTGGTCTAGGTGGGGAGGGCAACAGTAAGCATTTCCTGTGGCACTGTAAATGCTTGCCCCATTCACAGTACTGTCTGGGAAAGCAATGCAGGGAAAGTAAATTAACAGTGGTGTTTGATAAATAAAAATAAAACAGGAGCATCTCTTTGCTATGTCACAACACCCCAGTTTTTCTGTACATTTTCAGTCTATGCCACCCAAAGCCCAGATTCAGACAGTTCCTGTAGTTGCTCATGCACAGCTGTGCCCCAGTTTAAGGAAGAGCAGGGCAAATTAGTTTTCTTGAAGCCTCTGCAGACAAGCGGAGACTTAGCTGCACCCTATGGTCAGCTCCCCAGCTACCTAGCTGCAGGCAACCAGTGCAGGAGCCTCAGGATCAAACCAGGAAACAAGGACAGCTTAACAGCTTCAGGTGGAAGTTGAAAACGGTGCAAAGGCTCCTAGAATGTCTAGATGAGGGCTGCTGAAACTTCCTCATGAGAACAATGTATCAATCAGGGTTCATGTCAAATGTTGACCGAGTCCACCCAGGACGGCTGTGTAGTGGTCCCTCTACTGTGAAAATAGTGCCTGTTCATGGATCTCACCTTTTCCTTGAAATCTGAAGAAATAGCTGTTGCTGGGAGGTAACCATGAAGCCTGTCTTGTCAGCATATACAGTATAAGTAGCAAAGCTTGTAAACAGAGTGGTCCCCACCTAGGGTCTAAGAAATGGCACACAATGCGGTACTTCACAAAACTTTCATCTGCTGGCATAGTAAGGCTTTTTTTCAGGAGGGGAAAAAAAAGGCTTTCGGCTTTACCTACACATCTGTGTTTTGTGCTCCCTTCCTCATTTATTTTCCTGTCTCTCATAAATCATTAAATAATTGTCAAAAATAGCACAGCTTACTTTGGAGGTGATTAAAAAAGAGAAAATTATCGCATCACGCTCCTACAAACCAAAACATTCGCAGTAACATGCAACAGACAAAGAACCAAATATCTTACTCCCCACTGTTTAGCTTACTGTCTGACAAGGTACTTCTGTGCCAGCTGCTCTTCCCCTCAGCTGCACTGAGCTGCTTAAGCAGACACTGCTTTGTAAACACCCAGGAACAAAATGTCCAGCACCAGGGTATTGACAAATTTGTCACCCAGTCTAAAAATATCAACTGATATGTGACCCTTCCATCCCATTGCCTGGGTACTATTCAGGCAGGAGGAAATTTCCACCGAGCTCTTGAAAGCATAAGCTCTGCCAAGCCACTGTTATTTACATAAATAATGAAAAGTTTAAAATATCTAGGCTGTATTCACTCCTGGAATAACTCTGCTGGCCCTAGAGAGGTAACTAATGGGATGAACTGGGCCCTGTAAGTTTAATGTGCTGAAAGAAAGTGTTATTGTATGCGGTCGTATATAGAGAACTAAGTGATTCTAGCTAGCCAGGATGGTATAGGGATACTCAGTCAATGTTTACTCATTCATTTAACATTTCCATTGGTAGCTCCTGCCTATCTGTAGCTTCTGCTAATGCACCTTCCTCTCACCCTGCCCCTGTCCTGGGCTCCCAGTACAGCCTTACCTAACCTTCAGGCCCCTCATTTGAAAGTGTTTGGGGGCAATGCCCTGAAGTGGTGGCTGGTGGCTTAAAACCTTCATCCTCCATAGAGCACCAGCAGCAGATCAGGAGTCAGGGGAGCTGCCACAGCAGGGGCACAGGGATATTCCTCCACGGTAACCAGGAGAGGTTAATTAGAAGACTGCATGGGGATTAGGGAGGACGTGAGTGAGAGCGCCAGCTAGATCAGGGAGGTCAACATGGCCTGGGGCAAACCACATCAGTTCTTTCTGCTTCAGTTTGCTTGTACTTAGGCTGGGGGCGATAACTAGTTCACCTCACAGCCAGGTCCTGAGATGAGATGCAGGGAGCTGTGTAAAGCGCATAAGAACAAAATAGCACTGGTAGTTTGGTTTTGCAACAGAGGATGATCCTTACTGTCAGAGTGGTTTTGTAATGCAGAGGATTTCTTGCTGAATGGCAGGGATGTAGATGTGCACAAAGCTACCAGAGAACGACTTGGGTCCTATCAGACTAGAATCTTACAATAACAAGGTAATGTTTCACAGTAAAGATGCATGCTCAAAGAATGGGGTAATGAAAAAGAACTCAGACCTAGAACCGAGTTTTTTTCATGTCCTAGTGTTAAAAGGCATGTGGGGTGTGGGGCATATTCCATTATGAAGGCTCTGAAGACTGGTCTCCCCAGAATGCTGGATGCTCCCCATGAATGGAGAATATGTTTCAGATATCTTGTGTTGGAAGAGTTTTGCTTTTTTTTTTTTTCTTGTTCCCAGTGTTTTCTCTTCAAATCATCACCTAGTAATATCTCACCAAAGAGAAGGGCAGAGCTGCTGCCTGCCTAGAAGCCAGAAGCATTATGATTTTCTTACCATGCCCGTGTACTGGCTCTTTAGAGTGGGTGCTACTTGCTTGCCAAGGACTTGTGGGGCTGCACTCCCCCAAGCAGTTGTATTAGGGCTCCGTCAGCTCCCACCGCAACATCCCTGTACTGTGCTGCAAAGCAGCTGTCTCAGGGCTGATTTCCAGAAGGACTGGGCTAAGGCAGTGTCCTTCTCTTCTTTGCCTATGACAGCCTTCTTTTACAACTATGCAGGCTAAGTCCAGTCATAACAAACTATATTCCCTTGACTCAGCAAAGCATTAGAGCTTACACTTCATTGCTTTAAAGGGGGCCTGTGTGATCCGAGAACAGATCACAGAGCACCTCCCAGAGCACCTCTGCTCTCCTGGACGTTGCGGCTGCTCTACTAAACAAAAGCACAGCCCCAGGTCCACCGAGCAGAGCTATGTGTGAAAACACAGTTACCATCCATAACGTGCCACATCTAACTAGCTTTGTATCTCATCCTTACATCTCCCTGCATCTTCTTTAAAACAAAACCCCAACAAAACCAAAAAAAAAAATCTTCAAAATGGCATTTCAACTACTACATTTTTGTCTTTACCAGTAGAAGAACGTCCACAACTGAAAGCAAGTCCTTCTTTGATACAACAACTGCAGCAATGAGAAGCCGTCCTCAGGTAGGATATGATAAGCTCGGCTGTGCATTACAAATTGCTTCCTATGCCTCCCTGTCCAGCCTTGGCTTAGCAAAGACATGTAAATCAAACTAAGTCCCCTCTCAAACCTGTGAGCACTGCATATTCAGCATTTGTTTAGCGAACAGAATTCCCCATGCATTAGGAGAAATTTTAGCACAGAATGAGTCTGGAGCTCCACAAGCATCCCAAGAGGAAAACAGTAAGTAACCAAAGCAAGGAATCTAATCCTCACATCCCTCTTATTCAATGTGGTGAAAGAACTTAGTATAAACTGGCCTAAAATTTATCTTGTAAAATATTAACTAGTGGTGGTGCGGCTGCTCCTTCTAATAGCTTTTAGACGTATCTGCCAAATTCAATCTTGACAGAGAGAATGTGTTTTAGTGATGAATTTTGGGCGAAGAGGAAGCACACAGGTAAGGTTGTTGGCACTCTCTCTGGCACTGGAGGGCTCTACTTTCAGCACAGATGCCATTAAAAACTAGACAATCCACATAAGCAAGAGTTTCTGAACATACAAAATGTGTTCCACCTTGTTCCAAAATTCCTCCAGAGCTCAGCCAAAAGAAACTGCTCCTTAGTCAGTGTTTCTCCTCCATGTTGATTGCTTTTTAAATTCTCCCTTACCTGCAGCTCAATAGCAAAACCACCAAATAAGCCCCATCTAAAAGGGCCATAATTTTTACATCTGACTCATGGTTTAATTTCTGTTCCTACAGAAATGCAGAGGTAGAATTCCTTCTCAAATAAACAGAAGCATGAGCAGACCCAAGAAATACCTCTCATGCCTACACCCAAACTACTGACTTAAATTTTCCATGCTGCAGATTTAAACTCATAAACTCCATTGAATTTCATGGACTTTGGACTTAAACCACTACAGAAATAAAAAATATCCATACACACAGATTAATGTCTTTTGAAAAAAATATTTTTCTCAGATTGCACATTCAAAACGTGAACTGTACGCTGCACAGTATAGGAATACTAGTTTGCCAATCCAATTACCATCATGTAGGTTTGTGTTGATTAGTTCAGCTGTAGCCCCAAGGTGTCAAACTCAGTCAGCAGCAAGAGATGGACCCCAGGTGTAATTACAGTCAGTGGCCAAGACATGTCTCCTGCGCTGCAGAATGTTCTCCATCTGGAAATGCCCTTGTCAGAGGGAGGTCTGGACAGTCTTCAGGTAGATTGCAGTAGAGCTTTAGGGAAAACATGCTGCTCCAGTTAGAGGCTGCCTGCTCATTCACCCACCACCATTTGCCTTCTTTCCACTGTTTCCCAGCTCTCCTCATTGTCCCTCTGCTAAATGAACCAAGCAGTGCATTTCAACCACAGTCCAATGACACAGGAAGCAAAAGCCCCCATATCCATGCTGGCAGGCTTTCTCTGCAGCCCCAAAGGCTACAGATCAGGTGAAACATTGGCTATGCTGGAGTCACTGCAAGTTTTATCCCAATTCTAGCGCTGTCAGGCAGCAAGGGCAGTTTTGCACTGGCTGGATTTGGGCCACTGGCCATCTCTTTTCTAGGTCTTTGCAGCTACCAGGGCACACGTGGATCACTGCAGCATGGACAACACGTGGAGAAGTCTGTTTTTTCAAGGACCTTGTCCAGTGTTAGAGCAGGATTTATTTCACTGTTCTAATTGCTGCTTTGAGTACGAGGGTGAGGGGACAGCCTCCATGCTGGAAACAATAATGCAGCTGTCCTTTCCACAGCTACCAGATTTGGGTATTAATGCTTTTCACCAAGGGATGTTTTATTTTAATAACCACTCAAATAAATAAATAAATAAATACATACATAAATAAATATTACTTTGTGCTTTATAAGCAACATTTGTCCAAAGTCTTTGAAGTGCTTTGCCAAGCCGAGTCTTACTATTTCCTGTGAGTCCCAGCAACCCCAAAAGCCCAATTCTGCTTCCATTTATATCAAGAGGAGCAAGTCCAGCCTCTGAGGACTTGCCTGGCATTACACAGTGAGCCAATGACTGACAGGGCAGACATTGCTCAGGTGCCCTAATTCCTACTTTCATGCTGCCTGCCCTTAACACCACCATTTGTACCATGTTCAAAGAAGAGCAAGTTCTATAAAAATAGAAAAAAATACCTACTTCTTCATTTTCAACACTGTTTGCACAATGTCTCTAGCCTTGCAGGGCACCAAGGCTATTTGGTCTATTGATACTGTTCATTTAACACCGTATTTAAAGCCGCCTACGAGGGCTCTGACCTGCTGTTACCTCCTGGGAAATTCTGGTAAGCAATCTATGCATGCCAGACTCTATGTCTGTGCAATATGTCAACCCGCTTCTGGTTGTCTCTTCTACTGTCTTGTACATCAGAGACATCTGCAAAGAAACAAGATCCTGTCTTTTCTTGCTGCTTCTCCTCCATGCTCCAGGTCTGACTGCTATCACCAGAGCAATACGGTGTCACGGGTGGTGGAACAGAGAAATGATGATGCCCGGAGCCAGGAAAAAAACAAACCAAAGCGCCCGCTTTGGATGTGTGCTTGCAACTCCAACTCAACAAAGAATAAATGTGGAAACCTGGAGCAGAACACTGCTGTACTTGAAAGCTGTGCACAGGGCACAGGTAAGCTTTTCACATTTCTACTGTATTTAATTGCAGAAGGATTCAGTTCCCTCTAAACAGCATTGAGTTAACTCTTATTAAAAAGACATGATCTTCATCTAAGAGAATCTGTAATGTACCTTATCTTGTGCATCTACTCCTTCTTGTGCTCTTTATAAGAATACAACTTTTAGCACCAGTGGCAGAGAAGTGCTGCCCTGCTCAGCAGACGATAAGAGCTGGGTGAACATCTCATTGTATGCAGCTTATGACAACTGTAAGGTTGGAAGGGAACTCTGGAGAACATCTGGTCCAACCTCCTACTCAAGATAGGGCAAGTTGGGTAAGGTGACTGAGGGTCTTCTTGAGTTCTGAGAATTCCTTAGGGTGGTGATTTCCATTTACAAGTGATCTCCGTATTTCCCACAAACTTGATTCCACAGGTTCATTCATTTTTATATCTTAATGAACAAGTGGCTTATATGGGTGCTCATCAGTTTGTGGACTATCCACGAATTTCTCTCCTTTTCTTCCTCCTCCAAAAGAAAAGGAGGAATTCTACAGATGTTTGTAAGAGAAACTTGGAAAGAAGGAGAGGTGAGAATACCTGGGGGGGCGGTAATAGTTACAAACAGTAAAAACAAAATTGTGTTTGTGAGCACTTTCAGACAGCTTCTGCCCAGCTCCAATCATGTCTACTTACATGGCCTTGATCTGTGCTTTCCCTAGCTTGGTACTAGCAGCAGCCAAGGGGCATGCAGGGTACATGGCATTTTGTACTGCAGCCTTCCTCACCTTCAGCATGGGAGTGCAGCAGCTTTGAAAATGCAGTCCCATAACTTAAACCAAACTGCCTGTCACTCCAGGCAGAATCAGCTTGGGTGGTTTTGGTTCTCATTCAGCAGGCTCTAGTAGTCAGCAACCTCTGTTTGCACTTACAGCTGGAGAGTGCAGCTGCAGTCATCTCTGGTGTAAACAATCAATCAGTAACTCAGAGGCTTCAAGCAGATTTTGCAGCCCTCTCTGAAGAAATGCATGTGCTTGTGGGGTGGAGGACACAAAAACTTGCTTCCTCTCTGTAAAGATGATTGAGATCAGTCTTTAAAACACACTCGTAATGAAAAACGTATTTTAAACACTATGTGAAATAGCTGCCACATTTTTGTGCGGTACCCTGCTCCCCCAAAATACGAAATTAGGGTGGATGTTGGTTTTCGTTGTTTTTTAAATGCTCATGCCAAGGAGCTTTCTGTCACATTATGATGGACAACCAGGGGTACATCCTCACTCATCCATGACGAGATCTTTCATTTCTTACTAAGGTGAGCATGCAGTTCAGCTTCGAAGGCCATCTTGTCAAAGGTGCGCGTGTTTGTCTCCTCTCGCACCTTTTCCCGGACATGGAAGGATGCTCGAGCAACAGACCTGGCATTTTCTAAGACAGTCTTCTTCTCCTTGGAGATCTGCTCACTTCTCTCCAGCTTCCTCTCTATAGAGAGGAGAATTTCCCTGCGCCGTAGGTCCTCATACTGTTCCACCTTTTGCTTGTTCATCTTCTGCACTTTTTCCTTTTCCAGACGGCTCAAGACCACTTTGCGGGCTTTTTCCTGGACAGCCTCTTCAGCCACCTGTGCAGCATGCTGGAGCTTTCTCTCTCTCTCTCTAGCCAGTGCTTCCAAGTGCTCCCTCTGCTCTCTTTCCTTCTTCTCTGCAGCCAGTTTAGCTCTCTGGATCTGCATGTCCTCACGCCTGGCCTTCTCCCTCAGTTCCTGGTTCCTCTTCTCCACAAGCTGCTCGTAGTTCTCCTGAGCCTTTGTCAAACTCATCTTCAGGGATGCCTTCAGCATTTCCTTCTCTTCTGCCTCTTGCTTGGCCAGTTCCTTGAGCAAGGCCTCATGCTTCAGCTTCTCTGCTTGGTTGAACAGTCTCTTTTCCTTCTGCAGCTGCACCTCCTTCTTCAGCCTCTTCTGTGCAGCTGTGGACAGCTTCTCTTGTAGGAGCTGCTCTTCTCGCTCCTGGTGCTCCTTCTTGACCTCTTCTTTCGCCTTCAGGTTGAGCTCTTGATGGAGCTTTTTCTGCTTGTCCTCCTTGATGGCCCTCTCCAGCCTCTCCTTCCGCAGCCGCTCCTGCTTCTCTGCTTGCTCCCGCCACCTCTCCTCACACACCAGGAGCTGCCTCTGCTTCATCAGGGCGGCTTCCTCCTGCTCCTGGTTCAGTCTCCCTCGCCGCTTCTCCACCTGGCTCTCCCACATCCTCTGACCCTGCAGGAGGGCCCTCTGCTTCTCCTTCTCCTCTCGCTCCTTCCGCTGTTCAGCCAGGCGCCGCTGGCTGTCCCACTGCAGGTGGGCTGCCTGCCGCTGCTCCCGCAGGAGGTTGGCCTCCTGGTGCTTGGCGATCATTAGAGCCGCGATCTTCTTGTCTCTCTCCGGCACCTCTGAGAGACCCTTCTTCCTCTTCACCTCCCTGACGATCCTCTCGACTCTCTGGGCAGTCTGTGGTGAGTGGCTGAGGTCGCCCAGGCTGAAGCTGCGCCCCAGCAGAGCCCCATTGGCGGCGGCTACCCCCCGACCCCGGCCGCACACCTTGCCCCCGCGCTCCCGCAGGCTCTCCCCGCTGTAGGACGACGAAGCGCCCGACTCAGAGGAGGTCTTGCCCCAGCTACCCTCGCGGCGCTTCTGCAGCGAGTCCAGGGAGTGGCTCTTGCCCTTGGCACCCCTCGATGCCCTGGCCCTCCCCCCGCCATGGGCCCGGGGCCCGCCGGCAGCCGCGGCCGCAGCCC
>WBMY01003300.1:325559-338136 GCA_013397315.1 Donacobius atricapilla
GCCCTGGCTCGGGTGCCTGGTAAGCGCCCGGCCCGCCGGGAGGGTGTCCTTCCCTGCAGGCGTCCCCGCTCCTTGTGCGCGCATCCCTGCATCCGCGCGTCCTGCCCTGCACCTGCCCCTCCGTCTTTCCCTGCAGACCTTCCCTAAATGAGCGGCACTTTCACCGTCGTGCCCGCTGTTTTGCGCTGTTCCTGCACACAAACAAGCCCATCTGTATTTACCATTAATACAGACAAGAATAAAAGGGGTGTAAGAAGGCACAGGAGATGCTAACCTAGTTTTACAGATGGCAAACTGAGCCCCAGGGAGATGAAGGTGCCTGCCTTGAGCCACCTAGGGAATTCATGCCAGAGCTGGAAAGGAATGGTAAAGCTCTCAGATTTAATTTCAGGGCAGTTTCCAACCATGAAACCTTATTCCCTTTTCTGCTAGTGTAAGTAAGCTATTGCTTGGTGCAGAGAAGCGACAGGCGATACAGTACACCTTTTTGAGTACCCACTTTTGATATGGTGCTTGCAGTTACTTTGAAATATCCCTGGTTTCTACAGGAATCCTGGGCTCAACAGCCTCAGTGGACTTGAGAAATCCTTTGCTCTGGAAATACCATTCAGCCAAAAGAGGATCACTGCTGCTTGTGGAGCTGCAGAGCATCTGTGCCACTTAGTGGAGCAACTCTGATTCTTTTCAGGCGAGGACATGAGTAGTAAATGCACCATTAGTCACTGTGTTACGAAGTCAATGTTTTTCAGCAATTTCTCATTTAACTTCTACAGGTATGCCTTAATATGCTTTGCTTTAATAAGGAAGGATATGGTACTCACCAAACAACTTTCCAGGATGGCCCAGGACAAGGATACAGAGCAAAAGAAGGACTCAAAAAGGCTTGGGAGTTCTTAGCAGAAAGCTGAGGAGCTGCAGGTTGGTTGTCATTTCATATTCTACAGGCAAAGACTGTGCTGATGAATGCACAGGGTAATGATCCATCCACAGCAAGTGAGCAAACTCCACCAATAAGCCATATTGACTAGTCTGGTCTCATTCATTCATCATCATGGTATAGTCTGCAGGGGACAGTTATAAAGCTTGGTTATTAGTCATGTGTAAAATCCTGAGGCCCGGGAACAGCTCTGCTGTATGAAGAGCCCAGCCTTCTGGCTGACGGGGCTAACCATTAATACTTGCTGTAGCACCATAGCTGTCAAGCTATAGCCCTGTTCCCTCCTCATGGGAAGTATTAAGCTGGCAAGTGTATATGCCGGGTAAGGTGTAGACTACTCCAGGTTTTTGGCATGTTGCTAATTGCTATTTCAGCCTTCATCGGGACTGTATTTGGGCCTTGATCTATTCAGGTTTCCGTGTAGATCTTTGGGAGTCCTGTAAGTGGTCTCCCAAATGCAATTAAAAAGGGATTTATCAGGGGATTTTTAGAAGCAGTTGGATGTGACTTTAGGAGACATTAACACACACTGTCCAAACACAGAGTCATATCCCTACCTCATCAAGACTAAAGGAGACTTGGGATGGGGAAGGAGGAGATCATTGGAGGAGTTAAGTGGATCGCTGCTAGTGAGTCATTTTCACAATTATAAAGCCTAATTCTCTGTTGGCTAGATATGTCTAGAAATCTATGTGCTCAGGTGGAGCAGTGCTATAAGGTTACGCTTTAATAATAATTTTTCAATTTTTCAATTTTTCAATTAGCAAGAGATGCAGGACAATGGAAAACTGGAACTACAGATAGAGTGGGTGGAAATTTTTGTATCACTTCAACAAATTCTTCTGTATGCCTTCCATTGCTCATGCATTATTTACCCTTTTCCCCATCCAACTTTAAAACTACTAGTACCTGGGTTCTTTGCTGTCTTCATGGGAGCTATTTCACAGCCTACTACAGCTCATTGGTAAAAGCTTTTGAGTTACTTTCAGCTTCGGTTTTCCCTCTCTTTGTTTTGTCTTCTCTAAGTAATTTGCACTCCTTCCTGCTTGGGCATATGCCTTACAAATGTTTGTAAACTGTTTCTATGTCCCCTCAGAGATAAGGAACACATACTGTCATCACAAATCAATCCCCCATAGTTGCACAAGGAGCTGTCACCTTCTGTCTCCTCCCAGTGTATCAGACTCTTATGGTAGCCGGAGCCCTGAACTGAGCAGTGGATTCCTGCCCAGGACTTAGCTCTGTATTGCCTGGCAGGGTAGCTGCATGCACATTGCTGGCGCTGGTGCGTTGCCTTCCTTCTCTCTAGCTAATTTCTTTGTGTCCCCTTCTCTAATTTTCTACCTCTTCTAAGGTTAGATCAATATAGTTTGGATTTCCAGACCTCTTCCCTCCTCTGCCAAGAAGAATGTTATTTGTTGAATTATTTCCTCCTTGCTAAATGGCCTTTGTTTTCCAGTTTGAATCCTGTCTTCATCTAGTTTGCAGTTTCTACTTTCTGTCTCAGGCTTTTTATACTGTTGTTGGGATGACCCTGATCCTGACCCTGACCTATTGTGTAGCTACTTCAGTTCTCAGCCTATTCCCTCTTGCCTAGACTCTTCCTGGTTTTGCACCAGAATATTCTTGCACTCTTCCTGGTTTTGCACCAGAATATTCCCACACCTTCCTGAGCCCTGCGGATAAGGGGAAAGTGACAGCCTTGGGGAGAGGATAGTAAGGAGCCCTCTGACACAATTTTTGCTGGTATTTCCCAGGCATGTTGCCCTTCTCTTCCTAGCTGCTGTTGGGACACAGGCACCAAGCATCTGCCCAAATATGGCCCTTCCCTGCCCAGATGCAGCTCCTGCCCCTCTCCCAGGACACACCAGAGCCTCTCCAGCACAACCTTCTTTTGTCAGCTGGATGGTTTAAACACTAATTTAAAACTTCACTGAGGCACTCAGTCTAATGTTTTACTCATCCCCATTGCCATGGTATCCCTGGTTCCTTCCTTCTGAACAGCTACTTTGTCAAATGCCATAATCCTTTGTTTACAGTCCTACAGCCCATCCACCTAAGTGATTTTACAGCCTGCTGTGTGATAATGCTGAACATAAAGTCACATTTGACTTTATACATTGGGCTTGCCTGATAGCCAAGGTCCAAAGCTCAGCATGCCACAATGTCAGTGTAACAACCTGACAAAAGCCAAAGTGCTCTCTGAGATTTCAGTGTTGGTTCATTTTTTACATTTCCCTTGCTTTGCCTTTGGTTTTTGTTACCCTGTGCTTCTGCTCTGCCGGCAGACCTGGCACAGCTTGCCTTTCCCTTCCTCCATGGGTGGCAAGATGGGTGTTTGCTTTCCTCCTGCTGCCACAGACTGCCTGCCAGGGAGAGGTGGCAAGGCCTCCCTCCTCTGTGGCCCTCTGCCAGGCTGCTCTGGTGTGGTGAGTGCACAGCATCCTGAGAGACTTCAAAGTAACTGCCCAAAGCTGAGGCATTGTCCCCACCACTCACAGCCCAGAGGCTTTGCCTAATGTCGTCAGCTGTGGCGGACCCTCATCAGAGTCTCTAGGGAAATGGAGCTTCTGGCTGGGGCAGATGCACAGAACAGGGAAGCAGAGAAGAGATGGGGTGTGAGGAGGTAGCTGGGAATGGTGACATATGGTGGGGGGCGATGCAGAGGGCTACTGCCAGAAGCGAAATATTTGGCAGCCGCTGGGGACAGACTTGCATTGCAAATACTATATCTTTCACCCTAATATAAAGCTGGAGTCTAAGGCCAGTGTGCTGATGGTGAGTTGTTATTTGTGTTCATCTTGCTAGGAAACACCGTGGTGTGTGCTGTTTGCTGTCTCACTGAAAACAGTTAGTCCTCAGTAATTTTGTTCGTCCCTGGCTGGGATCTGCAGAGAGTCGTATCTCTCTGTATTGAGGACTGGCAGCAGTGTTGCTGCATGGATGCTTTATTGGGGTCATATTGAACAGCTCTGTCTTTAGCTTTGTGCAAGTTTGGCACATATGCAGGAGTTTTGTATTTGGGTAAACCTGGTGAGTTACCAGGGCTGTTTGAATAGGTATATGGTAGGCTGGCAGAGAAAATGAAAGGAAAAAACCTTGTCACTGCATATTTCCACAGAAACAAGCATAGATGTGAGGGTCCATTTTATTTGGTTTTCAAGATATTCTGTTGTCAGTGGTTATTTCTGGAGCAATTAGAATGTTGGCATATATTGGCAGAAACCAAATCTCAGATGTGGCTGTTGAATCTAATGCACGCAGGTCTTCTGGTCAGGCTTGGCTTCTGTAGAAAACTCATGGGTCATGAGGGAATTATGGAACCCTTGCACACAGTGAATCATGGAGGATTTAGCCTCAGGGTCATAGAGTGAACTTCAGATGAGGTAAACAAATATCTGAAATGAGTATGAGGATGTCTTTGTTATGAGAGGTCAGAGTATGCCACAGGAGTGATCCATGCAGGCCTACAAACTACATGTGCAAGAGCTACTGTCCATATACAAATAGTGCAGTGACCCAGAATAGTCTCTAATAAGCAACTGCCAGTGTGTGTAAAATCAACAGGAAGGCTACATCCTAATGCTACATGGTTACATTTTCAAGCTGAAGCTGAAATGCAATTAACATGCCTTGCATTTACTTGAAAACTGTTGGTTTTGAGCAAATGATCAGTCTTGCATGCTGCTTCAGTTTCCAAGCTGTGCTATTTATTCTAGCGCAGCCTGGAAATCACAACAGGAAACTATTGAAGAACAGTGGGAAATGTGACATTGCTGGTGATGCTCTTCCAGGGAAGTAAAATGCAAAGTGTAATCAAACAGAACAAACTGTCAGATTAAGACTGGAGATTTAAAATTATTTTCGTTTTAACTAATCTGAGGTGTTTATTAGCTGAATAATAAGATTATTTCTCTTTTTGTATGATTTTTACCTTCACCACTGCTTCGATTTTTATCAGTTAGGTATTTTTAGAACTGCAAAAATCTCACATCACTCGTCCTTCGCCTATTGGAAGCCACATCACAACACAGTATTCTAGGATATAGTATTTAATGTTCCAATTTAAAGATGAGCTACTTTTCCATTCCTAGATTGTACTTGGTCTTGTCTGATGGTGCTGTGCCAAGGAGCTGACAGCCAGAAGGAAAAGATTTGCTGTTTGCTTCTGCTCTCATCTGGGAGTGATGCGCAGCAGGGAGCATGAGAGGGGTCAGGAGTTGGAAGCTGGACCTTTCCTTGTTTTGCTGTCCATACACCCATGCTTATGGAATGTACAGGATGTATATGGGGCCAATGCATTCAGCCTGCATTGGTGTCTATTATGGCCTGAGGAGAAAGGCAGAGAGGTATTAAACCCATGATGCCTGCTCTTGAATTCAGGAGAACTGGAAGACAAATATCCCACTCATGGAGGCAAAGTGAACACACATGGGCAGGGTTGCATCACTCTCCTGCATTAGGTCCACAGGCGGTAGCCCAGGCCTGAATTGCCCCCGCTGTTTTAACACTGTTTAACAAAGACTTGAGCTACCAACACTGCCATGACTTTGTCCAAAGCCTCTTATGAATAATTATGCTTAATTATGGGTGAATGTCTGCAGCTGAAGCCTACTACCCACAATGATAGGATTACGTTTAAATTCCTCAAGTTATACCTATAGTTATCTGCTTAGACTTTGGAGAGGATAACCTCTATTATTCTTTTACAGCATGAGCTGGGATTCTGAGTTCCTTAGGCATCAGAGAGCATCTGTCCAGAACCCCAGAGGCCATACGAGTTCCAGTGCAGTTCAGAACCCATCATCTGAATCACATGTGAGCAAAACCTCCCCAAGGGGGGAAACTGTTCTACCTGAAGAATGAGTAATTGCAACTGGAGACAGTGCCACATGGATTTTTCTTTTCCATTGGGCTAATTTCTGGGAATAAAGCCAACTGGAAGACTGCTAGAAGAAAATCTTCCTAACTGATCATATTTGCAATCAATTTTTATGCCAGATGTCACCTCGGAAAATATGAAAGTCAGCAGACAGTAGTTCTAGTATGCAGCTTGAAAAGGGCTGATTTTTCTATAAAGAAAAGATTTGCTGCTTTCTTGAGGTGTACAGAGTCTGTATGTAGCCAAACAATGCAAAATCATGTGGAAAGAACAGGTGGGAATCCAAGAAGTTAACAAATGTCCTTTAACAAAAACCTACTGTATAATAGAAAGACTTCTACAGCTACTCTTAATTTTGAAGAATTAGTCAAGAGATGCCCGACTTTCTTAATTTAAGAGTAAATTAAGAAAGAGTTGGCAGAGGAGAAGCTGAGAGTAAATTGGGCTGCCTTTTGGGAAATTGTGGAACATGAAGTTGTTGGAAAGATGGAAGGGTTGAGAACAATGGATGTTAGACAGGAACTGGTTCAGTTCTTTGCTTGTCACTTTTTTTACTGAGCAAATTGTATGAGTTGGTATCTATGGGATCTGTACCACCCTCTTCCATCTGTGAAGAGGAATAATAGCACCTTCCCTAAGCAGTGCATAGTCAATGCGATAATGAAGCTATATATTAAATATATTAAATAAACTTGGCAGTTCAAGGGTTTTAAGATGGTTGGATGGTAACTTAAATTGCTTACAGGATTTTATGGTGAAGGAGGTCTTGTCCTTCATCCTCTTTGATCCCCTTTACCTCTTTACTGTAACACATTAGCAGTGATGCAGCTACTGTATCACTGAACATACTAAAGGGGGTGGGATGGATAGTTTACCATAGGAGTTTTGTAGAATTGGTGCTTCCTATACATATGTATATAGGTCAGATCCTGCAGTTTCTCTCCTTGAACTAACAGGCTCATTGTACTCAGTGATTTGGGTTTTGTTGTACAATTTTTTCTTCCAACTCTCATGCTTTTTAGCACACTGTAGGGATGAGATTCGTGAGATGGTGCTAGTACAGGTCCATGGCACTGAAGAACACCAGAGTGAGATACCTGGAGATAGTGCAGGATGGGTGCTGTACAGTAGCGCTGTGTCCAGGCAAGTTGTTCTGCTGGGACTTGAATGCCATTTCTGGGACATGGGTTAGGTGCCAATTGTACCCCAATGAAGCAAATGCTAAGAAGGCAAATGTGATCATCTGGTTTATTCGGCAACGTGTCTCTGATAGAAAGGGAATACACTACTGGTTTGCAAGTTACTGAGGAGACCCTGTGCAGAACACTGTGTGTTATTCCTGTATTAGGAAATCCTGCAGGCAAGACTGGTGTTAAAAACGATTAAATTAAGTTTGAGACAGCAGGGCTAGTTAGGATGATCAGTGAACCAGTAAGCTAGCCTTAGGATAACGCACTAAAAGTGCTTCTATCTTTGAGCCTGTAAAATGAAATTTGAGGCAGGATGTGGCAGGCCTTTAAAAATATGCAAAGGACCAGGCAATTTGCTCAGCCTTTCATGTATCCTGCATTTTGCTGTGCTAACCCAGGGACATGTCACATTCACCCTTGGAAATGCAGACTCTGAAGAAACTCCTGCGAAAACCAGAGTGGTTTGTTGACTTCAACTGTAGCAAGACCTACAGGAAACTCCCTTTTCCTTGCTCTGAACACTTAGCCCTTAAGTGAAGTGGAATAAATACCATTGTGCTCTGTGGCTTGAAACTAGCACAACTGGAGCAGAAGTCAATTTGCTGTATTTGAAAGAAAATTAATTAAGGCCTCATTTGTTTCCCTCAGAGAGAAAAGCTCTGGGTAGTTTCCAGGAGATGATTTTTTATAGCTTCTCTGGTACAGGCCTATATGTATAGAACAAATGTTGTGCAGCTTCAAGACCCAAATCCCTATAAACTCCATGTTATGCATTGAGTCTTCTGGCTCCCATGCAGCTCTAGTGACTGCTGCACAACTGTATGCTGCATTTCAAGTCACAGAAACAAAAAAATCTCTTAATGCAGTGCATATTTATGGTACTCCCAAGAAGAGGAATGTCATGGCAAGGATGATGCTTATTGCCAGGTTTAGCCTTACCTGTTCTTCATCAGCAGACTGTGAACTCAAGTGTCCTACCAAGGCAAAAGAGTGGATGGTGTGCCAAAATTTCTCTTTCATTCTGTTTTTTTCCCATGTTGCTTCTATAGTCTTTTGGAGATGAGCTGCTCTATTTTCATCTTCTCTGAATATTAATAATGAATAATGCCCTGCTAAACACAAAAAATGTGCGTGGGTTCCAGTGATGATACTGGAAGTGTAACTGAGGGCTATCAGAGCAGGAGATGTGTGCAGAAGGAAGTGGGGAAAAAACAAAAGCAAAACAAGAGATGTATAATCTAAAGGAGGCTTGTGGGCTGTGAGGATTTCAAAAGCTCTTAAGAACTGATTTACTCCTGCACAAATCCCATTTCAAACAAGTTGCCAATGAATAGGTCACAGAGGTGTTACCGGCAAGGAGGCAAAGGAACAAGAGTGTGTGTGGCTTTCATGTATGCCCAAGTGGGAGATGCTGTTTGCTAGAATGAGGCCTGGCATGGTGGCAGCTCCAAGAAACAAAAGGCATCTCTGGTGTGATGCCAGCTACCTGCTTCCCCCCTGGAATCTGTATGTGGGTGCTTGATGAAAACAGAAACATGTGAGTAGCTCTCCTCATCTTGGCAGTAAGAGCTCTTTCTGAGAAAAAAGGGTTTGTGAAAAAGTCTTATGAAGCCAAAAAGTCTTTGATGACTGAGCTGGGAGCTCAGGGTGTCTGTAGCAGCCTGCCCTTAGAGTGAAGCTGTCTTAGTCTTTTGGTTTGCTAGCTGGGCAGCAATGTGGAGGAGAGAACAAACAGCATGGAGCAGGTACAGCACTCCCTCTTTGTCTGCAGGGGCACACAGCACTGGGGAGAAGGAGGTCACATAGGATGGTAATTTTACCAAGGGCTCATGACCAGGGATAGATTGTGTGACAGCCTGAAGTAACATTATCTCTTAGACTATGTTTTTTCTCCTCTGATAGTGCTTAGAGTGTCACGAGACCTTTCTTAGCTGAGCACTACCGTCAAAAATCATATTTTATCAGTGACTTTTCTCAGAAGTGAAGCTACCTTGAAATTGGAGTCATGTTAGATATGTGGCACCTGAACAGAGTTCAATGACTTTTGAAGTTGTATTGGGTTTGCATGGCCAAGCTTTGGTAGCAGTGGGGAGGGGTACAGGGGTGCCTTCCGTGAGAAGCTGCTAGAAGCTTCCTCCATGTCCAGCAGAGCCAGTCCCTGGTGGCTCCACAGACAGATGTGCCTCTGATCAAGGATAACCACCAGTTAGATATGGTAGTAATGCCTGTCCTTGAAGGACTGCGCCCCGTGGAAGAGTGACCCACACTGCAGCAGTTTGAGCAGCACTGTTTGTGGGATGGACTCAGGCTGCAGCAGTTCACAGAGGGCTGGTGCTTCTGAGATGGACTCAGGCTGGAGAAGTTCATGGAGGGCTGTCTCCTGTGGGAGGGACCCGCAGTGGAATAGGGGAAGGACTCCCCTTCCTGAGCAGTGTGAGAAGCCATGGGTGATGAACTGATCTTAACCCCCGTTCTGTCCTCCTGCGCTGCTGGGGGAGGGAGTGGAGCTCAGGAAGGAGGGAGGGGTGGAGGGAAGGTGTTTCAAAGATTTTATTTTACTTCTTATTATCGTGCTCTAATTTTTTTTACTAATAAATTCAATTAATGTCTGTAATCCTGGATTTGCTCGTGATGGTATTTGATGAGTGATCTCTCCTGGTCCATATTGCAACTCATGAACCCTTTGTTACTTTTTCTCTCTCCTGTCCAGCTGCAGAGCAGAGTGATAGAGAAGCTTTGGTGAGTGCCTGGAATCCAGCCTGTGTCAACCTACTACAGAAGTCCACCATAGGAGGGAAGGAATGGGCAGGCAGATGTGTGCAGGAGGGTAAGAAGTACCATTTGTTTTCACAAGGTTGTGAAAGGCTTTTGGTAGTTCGAATGGCGGGATGAAAATTTCAAGTCTGGGATTAAAAATGTGTTTCTTTTATCTGATTAAGCCAGTGGCAGATCTGGATCCAGAGGGCAGCAACTGTCCCTGTGAGGTCTATCAAAGAGTGCAGAACAGTGTGCATTTGCAGCACTATGAGAGATGTTTTATATTGTTGTAAAATGTGTCCTCTCCAGCCCAGCTTTCATTGCCAATCCCACTGCTGCAGGTGTGCCAAAAAAACAGGGCAAGATGTGGTGTGGGGTGTCTCACTGCCCCTGTGTGTGGGCTGCCCTTTTCCCCAGCCCTGTGCTAGTAATTCTGATCAAATCCCATTGGTGTCTCTGCCAGAAAGGAGTCTATTGATGGACTAAGACTTATATAATAGTAGAACTCCTTCTGTGGAGTAAAAGCAACATCCATAACCATTGGATAAGAAATTAATTGTTTAATCAGATGGGGCCACACAAAATAAGTATGCATTGACCTTCTAGTGGAGTCTGGCAGCTTTTATGCTTTAAAATTTCTATTACTGAAAACGAAATGTTTCAATGAATTATTTATTTTCATCTCCATTCAAGCAACCTGAAAGCAAACATTAGGAAAATTGTGCCAAAATACCTGGGTTGAGACCATAAGCTTTGTGCCCTGGGGAGACGTGCTCTGGTGGTGGCAGGTCCTGGCCTTCCTTTATTGATACATGTAATAAAGAGAAAATGTTCCACTTCTTTCTTCAGAACCTGGAGCCTGAAAAGATTGGAACAAGTCAGTCACAGGCATTGGCCTGGAAGAGGGTTGTAACTGTTCTGGGGGCAGTTGGTGGCTTTTACTTCCTCTGAAGTATTGGCAGTTGGCTATTGCTGATAACAGGATGTTGGATTAGACTGGCTGGTCATCTGATGCAGGGTGGCAGATCCACTGTAAAAGGCGTTAGTTAATGTCTGTGTGATACTTTGGACATTTAAGATGGCCTGTAAATGCTGATTTCTGTGATTCCACGATAAACAAAAAATATAAGTGCAGCCAAATTAGCGTATCTGAGGCCTCAAAAGAAGAAGATACTGTTTTTTATTATGGCTTGATACAGTTATAAAGAGAAATATGTATGAATGAAAATTATGGGAACAAAGTATGGCACAGAAATGAAAGGATGTCTAAATGTTTAAAAAAGTTGAACTGGTTGAAGCCAAAAATGTGATGAATCAGCCCCTAATGAGGGGTCATTTTAGTGAGAATTTGCCAGGAATTGCACCTTTCTCTGTGCATTAATGCCATTACTGTGGCAGCCTCCTCACAGCTCTTTTATTTCAGAGTTACAAAGGTTTCTCAACTTTTCCTTCAGGTCCAGGACAGCTGCACTAATTGGTCAAAGCACAGCAAAACACAGGCCAACATTTTCACTCTGTGCCTTCCACCTTTGTATCTGAGGTTTCACAAAAAGAACAGCTGTGTGAATCAGCAGGTTTGTGTGCAGCTCTAGTTCCCACTCTTCCTTCCTGCCTTTAGGCAAGTTTTCCGGATGATGATGTAGGGGTTTTTTTCCTGCTTTTTGGTGTTGAAGTGCTTACAAGGGGAGTATTTGTAGGGAACGTTTTGTGATGTATCATATTCATCTCATACATTTGATGAAATGATGGTAAGCCATTGGTAAGCTATAACCTATTATGGGCTTTTACTATGAATGATCATCATACTATGGCAGAAAAATAGGTGAACTTCCCTTCACCTTTTCAGTAGAACTACATATGGTTCCTTCCCCATATAAGAGCGAGAACAGCTCACTCTCTACAGCAAAATATGAATAATGTAGCAGATCCACAGAAGGCAGATGTTAATTCAGGCAATAGAAAGGAAAGCAAAGCAAGGAATCCTTCCTTGATTCCCTGAAGGCACTTGTGGGTACAGGAGTGTTGTCTTCACCTTTTTACGGAGAGGCTGTAAAAAGCAGATGAAGAGAGAGGAGGTGGCAAGAAGGTGTAAGCATCCCCCTACACCTGTATGCACTAAACCCCTGTGAGCTTGAGTGTGCCCTCCTGCAACAGCCCAGCCTCGGACCTTTCAGCCAGAGATCTGGCTCTGCTGGTGCCGCACAGCAGCACGGACCCAGCTGTGGCTTGTGCTACCACGGTGCCACCAGCGCAGTGACGAGGGGTGTGCCAGCAGGTGAGCTGGTGGGACAGGGCCAGGAAAGGGCTGGCAGGAGCGTGCCTGCTGCAAGAGCATTGCCACGGCTTCTGTGCCGCTGTGCCAAGTTCGCAGTAGCGTGTCCACGGCCGAGTCTCCGCACTGCCCGAGCTCTGCGGCGGCGAAGGCAAGGGGCACCCTCGCCGTGCGCTGCCTCCGCGGCGCGGCCGGCAGGGGCTGGCAGCGCAGGGAAACGGCCGGGGCTGTGCAATGCCGCTCTGCCTGCTGCCGCTGCGGAGCCGCTTCTGCTCCGGCTCACAGCGGCGGAACGCCGCAGAGGGATTCAGCTCCGCTCACAGCCGCTGTGCCCCGGTGCCGGGCCGAGAGCGAGCGCCACGTGTCCCTGCAGCCGCACGCCGCCCCGCGGAGAGGCAGGGAGGCTCGCAGCGCTCCCGCCGGCTGCCAACAGCGGCCGTCGCTGGTTGCGGCGGGGCGGCGCTCTGCTCTGCTCCGTCCTGTCCCGTCCCGTCCCCCAGCGGCGGCTGCCGGTCCCGGTCCCGGTCCCGGGCCGCGCT
>WBMY01003300.1:338153-445302 GCA_013397315.1 Donacobius atricapilla
CCCGGCCGCCTCCCTTACATAATGCCACCTGTGGTACCTGCGGCTCCCTCGTGTCCCCGCGGCGGGTGGTCGGTGGTGACGGCAGAGCTGGGCTTTCTCTGAGGGCAGCGCTCTGAAAGTGTGCGTGTGCTTGGGCGTGAGGATTCGCTTGGTGCGGGATGAACCTCTGGGATTTAATACCCCTGAGTAACAGCGGGTGAGCGTTCGCCGCTGTCTTCTCTTTTTCTTTTCGTAGAGCTTGTGGGTGCGTGGGGAGACAGGGAAAATGGTGTCTGAGATGAAGGTGGTAGTGAAGGCACTACTGTGGGCAATTCGACGTGAGAAACTTCGTGTTTGTTAGGTTTTCATCTTTGCTTTCTTCTTTATGGTGCCTTAACACCGACCAGAGGTCAGAGCTTCCCTAGCAGCTGCCTTTACACGTGTGCAGTGCTCAGGCTGAGCTTCTACGTGTGCGTGTAACAAAGCTATGGTAAATCCCCAGTTAGAAGACCTGGAACTCAAAAATGGCTATGCTAGGCTTCTCAGAACTGACAGGCAATAATTGTTGTAAGTATCCCTAAAATTGAGTAAAGGATAAAAAAATACCATAATAAATTGTTCTTATTTCTAATATACCAACGGAAATAGTGACACAGTTTTTCATCTTTGTGGTATTCTTTTAAACAGATTAATGCAAATACAGTAGTTCCAAATGGTTGCATTCTCGAGGGGGTTTACATTATTGTGGGGAATGGACGTGATCTCAGTATAGTTACAGTAACACGGCTTTTGTTGAGTGGAAGGGGATGAGAAGCAGTAAATATATAAATTAAAAATATCCTGAAGTAGTCAAGAGCTAAACTAAGCCGATGGGCAAAGAGGATCTTGCACTTGTCTGTTTGCACTTCCTAGTGGCTTTTTGTGCGTGTTCCCATAAAAGCTATTATGTAATGGTGCTTCTCTTGGCAGGAATCTATTGTCACTGTAATTCCTGAGGTTTCTGGAGCAATGCAGCTTGTTCAGAAGAGTCGTGGTCAGAACAATGGGAAGAAAAGTTCTTAAGAGGAGGTTTTAACCTTTTTAATTTTTCATGCAGTAGGACTAAGCTCAAGACATCTGGATCTTTTCCAGAGTATCTTTACCGTCCTCTATTGTTCAGCTTGTCTTTCTCTTCTTGTAGGCTGCGCTATAGCTGTCGGGCACCAACTTGCTGCTTACGTCTGCATCAGAGCTGGGAAAACATTGACTCTCTCCTTTAATAATATTTGTTATACTTCTCTTTTTAGTGTTTTGGTTTTTTTCTCTTCCCAGCTGAACAGATGCAGAAGTGATATATTTAGAGCACCTAACTGTTGCTCAGACAAAAAAAATCTCCTCGTGATAATGAAGAAAGGGAACTCTCCCAGTTCTCATCTCTAGTTTGAACTTGTCTGTATACATCAAAGGGAGGCAAAACACCTAAGCAGAGAAAGAATTTACATATTAAATGCCAGTGCTCTGAGGATCGGTGCTCTCAGTGGTGTCTGTAGTTTATCGCTGATTTCATCCACCTCCTCTTCAGGTGTCTGCCATAAATCTCTTTGCAGTCTGCCTCCTTTTCTTCTTTTCATGACATGCTATTTTGTAGGGGTATATTTTGATGCAGAGAGAATAATTCTTTCTAGTAGTGTAATCTGCTGGCCAGTTGTGGCACTGGCAGCTTTACAGATCCTACTTCTGTCTCTGTAACTTTACTGTTTTTTCTGGTAGTAATTCTCTAAGCTTTGAGAAAATTCTCTAAACTTTGAGAAAAAGCTGCTTTTCTTTTTCTTATTTGCAGTTTCATCTTCCCTCTTACATTGGCTTGTCCTGTTATTTAAATGAGTGTTTTATGGACCACTAGAAAAGACAGTACCATCTGAAAGTTGGAAAGTATGTTTCTTTAAGGGCCACTGGGTGAAGGATGCGCTTCAAAGATCGGCATCTTAATCTAACTAGATTTTAAAATTGAAGGTCATTGTAGAGCAAAGAAGCGTATGATTAAGGGAGCCATAACCTCCTCTTAGACAAGTTATTGTCAAAACCCAGGTGCCCCCGTATCCTCTTTAAAGGGAGATGACTCTCTGAAGTGTGGGTCTGGGAAAGTACTGATCTCGAGGCAGAAATTTCCCAGCCGAAAGTGCAGCAGAGACTTTGGCTCTGTCCCCGTCTCTTTCTGCTTGTCATGCAAATTGACCACCTGTAGACTCTGAAGAAGACCCAACGTCCTTGAGTTGTGCAGTGCTCCCTGTCTCTGCTGAAAGTTTCCACACAGTTATCAGCAGTTTATATTTAGTGCAGCGTGTGAAGGTGGACTGAAATGGCTGCTCGGGCACAGCTGCCTGGGCAGTCAGCAAGTAATCGTAACTGAAGTCGCTAGATGTGTGTCCTGCCTGCAGTGTAGTGGTTTTGATAGAATCCGTTCCGTCTCGGGGTCATGGTGGTTTTCTGCTATTTTGCTCCTGCCTTGAGAATTCTTACAACTCTGAGTAAGAGCAGCTTGCCTTTGTCTTAACCTCAGCTGTGCAACATCGTAACCATAGATTTGGGTCCTGTGACTGTTCCTGTTGCATCTCTTCTGCTTTTTATCAGTGTTGCTCACACCACAGCATCTACTGCTGTACCACCCAAATAGGCCTCTTGCTTGTTCTGCTTTTGTGAGCAAATGGATGTAAGTTGCTGGCCTCTGTCAGTCCAGGAGGGTTGGACGCTGCACTCCAGATCTGTGTCAGGTCACTGCTGTTGTATTTTTTTCCCCTTTTGAAAGTTGCATCTCTTTTTGCTTGCCTGTAATACTTCCAGAGAAGGCCATTATATACGAATAACTGCATGAAAGGACAGTAGCTTGGAAGCCTTGCTCCAGAGTTTCCTGGACTGTGTCCTTTTGTGCACTCTGCTTGGCACAGGGACTCCCTGCAGCTCCTCTGCCCTCTGAGCCACTTGTCAGCTGCTGTAACCAGCTGATCCCAGCTGATCAGGCTTAGCTGGGAGAGGCATCTTTCACTGGCAGGGTTGGTCCCACAACCTGTTTGCCTGAAAGACTGGAAAGGAGGGAGGAGAGGCAGCAGGATTGAATTCTGCTTTAGGAATATGTAAATAGAAACATGAAGTCATTTCCTAGAACAGGGAAAGGGAAAAATTAACCCATATATAGCAAAGGTATTGTGGTATTACTTACAGTAGGTTTCTTTTGCCAAAATACAGTAGTCTGTAATTATGTTTATCTAGTTGTCATGACAAGTGTCACGTCCTTAGGAATGCCATCCTACATGTTTAATCTCTTCTCATTAAGTTACTCTGGGTACAAATAGAATTAGTTCAGATATAACAATTTAACCTCCAGCAGAGTGTAGTAGTTGGGAACAGGTAGATTACTTCAGTGAAGCATTCTCTTGTCTTTTTAAGCCTATCTGTATAATTCATCTGGCTTTGCTGGTCTGTAGTTATACAGACAGTGTTTTCCCTGACTCTGCTAGAAGTCTTGTTGATGCAGCTGCAAAAATTGATTTTAAGTTTAATCAGTAGAAATACTTCGTATAAATGTCAGGAAGTGAGCTTTTGTATGTACCAGAAAAAGTTTTCATCTGCCATACGCTGACTGTTTTGTTACTGGGCAGTGGCAGCTGCCACCCTCTCACAGGAAGCTTAGTGCTCTCACGTGGCTTACTGCATGAGGCAGTCTGCAAAGTCTGTTTTCAGACTAAGCATAGTGATGCTAATAAGAGACCAGTGAAAGCCTGGCCTGTTCTTTGCTTGCTTGCTTATTTATTTGAAATATTTGTGTGTGGTAATTCAAGACAGTTTTTTGAGGAAGCTCCCACCGAAGAGCTGCGGGACCAGGAGTTACAGGTATAAACCCCCTACTTCTTTCCCACTGTCTCAGTTGTCTCCACAGCTTCTGTCTTTCCCTGTGTATTGGACAGAGGGCAGGCTCCAAAAGTGGAGTGTACATGGAGAGCTTTCTGTGCAGCACAAAGGATCTATGTGTCTCATGTCAGTCTGGTGATTCCCTGAGGGGAACTGCTATCCTGGCAGCCAGCCCACCAGCAGTAAATTGGCTTGGCGATCTAAGTGAGTGTTGAGTGGATTGGATTGGTCATCCCTGCTGCAGTAACCTTGTAACAAGGCAAAGTACAGCGTTTGGAGCTGGTTCAGCAGAGTCAAGGGAAATTAGCTCCTGGAATCACTTTTTATGTGGTAAATAAAACACCACATCATATTTGTGCTATAGAATAGAATGGCTTTCATTTTCACAGTGTATACGTGCCATAGGAGTAACTTCCTTATAGGCAATTGAACTTTGCAGGGCAGAAATGTGCACCATTTTAACCTCATACTCAGAAGTGAACCAGCTTCAATACCGTGTCTCTGTTCATAGCTCCCTTAGCTTACACTTCAAAAGTGCCAGGACCATTTGGAAAACTTCAAAGCCATTTAAATTTTTCCTCAACTAATTTTCCTCACAGTTTGTAATATTGCTGTGCTTCACTGCCATTACTGTTTTTTCCTTGCATTGATTTAATGGGATTTTGTAATAAAAAGGTTTTTCATCAAAACCTAATTTGCAGCTTGTTTGGCAATAAAGATAGAAAAGAAGTTATGTTGGTATATTGGATCTCTTTTTGCAGGACTTTTAGGGATACATAAGTTTTAAGAGGGAAACCCTGCTGATAAATCAGTTTTTAAAAAATGACCAAGTAAACCAAAACCAAACAACATCCTTCCCAACCCCCCAGTTTCTGTAAGTGAGCTTGAGAATTATGTTTTTACCTTCTATAAAAATCCAGATCTTTCAATAGCTAGGCTTGTAATGTGATTTCTAACAGTAGCTGTTAACGGCTGCTTGCTTTGAAAGAAGCTGTAGTTTGTATGTGTAGTGTTAAACCTATAGATTAGTGAAGTGTTGGAATGTCTTTGACCTGTTTAGGCTCTTTGGGTTTCTTTTCTCTGTAAATAACTTCTTAAAAGTCTTCAAGGACAATATATAAGAGCAGCCCACACTAATACAGTTTTACTGGAAGATGTGCCAGAATCCCCTTTGGGTATTGGAGCCCACTTGTGCTGACTACTCTCAAATGGCATTTTTTTTCTTAGACCTAGTAAGGTGCTCTAATGTTAATTAAAACACCTCCCCCCACCCCTACTTTAAAGGAAAGAATGCATACTGGGTATGCGTTGCTTTCTAATGAGCCGAAAGCCAGCTGATGTGCAGTGAAGACAGCAGTAATTTATCGTTCTCTGTTGTGTATGGATTCATTATATTTGAAATCTAAGACAGAAACTGCCTCACAAATACCCTGTATGGGTTATCCTTTGGCGTTGGAACGCAGGCTGAGAAATCTCTTCTGTGCCAAAACACCAGCCTGGGTGGGTGATTGACATATCTGCTTTTCAAGAGAAGTGTCAAAATTGCAGAGCATTGCTCAGAGGGTATGAAAGCTTCACTTCTCCATCTGCTGCCGCATATGCCACTGGCGAGCCAGTGGCCATATGTGCCATCATCCTGAAAGCTTTAAAGCCAGCTTCTCTCGGAGGGCCCCTCGCTCCTTTTCAAAGTCCAAAAAGGGCATGCTGCTTGCTTCAGGGAAGGGAGGGTCCTGTTTTCCCCTTAGGAAAATTGAGTAGTATGTCTTTATAAGCTAAAGCACTATTGCAAAGAGCTGTGTGATCCTGAAATGCTGCGGACTCATTCTGTGATGTGCAACAAAACTGTGCTGGTGACTCATAGCAAGCTTTGCCCTGGTATATAAGGAGACTACAAACCCATGCAAACTTACTAACAGATTAATTAAAAATAATTTCATGGGTATGGGGAGCAAGGTTGTAAGATCAGGGTTTGTGTCTTTTTGTAAACATATCAGAGATGTGCAGAGCAGTTTACTAGGTTTACTTTTCATTTCATTAGCTGTGAGAACCTTCATCTCAAGTCTGTGGTTTCCTGTCTTGCGGGGCTTGCACACTTCTGTGGCTTACAAAGTTGACATTTAAATGTGACAATAAAATGTTTAGCAACAAAGGAGATCTTTAGTCCGGCTAGACAAAAATTCCTTTCAGCTGCATGGCTTTTGCTCTCACTTGGGTGACCAGTTTTCCCAGTTCTCAGTTAGTTGTTGTACTTTCCAAAGTGGAGAAGGTTGCCTTATTAATAACCATCTTTTTAAATATTGGAATTTTTAGTAGTATTGCTGAATTAAAAGGGCGTATACAGTGATGAGACAGTAAAACATACCTCTGAATTTTGGCACCGTAGAAATAAATTTCTCCTATGCTTATCTGGGAAGTGTGCAGTATTTGCAATCACTGAAAGTGCATGTGTGCATCTGATAGCTGGACTTGATGCAGTTTTAATATGTGTATTTTGGGTAATTTTTGGGAAGTTTCTATCCCACTGAAAAAAAAACCCATCAAGCAAGCTTGAGTGCTGCTGAAAAATGTTTTTGCTAACACTCTACTACACTTGAAACTGTTCTCTTCTTATCCTTGAGGTTTTTAAATGGAAAGTGTGAGGATAGTTTGCATGTTCTTTGATTTTGAGTAACTTATTCAGTATATCTCAGACCCAGATCTGAATTTTGTGAGTAATGTCTGTCCCTGAAGCATAGCTGTGTGCCTGTGTCCTAAAAACATAGAGCTACTTCTGTCCCTCAAGCCTCCTGCTCTTTTATGTGACAGAGTGCCATTCTTAGTACTTATAGAGCTAATATCTACTTTTTTTGTGCAGTTCTAGGTGTGTGAATCAACCTATTGTCACTGAATCATCAGTTTAATTTTGCTAACTTGACAACTGTTGTATGCCAGCCTGTGTCAATACCAGGTAAGATGAAAGCTGATGCTGTTACTTTGTTTCTCCAGTGTTTTTGCTTTTAAAACCTGCATTTTGTCCAAATGCCATGACTCTTCTGTAAACTGAAGGCAAAATGTGCTGCCTTCCATGTTCTCATCCTGCAGTGAGACAGCCACTGGTGTTAACATCTCTAGCTTTGAAACAGGAAGTATTCTAAAATGTTCTTAGGTTCTGACTCCTTTGTAGTCATGCCTTAGCATTTTTCATGACACCTCTGTTAACCTAGTTTTTATGGTGATCAGATACCACAAGCTGTGTTTTTTCTTAGTATTCTTCACTCACCACTCATTTTGCTGTAGAGACTACTGAAGTCCTTTCTGCCTTCCAGAGTTAAGCATGCATGATAAGTCACCTGTGCTATCTGACCTTTTCTCTTGAACACAAAATTGGTTTTGTTTTGATTTGATTTTCCCCTATCTGCTCCCAAATGTTACCTTTGAAAACCTATCACAGAAGGATCTTACTTGTGCATTGTATATTTGATGTTTCAGTTGTAAAAAGCTGCTCAGATATGTCTTCCAGAGAATTAAACATAAAGCTGCTATTTGGACATCATCCTTTTATCCCCCTTTGGAGAAGAGGTATAGATTGCAGGGGGGGTGAAGTGGGGAGGAAATCCCTTTAATGCCTTCAACAAGGTTATGATCCAGTGCTCTAGGGGAGTCCTAGGGCAGACAAACTAATGTAAGCCTTTGTTCTGATGCTAATCAAGATAGGGATAATTCTTCTGACTATAGCCTCTTCCCCTCAGAGCCCTCTAGCATTGATAAGGCATTAAGCTCCTTTGCTTCCTCTCTTCTTGCTCTGCCTCCTTGATGTCCTTGTTTTCTGTAACTGCTACCTTGAGTGCAAAATCTTGAGTTTTAAGAAGGCCTCATTAGGAATGTTTATGTCACGGTAGGACATGAAATGGATTGACTCCATATAGTTGTCAGGAGAGAAAGAAGGCTTTATTTACAATTCCAACAGTTCTTTTTATAACATGCTGTGCTAAAAAGGTCCATGGGACTGACACTTTTCTCCATTGGTTAAGTAATAGGAAACAACACCTGGGGACAGTTGTTATGGGAAAGGGAACACTGTTTTCTTAACCTGTTTTGAGAAATGGAGAGAGATGTTTTGAAAAGAGAAACTATTGACAGCTTTCCCTTGGGAAAGGAGCTAGCAATGGTTAGCTAAAATTCTCTCAGGCTCAGAAATATCGAGCCCACATGTTTACTTAAATATTAGATTTTTTGGGTGCTCCTGGGTGGTACTTGTACACTTCAGTTTAATAGATACCTTGGTGGCGATGTGTGTGTGTGTGCATTTATTTTTTAAATAATTAAGTAAAAAACCCAAGTCTTTGTTGACACGAGACACATTGGATTGAATGCAGTGGCATCTTTTGCTACATGTTGGGACGTGTAACTGAAATTTAGAAGATATTTTTCATTCTGTCTCTTCTTGGCCAGAGCAAACAAATGTTGTTTCTCAGATGCTTTTAAGGATCCTTAAGAGACTAACTTCCGATCCCTAGTCCAAAGAGCCTTGTAAGTTTTCTGTAGTGAATGTGTGTGCAACCTAGATAATGTTTTGGTTTACGCCAGTAATCTGCTCTCAGCCTAAACATAATCTGCACAGTATCAGAGATAACCTTGAAACTTAAGTATATAGTGAAATATGACTTGCCTGTGATGTAACACAAAAAATACCACATCTTATTTGTGACAATGGGAAGAGGATGGTGGTGAAAATATGGTTATGTCTCACGTGAAATGCTTGCATCAGACAGAGCTGTTAAAAAATGTCATGCAGATCAAGGAGAGTGTTCGGAGTTAGCCCCTTTAGCCTTTCCTTGGTGGTAAGAAGCTGATAAGGAGCTCATCCTTGTGCTCCTAAAAGCAGGTCTGCTAATATAGCAGTGCCATTAGTGATAGTGGGCTCTCTGGGGATTGATGGTGGCAATCCTCCATGGATAATCTCTCCTGGATCTGGCTGGGCTGGCCTTCTGGTGAGTTTGTAAGGGAGTTGGTGGTCTTTCACTAGGGGCTGTTCCCTCTGCAGGGTGGTTTGAGACCCTTTTCGGTACCAGTACAGAACAGAGGGGTGGGAAGGCTTTAGAGAAGTTAAAGATCTTCCCTGGATGACAGAGACTGTGTACGTGTCCACAGCTAGAATGAGCATATTGGTGCAATGCTCTCATATGTTCCGTTTTGGTGGAGTGTTTTTCCCTAATGCAAGTCCTGCAGCGATGATGTAAAAATCTGATTTCTTTGCACAATTTTTGCCTCTGTAGACATAGAATATCTAGATAAGCTGAGCCCAAAAACATGTGTGAAGAGGTAATGGGGCAGAGGGAGAAAGGCCCCATCAGAAGACGCTCAGCTGAGGAGACTGACTTGCAGTGCTTTCTGCCAGGGACTATGCACAGATGCAGGGTGTACGTTTCAAAGCTATCCATCCTGGCTCCTTGATGCAAACCTGCATGGAAGCATTAGCTGTGGGAAGGGGTTTATTAGCACTTCTAAACAGTGTTGGTTTTTAAGGTTGATTCTGTTGACAATATCCTGAAGAGACATCTTCACCTTATAAACCCAGCCCATAATTTTACCCACATAAAATGTGGGTAACTGCCTTTGCCTAGTGCTATTAACCCAGCAATTGTTAAATCCCAGGAAATTCTCATTTTCAGAGTGATTGCTTTTACAACCTGAAAATAAAACCTGGAAGTTGTATGTGGTGTTGGTTTTATCTTTTCTTTACCCTTGATTTGCATATGCAGGGCATTTCCTGCAAATGGGTGGCCTGTACTTAATTATTCATATTCTATCACTTTTCAACATCCCACTCATCTTTTGTGATTTGAAACAAAGTAAGTTGATCTCTGTTAGCTTGGTTGACATGGGTACCTGTGTCCAGTGTTTTCTACCATCTCCAGATAGACATCTTACAGAGTGCTGCACGTGCTGCAGGCTTTCCAGGCATTTTTCCAGACAAGTCTTGCTGAATTTGAGATATGGGATAAGATTTATTTTTATTGTCTGATGTACTTGGTATCAAGCAACCGTACTTGCTAAAGCAAGCTGGTATTTTATAGTCCTCTTGCATTGTGCATTTAATTGCTGCATAACTGATTCCTTCTGTGTTAAGCAACCATTGATTTTGGGGTTTTTATGCCAACATTGATTTTGGAGGTTTTTATACCATTTGTTTAACAGGCTCCCAGTACATAGGGAAATTTTGCACCCTCCTTCCACTTAAAATAGTACTTGGAGCTGTTGAGAGGTATTATTTAGCTTAGAAAACACAGTGCTGTGTCTTAACAAGGCCTTGTGTTTATCCTAAACTCTGTGAAGATAGAGCCAGGCACTGCCAAGGTGCTCAGAAAAGTTAAAGACAACACTTTCTTCCCTTTCAGCAGCTCACACAGGCTGTTCAATTTGTTTAATTCCCAGAAGTGGTGAATTTTATAGGATGGATACGCTCACAGAGGTTTTTGGTTTTTTTTTTCCTACCATGCCACTAAGATCAATATTAAATGTAAAATAAGTAAATTTTATCTACATGTTTTTTCCTCTAGGACTCACAATTACTTTAGTCTTTCTTGTCTTTGACAACTTCTTCTTGGCTATGGAGCCAAAAATATTATATGCCATAATGGTAGAATTCCCTCTAAGTGTAGAAGGCAGCCTGTTTTTCAAATTGATAAAAAATGTTTTTGAATTAAGGTGAGGTTCAGGAGGACAATGAGATACTTGAAGAAGGCTTTTTGAAGCTGGCTTAATACTTTAGTATACTGGGATTATCGCATGAGTTCAGTAGAGTTACTTCAGAGTTGCACTGTGAAGGTGATTGCTCTTATACCCTCACCTGATGTTGGAAAGACTATTGCAGAGGTCCTCTCCTGTTTTGGCCAAGGGAAGTAAAACAAGAATGTTGCACCCAGAGTGTGTGGAATGCCTTGAGGAGTGTGACGCTGTGCTTGCTAGCCAGGAATTGGATACGGAGAAAGGTATTTGAGTTGCACTGCCCGTGAGAACAGAGACTGATAGCTCTGGAGGCTGAGTCTATTGGCGTTTCAGGAAAAATACCCATGAGGTTAGGAAAGTTTCTTAGTGTAGGCAGTATTAATGCTAGCTTTATATAGTGCCATGAATGTTGTGTAGCTGCTGCCCTGGCTCCTCTGTGAGCTTCCTGCCTTTCAAAGCATCTGCAGGAAATGGCACAGTAAATTAGATGAGCTTGTTTTGATCACTGGTGGATTTTTGCACGCCTATGTGTGTGCGATTTTTGAGGGTAGATCAGTTTCCTCAGTATACATCTGTCTGTAATCAAGGTGTAATCTACAGTGTGCTAGGTAAGCAGTGTTCCCAAGTGAGGACACAAATCCCAGTCAAAGGCCAGTAACATGCGATGGAGGAAGGTAAGGGGGGAAAAAAGGCATGTAAAAATGTAACTAACTTGTGGGCCTGAAATTTCTGAGTCTGAGAGATTTTAGCCTGCTAGCAGCTGCTAACTTTTCCCAAGGGAAAAGTATCTCAAGAAAGCTTCTTCTCAAAACAATCTTTCTCCAGGTAATATTTTGCCTTTATAGTTCTGTTTCTCTAGTTTAACCAATGGCATTAGAGAGGTGTTGTTCCTATTCACCAATCATGTTAAGTCTGTATCAAGACACCATATAAAAAGTAGTAAGAATTGGACAATAAAGCCTTCTCTATGCTCTTTGCCTTCTAAAATATTTAAGGTCTCATCTTTTTTTTCATATCCTACAACGACACTGAAACTGAAACAGTCTGCTTCTTTTATGTGATGTTACTCTTAAGATGTTGGTGATAGGAGTACATTAGGGAAGACAAACCTTGCAAAAATCTACCAGTCTCCTGGTGTCCAGGAGCTTGTTCTTGGAATGCAATCATGTTCAGTAGCTTCCTGTGAGGAAGAATTATCATTTGGACATAGGTTTTTGCCTTTAGACTGTGTTTGGCAAAATAAACTTTAGGTAAATTTAATCCAGTTCGCTTTTTAGTAAAAGCTTAAGTCCCATTCATTCTCTGTGGCCTTTCTATGATGAAGACATTGCTGGGGTGAGCCTTGCACTTGGATAACCTGTCTGCATTCTATAGGTAACTCTGTAGCAAAGGATGAGCTTATTTGATGTCTTCTGAAAGAAGGGTTAAAATAGCTGAAGTACATAAGCAAAAGCTCATTGAGTGAAAATTACATGCTCCCACAATTAATGGCTTATTGCCGTGTAATAGGGTGTAATGTGTGGCTGCTGCATGCCTTGTACTGCTGCATGCCTGTGTGTGACTTCATTAAGTGGTGGTTTTCCCAATGTGTAAGGCTGTGAGGTTGCCAAGCTTTCAGCTGCTGGTGCAGGGTTGTGCCAGCCACACCTGGCTCATGGGGAGGAGGTGACCTTGTGGGTGTGCAGGGCATGGGCAGCTGCAGGGAGGAAAAGCATTTAGGTGCTGCTGCTTTCTTTCTGCAGTAGCTCTGAGCTAGACCTTACCTCCTTTTGCATCTAACAGGAGTGCTTCCTCACCAGACTTCACTGGGCAGGAAAGCTGAAATATTTGGTATTCCAAAAACAAAAATCCTCTTGCTCTGGGGTTTCTTAATGCCTCATGAGCAGACTAGATAAAGGGACTTGGTCAACTGGAAATTGCTGTCTTTGCTGAAGTTTATATTTGTTCATGTGAGAGTATGAAAAAGTTTGGAGGGTGAAATGTTACCTTTACTTTTTGGATCATGGTGTGCTCATTGACATAGATGTGGTTATTTTGATATCCCACAGAATACATCTAGTCCTTCGAAATTTGAAGGCTTTTCTTCTCTGTGCTACATGAGGCTATGAACAACCAAGCATCCTGTATCTAAAGTTCAGACCTTGGCAGAGCAGCTGGGTGGCATTGCTTATACCTGAAGCTTCTTTTAATTTGCAAGGGGAAAAATTCTTTAATTATTGAATAGGTGACAAATACATAGATCAAAGTGAGACTTTTGAGGCAAAGCTTGGCTTATGAGGTAGAAGTAATCATGGCTCCTGTAATGAAGTTTCATGTTGGCACTACAGAACTGAGGACAGACTTGGGAAAAGGTAATGTAAAAGTCTTTTGTCTGTCCTGTGATATACTGGCCTTGTCCCCTTGACTTCCTTAAACTTGGCAGAGGGCAGGTGCCATGTGAAGAGTAACTTCAGCCACTTTCATTTTCTGCAGTCTTGTGTGCTTCTGTTGAGGTGACACACACAACTGCTGCTCTGCTCTGACCATTTCTTCTTAGGCTTCCACGTGCAGAAGGGATCACTGTCCAGCTCTGGTTTGGAGTGATCCTAAACAGATGGGCTATCCCAAGTTTCACACAGGAAAACAATGGGTTTTAGTTGTCTCCACAAAATCTGCCTTTTCTGGAAACTGTAACAAGCGTGCTATGGTTTGACTGCTGTTAGCCACAAGCAGAGTGAATGATATTAGACAAAAAAAAAGCCTAGAAGTATTTGTTATGGAAGTCCGTATTTAATCTCTCCCCGTAGCCTTTGGCTTTCTTAAAACTGTGCTACAACCTTTCTGATTTCCCAGACTATTGATTGCCCTGTGTCTGAAGATGCATTTAATTATGTGGTGCTTTTATCAGCAGTAGGTCTTCCCTCTCACATGGAAGAAATGGAGACTACAGATCTTGCTACAAATTGATGGTTAGTAACTTCTGGTGACATGGAAAAGCTTACATAACAATAACTTAAACTGTGTGCAGAAGTCTGAGTTGCAGAAGGCTTTAGATTCAGAAGTCTGCATCCAGCTTTCAGCATCCATAGGGTTTCTACAGCACACAGGTGCACTGTTTCTGCTGCACTTCAGTGTGAAATGTATTCTTTTATAGTAGGATCATAAGTAAATGATGAAGGCAAAACATGTAAGAAAACAACACTTTGTTTTACAAACTTATCATCAAAAGCTGACTTTCATAAGCATAAAAGATAAAATTCCTGATCCTATGATGAGACTTCTAGACAACTCTCTCAGTAAATACATAGCCTAACAGTAGCTAAAATTCTGGTACATCATCTCCTTTGATGTGCCTCTGGCACTTTCTGGCTGTGGGGCTGTTGGCCGGACACTTGCTGTCTGCTTCTCTTCTGTGCTGCATTGCTTTTTCCACCTACTGCTTGGGAGGAGGCGGAAGAAGCCTTGCTGTCTCAGCAGTGGACTTGAGCCCCACACAAGAGCTATACATCAGGTACCTGGGACACTGCCTTTTTGTCTTCCTCTAAGCAAATGCTTAGCTCTGCTGGAGACACTTATGGATTACTCTGCATGTAAGAATATTCATCTTTGGCTTTCTTCCTGAATTCCCTTCCATAAGCAGAGAGCAAATACAAAATGAGATGTATGGGCCAGCACAGTAATATACTTGGATTCGCACTGGAGTGTTTTGAAGGGGTGGAGAGGGGAGGCTGGGACATGTTGTGATGTGAATGAATCTGGGAAGTAATGCTGGCACTAGTTAATCTGGCCTGTCATTTTTCATTTTATTTACTCCTGGCACTTGATTGTCAGACTAGACTTTTATACTGTGTTCTTTTTGTGGCTTAGACTGCTCAGCACTGGTGCAAATTCCTTCTAATCCTTTTTGCTATCTGTCTCTTACTACAAAAGCTCAATTGACAGACTGAATACTTGAATTCCAGAGAGCAAGTGTGGATTCAGGCTTGGGAAGAATGAAGAACCAGCAAATAAGGCAAGACCTTGTTGGGAAGGAGGGGCTCTTACAGCGGTGAATTAACTTGTATACCCTTATCTTGGCAGCTGTTGGGGGCCTTTGCTAATGTCAGGAGTCTTATCTGCTTTAAAAGCTAAATGGTACCCACCAACCAACATCAGTGGGTATTCAAATAGAAAGTAGTTATTGATCTGGCTTGGGTTTTTTGAAGAGACAGTGAGGATGCATTAAGATTGTCCCTCTTGCCTTGTAACTTTGCTGCATGGCAGATCTGTATGTGGGGTAGCACTGCAGAAGTAGAAGCTTTCTCAGCTGGCAGGCAAGTGTTCTGCAAGATGTTAAAAACATTGTTGCCATGCTCCTACCCTCGTATTTGTTTAAGAAAGATGTGTTTCTGGGTGCTCTGATTGGAACCAACTGTGTTGGTTGCAATTCTGCGCAGTTCTTTCAGGAGATGAAGATTGCTTCACCAAAGTGGTTGAGATGTACTGTGCTAACCATGCTTACTGCTGCCAAATGCCGCAGAGCTCCAGAGTGGTAGCTGTAATCTGTTGGTGCCAAACTGGTCTTTCAGTGTTGCAGCTCTGACTTGGCTGTGGATAAACCAAGCTTATGTTAGGACTAAGCAAAACTCCTACATGAACATTCTCATCTTCTTCTTTCTGGCATTTTGACATAGAAAGTGCCGTGAGCGTGACTGGGGCAGAATACTGACAGTACCAGCTCCTTGGAAGGCCATAGCTGGACTGGGAATGCTGTGTCTGTAACAGGGAAAGGGGAACAGGCATTTTTCCTCTTAACTTGGAAGGAATGACCTTTGCTTTTAAATATGAATGAACTCATTCTCCTTACCTCAGATATTGGCCATATGGTATTCCTGGTAAAAGTAGCAGATGTTCTTCTTCTGCTGTGTTTTGCTTTGGTACACAAATTCTCTTTGTTGTCTTTTTGTCCTGTCTGCAGTGGGCTGTAATATTGCTTGTCTTGAGTGTATCAGGTTATTGCCCTGAATTTCTAAGTGTTCATTTAGAGATAAGACAGGGGGTGCATGAAATGTTGCTTGGGTAGTGGTTCTGATGTGTGTATAGGTGGTAAAAACCCTAGTTCAGTAGCTTCTCCTTCTGTTTTACTATTACTTACGACCTTTGTACTTCATTCTTCAACATAAGAATGTGTTCCACCCTGCCTTCTTTATGGTAGTTTGTTTTGGTTTTGCTAGTGAAAGCAGTTTCTTTGCAACTCTGCGTCACTTTGTATCTTGGGGCGTTGTTTCTCTAGTGAGAGAATGAGGGTATTTTTGCACGTAAGTGGTTGTTTTCTATGTTCTCCTTGCCAGTGTAGTTTGTCTTCTTACGTACTCATGAGCCTCTGTTCCTCTTTACTATGGAAGAGTAGGCATAGGGAGGTGAACTGCAGTCTGAGTGCCAGACAGACCATGGCATTTGGCAGTCTGGATGCAGGAGTTGGAGGACTGCAACCATAAAGACTTGTTCTTTGTTGTGTCTTTTGTTTGCATGGGGTATGAAGTACTTGACACAACCCTCAAACTTTAGTCCTTGGTGATAAAGATAACTCAGATCTTCCTATTTCATGTATTCTTAGGAATGCTCCTGTGGAAAGGGGCATATTGCTTTGCCACGGCGGTTCTGTTGCTCTCAGGCAGTGCTGGCGGCTGGCTGACTGTGCACTGCTGTGCTGACCTGTGTGAGATCTCTTTCACACATGCAGCTGGAACAGGCATAGTTATGGACTTCTGTAGGCTGCTTGTCTGAGTATAGTTGAAGGCAACTCGTTCCTTCTCTTTTCTCTTTAAATCTAGTTGTGGTCAAAACTTATTTCGACTCCCTGTTCAGGAGCCCTGCTGGTTTTCTTTGTAAAGATAAGAACATCAGTATGGACATATTTACTAAGAAGGGTATCAAGCAAAGGAGAACGTGGTGGTAGATTTTTTAAGATTTCTGGATGAAGAAGGAGGATTTGCTGTTAATATCAAGGAAGCTGCCATGGTTTAACAAGAAAAATTTGTCCATAATTCAGTAAGGGATGTAGTGATGAGATTGGTTAATGTGAAGCAATTGTTATCTTTGTCTTTCATTTTTGAGAGAATGCAGATACCAAATGTAGAACAGTTCAAAATGTGTGTGGTTGATTGTGCTTTCTAGTTAATGCGATACTGAGAAGAGGCACTAGCACAGGTCCTGTGACCAGTCCCTCGATACTTTATCTCTCGCTTTACTTCTGAATGCCTGTGGTAGTGACATGGGATGATCCCCTGTGGGGAAAACATGAGTGTCTAGAGGACAGATCCCGTCTTTCTGATGAAAAATAGAAGTGGGGAGGTGCTCACCTCAGGGCCCAAGGGGCTTGCCTCAGATCATGCACTGCAGAAGCCTGTAGTAAGGAGCTACCCTTCCTGTCTGTGTTCAGAAACCACTAGTCCTTTCTAGAAGACTTGTGTCTGGGTGCTCTTGAGCCTATTGTTTTCTGTTTGATGCTGTAAGTTACCTGTGGTGGTTTGTGCACTCTGCTTAGCATATGAGGGCTTGTAGTTCTCACATTCAGTGAGACAAGGTGGTCTTGTAGGCAGCTTTAACTGCAAAATACTGTCACCTGCAGGTACTTCCAAACTTAGTGTGGTCCCTTAGCAGAGCCAGTCAACAGACCAAACTCTTCTAAGCATCTGCTTGTGAAGGAGGCTGAAATTTAGGGTGCTTTGTCTGAGGAGGAAAGTCTGAGGACAGTGGGATTAATGGTACAGTTGTTCAGTTATGATAGATGACTCTAAAATTTTAATACTGCTCTTACTAGAAGACAAAACCACAAGAGTGAAACCTGCTGATAGTTGTGTTTCGGAGCAGACTCATGTTCCCTTAGAATCCCACTGAGTCCAGTTACAAGGATGCAACAAAGCAGTGTTCTCATCTTTGTCCATAATCAAAAGAGGAACAGCTGCTCTGAGTGTGATAAAATGCAAGGAAAGGTCAGATAAATTCTAAGACATTGAGAAGAGACAGATTTCTTTGTAATAATCTCATTGGTATTTACAGAGTTACTACAGTCTTTGAGGTGCTGCCACAGTGTACACAGTTTAAGCAAAAACAAAACAAAACGTTGTTTAAACTCAGATGAAAAAATCAGCGTTCAAAATGGCTGGAGATGTTTTGTGGCAAATCTGTGTTTGTGTTCCACTGCTCTCAGTAATTTGCCCTGCACTGCCATTGTAGCACCCCATGTTCCATGCTGCAGGAATGCTTTGACTTAATATCAAGCTCCGAAAGATATGTTCAGTGGCACCTCATGATCTCAGCCAAGGAGGGGGTGTATGCTTGTGTAGGTTCTGTCTGTTAAGGAGGCATGGCTAAACTGGGAACAGTTAAAACAAAAAGATTACAAAATAAAACCCCCTCACTCCGTTCCCATTTTTTCATCCACCCCCTCCCAACAGCTCTGCCTACCAAAAAACCTGCACACTTTCTGAAAACCCATGTGGCATGAGAGAGGAGACAGTTTGCTCTTTTTCCTGGAGCAGGAGATTGCTGTGTCCCCATTTGTGGTTGCTCAGGGAAGCCTTTTGCAGGTATCTGCAGGGCGGTGCTAATCCCTTGCATGAAGGAACAGTCTCCACAATCCGCCTGCAGCTCCCCCGTGTCTGAGCTCTGCAAAGTGGGGCCCTGCCCAGCCTTGCTGAGGGCTGCGGTGCCCGCACAAGCCTCCCTAGGTTGCTGCTGCTGCTGCTGCAGCCGCACGGGGCCTTGGCGAAATGCACAAAGTAACTGCCCTCAAAACCTTGCAAACTCATTCCTCTCTGCCCAGGGGTGGGTTTTTTTCAGCCGTGGGAAGTCCTGGAGACATTGTTAATGAGTTCAGCTGAGGAAATCACACGAGGAACTGTGTGAGAGGGAAGGCTCGTTTTTGCGTGCCAAGCGTGAGCTAGAATGTGTGCAAAGAGGTGTGGTAGAAATCTTACGGAGGAATGAAAGAGGAATGAAACAGAGGTGAGGCAGTGTTAAGACTTGAAAACAGAGGGAAAGAACTGCAAACTGGAGAGAGTAGCCATTGGCAAGGAAAGTCTTCATTTTTAGTCCTTTCATAGATCTGGTTTTATAAATCAATAAGTATCAAGCTCATGTCAGTGACTGTAGCTACAAAAATATAAAGGGGTTAAATATTTACTGATAAGAATTTGAGAGAAAACTTGTTTTCAAGTAGTTTTGCTCTTTAAATCTTGCTACTCAAACTACTCAATAGTCAAATTATTGGCATATTTGGGACAGAAATAGCTCATGTATCGGAGTGACCTTTTAATTTCCTTTTCAATCTTCTAAACTGTACTGAGTAATGAACTGTAGTGAACAAAGAAAGCATTAAGAACAGGCGTGGTGCAGATTTTATTGCATGTTTGCAGTAGACCAAAGAGCTCTGTATTTCTTTGGGTGTGATATAGCAAGAACCTGCTGTGAGAGTAAGATCTCTGGGACCAGTGATCGCTGGGATTTAAAGAGGTGGTTTCTTTCCACGTGATGGTAGCTTATATCCGTGTAGCAGCGGTCTTTTTTTTCCTAAGTGTTTATACAGCACCTTCCACAGCATGATCTGATTTGTAGGCTCCGATGTCTTCCTTTCATTGACCTGCAAGCGTTAATTAGGCGAGAAGTGCTTGTGAAAGCCTTTTTTGCCTAGTCACATACCTGTCTGAAAGCAAAAGTTTATCCTTTGGCATGTGCCCCAGGCTTCCTGTCTGCGTCTCTTCCTTCGCAGGGTCTTCTGCAGCGAGTCACAACAACTAGCTGTTTTGTAGGAAAAAGGATGTTAAAAAGCATATGCTAAAGAGAAGGGATGAGAAATGACGTTTCAGCTAGGAGGCTTTCATTGTATGAGGGGGAGGAACATGCAGCAGAGGGGGAAGCAGCATGAGATCAGTGGGCTTTTTATTGCACAGCATGAAAAGATCCCACAACTAAAATCTGATCTAACCTTTGCTTCCTGTGTGTCTTACAAGAAATGTTTTCCATGTAAGGCAAGGAGAGCCTGCTATAAGGAAGCATGTGGCTGTCATTTATTTCAGAAAATGTGTCTCAGCATTCAACTGTAGAAAATCAGACCAAAGAGACCTGTGGGAGCTGCAGCCTCTATTGCCCACGTTTATGCTATTTAAAGACTAGTCTTCTCCAGCTTGATTCTGGTGAAATAGCAGGCTTGCCTAAAGTCTACTGACTACTTGTAGGTGAGGGGATTTTTAGCCAGGCATTGCTGGGGATGGGTCTGACACTTCGCAAGTCAACATAATTGGATTATTCAGCTGATGGTAAGCCAACACCTTTCCAGAAGGTTTCTAGAGCTCTGGTTTGACTCTTGGAAAACGATTTCTAATGCAAGACACCTATACAAAGCCACCTACTCTTCAGGTGTGGTTTTAAAATGAAGTGTTGATTATGCTAATCACCTCTCTGAAGTTGTTTAAGACTTTCATTCCTGATATCCTTTCCCCCTTCATAGTTTTTCTTCACTTACAATAGTGGAGAAAAAGTAAATCTGTCTCAGAAATGGGGATTTAATAATTTTCTTCAAGGATTCCTTTTCTGTCTTGAAATGAAGGTGTTTGTGGACCTTGGGTTAATCTTAATATCTAAAAAATAGTTTCATCTCTCAGCTTCAGGTAATTTCATGAACCAGACCCTCCCAAGATGATGACATTAAGGCAGTAATGTGCATGTCTCTTGTTTCAACCTCCTCCTCAGCATTTTTTTTAGGCTTCTGCGAAGTCTGAGTATCCCACTGTAGATTGTGCATCTTTTTTTTGTTGCAATGTCTTTCACATTACTATCATTGGTCTTAGCTCAAACCCTTTGCATTTTGGGTGAACAGTTGTAGAAGGGAACCGAGATCCCTCTGCATGTTCTCATCTCTTGATTGGTTTGCAGGTGAGCTCTGTAGCCTGTTCTCAGGAGTGTGCAGTGGGTGTTGAGCATTACTGTGCTCTGAGATGACATGGCTCCCACTAGGCTGGTTCCTTCTTCTTTCTGCATTTCTTCATTCCCATCAGATCAAGAGTCCTTCCTACGATTAGGAAGTCAAGTTTATTTCCCCAGAAAAGAAAGCGAGCAAAAATTTTGGGTTGGGAATCTTGGAACTATTGATGCTGCAGCCCATCACTTGCTCTGCATTTCTCCTTGCTGGTGGAAGTACTTGCAGTGTTTGCAAGGAACAGTGTTCCCTTGATGGTGGTGGTGTTGTACCTGTAAATTCTACAAGGCCTCCCACCTGACAGCCTTTGCCTTTGGGGAAGAGTAACCTTTTATGTCATAACTTCTGAGAGTGAAATTTGCTGTTGGTCTAGTGACAAAACCCAACAGGTTTTTTTGGTCAGAAATAAAAATTTATCAGTGGGACTTCCTCTTCAAAGAACTTAAACTCCTGCCCAATTACAGTTATTTTGTAGCAAATGTAGCCGAAATATAATTAGCTTTTTCAGATTTGATTTGTCTGCAAGGAACTTGCAAAGACTGTTGATGCCTTTGATGTAAATAAAGCATGGCTGTTTTTGGCAGAGACGATGAAGCTTAACCTTGGTCCCTCAGAAGTACGTTGCTGAGTTCTATCTGTACCAGCATGTGTTTCTACCTTTCAGAAGGGCTCACCAGTAGCGTTTCGCTGGGATTTCTTTTAATTTTCAAGGGTCGTGTGAAGCAGCCTCTGCAGTGACTTCCAGCTGCTGTACTCAAGTGCTTCTGAGGAGCGGAAGCTCCACTTGGAGGTGGAGGCCATGGCAGTGTTGCTAGAGACCAGGGAAGGGTATGTGAGTGTTAGAGAAAAGGCTTCTGATAAATGCTGTGCTCTGTAGTATGCTTTAAGCAGGGTGGTTTCCTCAAAATGTGCCTTGTAGTGTCCTGTGGAGCCTTAGTGGAGCTATTTATTTTCCTCAATGCAGGCTTGTCTTTGTCCTCCCCCCACTTCCCTCTGCATGTGAAAGGATGATTTTGCTTCATGAGGAGAGCAGACCCGGAAGTGCAAAAGGAGGCAATGGAGATCCTTTGTTGTCCAGAGCCAAGTGTTGCTTGCACCTGTTAAATGCAATGGTCGGCTTGCCCAGAAAAGCAGCTCTAGGTGAGTTAGAATGTGTATAAAACAAGCTAGTCTTTTCACAAAATGAAGCTTGCAAGTGGTATTTTAAAAGATGTCAATGGAAATCCAGATAGTTGTAAGCAACAGACCAACAGCTCCTCTGGATTTGGGTGCTGTGGCATTCACACAATACAATCTCTCTCTGAACCTTACAGGTGGAGCTACAGATGACATTAGGTGTTTTGTTGGCTTTTTTAAACAGTTGTTACTCTGCATTTAGTGAAGAGACGTAAGGTTATTAAAAAAACCCACCAACCCTTCTTCCCTCCCCCCCCTTCCCCCTTTCTTGGTCAATTCCTATGGAGGAGCCCTTTCTGAAAACTCTGCCTAATACATTTTTTTCTTATGGTTAAGAACAAGAAGCTTGGATAACCTGTGCATGTGAGACCGTTGCCAGTCTGATGTTGATGTTTAGACTTTCCTGAAAGATTCAGGGTTTTTATTTGTAAAGCATATCTTAATTTAAATGGTTGCTCTGTTTCTTTTAAATTGTTGCACCAGTGTCATTAACTTTCCTATTACTTCCTCTTGTCTTTTCAAGAGATACCAGAGAATTATTGAGCAGGTTTCTGATTCTGATGTCAAGCTGTTTGCATTCCTCTACATACATGTAGCATTTTTTGAAACTAACTTTTCTCTGTATGGCTTTTATTTAGAATGTTTGACTTTAGAGGAAAAGGAAATTGGTAACACTGAAAGATGGTGTTAATGGATTTAGCCAGTTGTTTTGCAGCAAATCCTTAAACTGCAGAGGCAAAAGGAGGACAGCTTTGGTGTTGACAACTGCTGACTCTCAAAAGACTAAATTGCGCATCAAATTTAAAAATGGGGAAATCCAGTCTTAAGGGTACAGTATAAAAAGGTGCATACCCTTTGAGAAACTCATTTCAAAATAGATTAAACGAACATGAAAATCCTCTGCTGTTGCAAGTCATTTTAAATCACCTTCTCACTCTTTCTTGGGTCTTGCATATTAATTATGTTATGCTGTAAGCTTTTGTAGCTGATCTCTTTGTCCTGCTGCTTGGAGCACTGTGCTATAGGTAAAAACATGAAGAGCAGGACTTTTAAACAAGCTTGCTTTATACTAATTCTAATAACCTTTATTTAATCAATTCAGTCTGAGGGGATCTTGTTTCCAGAGACAGGAAATTGCTGGAGGATTACTGGCTGACACAGGACCTTCATATTTATTTGCAAAATGTCTGGAAAAAAATAATAATAGGATAAGTCTTCCTTTAAAGGCAGTTGAAACTGGAGTTGCTGTGCTTTTCCCATGAGGCTGGGTAGAGGTCACTGGGAATTTTGCGCTGGAATGTTTTTTCTTGACAAATAGTTTCATGGCTTCAGTGTACTCGTGCAGGGTGCTTGGAGACACCTCAAAACCCCAAGCAAAGCAGGGAGTGACCTGTTTCCCAAGTGGATGTACTGTTCACCTAGCTTCTAGTCACTTGACATACTTATTCCTTACCTTCAAATAGTAGAGAGTTAAATATGCCTGCTCCAAAATGCACTTTTTAGAGGGAATGGGGAGGGATCTTCCACTTTTCAGCTCTGTGGGTGCAAGAGGAGCAAGGTGTAGAGGTGTCTGGGACAGCGTGCGTGGTATCTTTCCTGTTCATGTGCCCAGATTGTTGACATTTGAATACAAGTGTGCTGGACAAGTGAAAAAAAAAAAGTAGAAATGCAAAAGACTCCATAATCTGTTTTCTTGCTTGTGTTTCATGGATGGTTGCCTGGTAGCTGGCCCATGCAGGGGTGGAGGACTATGACTGGAGCCGGGAGGTAGGTAGGGCCCGGGAGTGGTGTGCTTGGCTGAGGGACAGCAGGCAGGGAGGCAACTGCTCCGGTCAATAGCAGGATGCTTTACCTCTACGTTCTGGTCCCAGTGGTGAAGAGGTGTTGCCTGTGGCTTTATCCAGTGGTTGTCTTCGCACATTTTGAGTATCGGGAGGGAATATGATCTTTAGAAGGGTTTCCTCTAAAGTTTTGAGGTAGACTGGACAAAGCCTAGCTGTGCTTTTGCAGTCCTAGGTGGTCTAGCAAAACAGCCAAAGTGCAAGGTAGACGATTAAATAACCTGTATGCTCTGACTGCTTGGGTATATCTCCTTCTGACCTAGCATGGGCATGTGTGTGATTCTTGCTTGTGTGCAGCACCAATTTGTAGCCCTGCACAAAACTGTAAAATTCACTGCTGGGCATTTTGCTGACTCTTCCTGTTCTGCTTTGTGTAACTTTCCCCTCTCTTTCAGCTTTGTTTTCATTTGCCTTCCTCTAATTCTAACAAGCCTGTGTTAGCTTTGAGTGTTTTGGAACACTTTCACCCAGCTTCTTAGCTTTTAATCTGCTTGGAAACCATGATGCTGGGGCCATAATTTAGGGGAATGATTTCAATAGAGACCATCTTTATGCATAGTAAATTTTTTTTCCGCACTTCAATGTGGATTGAAAATGGAGATGGTTTTAGGAGCAAGAAGCCTGTACAGTTTCTTGGCCCAGCATATTGGGCTGCTTGCTTAAGTCAGAGAGTGGTTTCAGACACTTCAGGCCTTGGCAGCAAATCTGAGGTGGGAGTGTTTCCCCAGCTGCTACTTCCACTGGCCCCAGAGCTGTTCTTGTGCAAGGGCCCAATTTCTCAGAAGTTCCTTAAAGTTTCATGATTGTTGCAAAGGGGATGTTTAGCTGCAAGGTGGGTGTAGGAGTGTCACGGTAAGACACTAGAAATAGATTGACTCCATATAGTTGTCAGAAGAGAATGAAGGCTTTGTTTACAATTCCAGCAGTTCCTTTTATAACATGCTGCACTAAAAAGGTCTATTATTGGTCCATGGGACTGACACTTCCCTCCATTGGTTAAGTAATAGGAAACAACACCTGGGGACAGTTGTTATGGGAAAGGGAACACTGTTCACTTAACCTGTTTTGAGAAAGGGAGAGAGATGTTTTGAAAAGAGAAACTATTGACAGCTTTCCCTTGGGAAAGGAGCTAGCAATGGTTAGCAAGCTAAAATTCAGGCTCAGGAATATCGAGCCCACATGGGAGCCCAAGACCAAGAGGTCATCCTCAGGCCAGGTAGCCTGTAAGTGCTTGGATGGTGGTGGGACACTCCCAGCTGGCTCTGCAAAGGGGAGATGCTCATGTACAAGAGGTGGATTAGACTGCAGGTGAGGAACCATTGCTGCTATATAAACAAGGTGCTGAGAGCTGCTAAATGAGCAGTTACTATGAGGCAGTGCTCCTTGGCTGCCTCAGGATCCTGTGCTTAACATTTTGTTTGAGTTTGATAACAGCTAGACAGAGGCCCCTCCCTGGGGAGTGGAGGAATGGGGATCCCTCTGGCACTTGGAGGGTGGTGCAGAAGACTGATTGTCTCCTGCTGCAACTCAGAGCATCCTGTGTCCCATCTCTGGGCTTCCCAAGTTCCAGCTAACAGTGATTTACTTTTTAAATTTTTTTTTCCTCTACTAGCCATGCTTTGTAAAGTCTAAATGTCACTGAGTCAGGTGAGGAAGAAGTTGAAGCTTTAAACTGACCTACTGAGATACAATAAACAGGTTTTATTTATGAAAAGTTTTTTTTCTGCAAACTCTTACTTCTCTACTCTTCTTTCTGGCATGCTTCTCTCCCACCCCAATTTAATGGTGGAAATCTTTAACACAAAATCAAAATCTTTAACACACAATCTTTGGATGATGGTTGTAGGTCTCAGATGATGGTTTGCTACTGTGCTGGTAAGGGATTTATCCTAACCATTCTGCTTGGAGCACTTGGCCTCATCATGGTGTGTGTATGTCCCCTTGTGACATGTAGTAAGCCACTATCCTTCTTGAAGTGTCTCTCTGACTTGATTCTTCTAGCTTGTGCCATTTAAATCAGAAGGTAATTGCAACTGACCACTTGTAAGAAAATCAAATTAAGCATAGCCTGTTGAGGGAAACTAGTTAGAGGAAGAAAAAGCTGTGAGGGTCTTCTGCATAGTGATATGTCTTCTCTGTGAGTAATTCTGGTAATTGTGGGAGTGATTTAAAAGAAAGCAAGTGGTTTGGGCTCCTGTTCCCCACCCCCTCTTCTGTTGGTCCTGTTGACTTTTGAAATTAGTTTGTGTCAACTTGCCTGAAGTTTGAAATCTTCGGGGTGAGTGTTGGGGTGGAGGCAGTGTGCCTGCTGCTGGTGAGGGTGCTCCCCTGGGGGACCTGCCGGGGACACCCCTGCCCACGGGTCTGTGTGCAGGCACTGTGCTAATTGTCCTGTGCTCTTCATTGCCAGGGGCTTGAATGGGGATGTCAAATCTTTCCTTTCTTCATTGTACACTGGCAAGAGTGATATGTCTCTGTGGAATGAAACGTGCCCAGTGCCACGGTGATGGATGTCTGCCACAGTGAGGGGTTTGTGGCAATACATGTGTATGTGTGCTGTTAGCACAGTGCATCCCAAGGAGGAAATGCACTAAGAAACATATAGCAACTTTGCAGCTTCTAAAAAACAAAAGTAAAGGGAAATAGTGAGCTAATGGATGCCATAGTGCTGAGACCTTTTGAAGGCCTGCCTTATTGAGATCTATTGAAGTCATTCTCTTCTGTGTTAGAATCCCAAATGCAGTGTTAAGGCCAAACCCAGAATTTAAAACTTTCTCGGTTTTATCAGTGATCTACCTTGCTGGAAGATTAACTTTTCAGAGGACTTAAGGAGCAGTCTTATTTTTCAGAGATTTTATGTGTGTGTGTGTGTTTATCTCTGAAAATATCTATGTGCTGACAGACATTCAAACATCAAGGATTTGTTAGCCTGGAATGTTCTGATAAAACAACACGTCTCTTGCTGAGAACCTTCTTTATAAGGTGGGATACAAATAACAAGCACTGTACAGTATTTGTCAGCATTCCTTGAAAGTGGGTGATACTTCTATATAGTACATATTTTTATATCTGGGAAATGTAATCATTTTAAACTGGAGTTGTGTCTCACAGCTGCCGTTTTAGGAATAAATATAAGAGTTCCTCCATCTCCTAGTATAGTTCCTTACTCAGATGTCAGACTACTTCATTGAAGTTTATATTTAGAGGGTTTTGAGAGGAAGAAGACTCCCAAATGGATGTCCTCTCAAGTGGCTGTGCAGCCTGGTGGCATTGCAGCTGCATGTATAGCAGACTGATGCTTTTAGCAACATTAGTTGAAATGAAAGCACAAGAAGTGGTAAGGATACGGAGAAGCACGTTCTAGTAGTGAGGGATTATGAAGTCTGTACATGGGCTTTGTGGTTCATTCTCTGAAACAGATTAACATAGCTTCATAAATGAGAATAGCATCCTGGATATATACGAGTGGCTTTACCAATCCAGTGCTTCTTTGTCAACCCTGTTACTGAAAGTAACATTTCAAGCTTGGATGTGGTTACAAGAAATTCTGCCTTTGCACGGCTTTTCTTTATTCTCCTTCCCTGAAGCCCTTCCAGTTTACTGTGAGTTTTCTTTTTTAGGACTTATTATTTTTGGAAGGCATTCTGGAACATTTTGTGCATATGGTCCTCTGTAAAAGTGCTGTTGTACTGATTAAAGCTGAAAGTATGAAACCTAAGCTTTTCTGATGCAGTGTGGCAGGGGAAAAATGCTGAAACAATAGTTTCTAAATACTTTTCCAAATAAAGACATTTTCAAAAAACCCACAAACAACTACAAAAAAGCACCCAAAAACAAAACCGAGAAAGATTGTGAGAGATGTGTTTTCCACAATCCCCTGGTCTCTAGTTCCTCCATAGATGACAGTGTGTTTAAAAAGAAAATCCTTTAAAACAGATTCAGCACTTTTTAAAAAAAAAACTGTTTTCATTCACTGTTGACATGATCCCACTGCTATAAGCCTTTTTGTAATAGTGCAGAAAACTACAGTGCATTGAAGTTGTACGCATTAACCTAACTCTCTTCCCACTGCCCCTCTGCATTTCTGTTTTTCTTCTTACTGGTTCCTGGAAGTTCACAGCCTGCCCGTAACTAATGTCTTCCTTATTTGGAAGGACAATTGGATTTTGATCTCTTATCTTTTTCTTCCCAAGTAAAACAGAAAACGTTTCCAGTGAAATTCTGTGACTTTAAAGAAAAACGTCTTAAAAACTGGGGAGCTAATGGTATTTTAGGGCTTTCTCTTGGGCTTACCAAAGCAAGGAAAATTGGAATTTTTTTTAAGTAATACAATTCAAATCTTTTCTGAATGTGTTAGACCTGGCATGACAACCACAGTACGTGGAAATGGGGAAGGATCATCAAAATACTGCTTCTAATGGTTTGTCTCTGATTCTGTTTCTGAAAGTATGAGTGCTATTTGCAAGAATGAAAACTGAGCCCTACATGGCAGTTGTTAATCCACACTGACTTGAGCATTTCCATCATGCAATGGACAGTGAAAGTTACTGAATACCACCCCTTTTCCCCTTGGCAACCTTGCACCTCTTCTTTGAACACCTTGGAAAGTCTGTTCCTTCCTTGTTACTTATCTTTGACAGCAATATTGGAGTTGAAGCTGGTTCGGTCCCCTCAGGAGTATCTTTGAACCTGCTGTCCATTTCTCTGGGCTGCAGTAGGGAAGAAGCTCCTGTACAAAGGCTTGCACTCAGCATGGAAGGGGATTAGCTGGAGGAAGTGCTCCCTGCAACCAGCCCACAGGAAAACATGCTTTGCTAACCTCAGGATGCTTAGAGGAGCATCAATGAGATAAGGAGGCTAACAGGGGAGGTTTGCAAAAGCATGATCTAGAGGCCAAAAGGACTTGACTGTGATAGGAAGGATAGAGAGGAGGAAGCTGGGGAGTAAGCTGTGCAAATTGGTGAATCTTGCAGGTTTATTCACTTGAGGTAGGAACATTGGTATGACTTTACCAGTTGTAAGGTACCAGTTATCCAGTAGTGAAAAATCCAGTTTCCTGGCTTAAAGCTTGGGTATGCCTTAGTGAGTCTGTGGAGAGTAAGGTACATACCATTTACTGGAGATTAAAATGGAATTTCAGAGTTTAACCTGTCCAGCAGACTTCTTTATGTGCAAACTGTAATGCTCTCTCTAGAAAATGGAAGTTGTGCATCACCAATTCTTAGTTTAGTTTGTTGGGATTTTTTTTTAATTTAACATTTTAAAATTTAAAAGAAGTGTTCTAGATACCTTCATGGGAAAGAGCAGGTAAAAGCTAAATCAGAACAACTATGTGAAAGAAACAGCCAAATTTGAAGGTCATAGGCAAAACCCTTGGCACAGTTGGGGAATGAGGAAGGAAATCCAACTTTTCAGATTCCACTTCAGCAATGGGGTTGTTTGCAGTAGGGTGTGTGCTGAATCCAATGTCCAGAATAAGCAGCTTGGTCTTTCCTAGTGATTCTTCTTTGTAGCAGGGAATATGTGCAATTTGCCCATCTGCTTTATGCTGTGACTGTGCTATGCAGAAACCTGCCTTTTTATAATTCAAATATGAAGGTGTAAAATGAAGCTACCAAGCACATCATCTGGTTACTGGGCAGGAGGAGTGTTACATATTGTTTGGGTTTTCATATTTCCTCCTTTCCTTTTCCACCTTTTGCCATCATCCTGAATAATTGAGAGTTGGCTGTGCTGAAAAGTCAGATGATTAAGATTTTTCTGAACTGCCTGCAGGTAACTTCAAAGGCTTTGTTTTTTTCCTTTGTTCCTAACTTTAACTGAACAGTGTAATTGAATTGTGATGATGTCTCTAAATGTTGAAAATACAAGTCTGTTTTTAAAAGCTTTCAACTAAATTGGTTTAACCACGGAAGGCAAGTGGAATTAAGGATTTCTTTCCTCTGCTGTCAATTGGACTTGATTTTTCTGTATTTTTTTTTCTTTAGCAGCCAAGAGGATGGCTTTTTTGCCTTAAAGCTTAGCTGCTCTTTGAAAGCAGGCAAAATAAGGATACAACAAAACCAGCAACTAAGGGTGAAGGTTAAATCCTCTGAACCACACTGCTTACATTAGATTCCTCTTGCAGTGTGACCATGAGGCAAGAACAATGCTTGTGCTTAGCTTTTCAAAAGCTATGCTGTGCATCTCTCATGCCACTGCTAAGATATTTGCTGTGTGCATTCAAGAGTTGGCAAACATGTCTGAGTATTATTCTGTGAGAGAGAAATCATGTGGATAAAATAGAGATTTCTTGTGTGCATGAGGATAGCTAATTTTCTTTTGCTAAGTTTCAAGTATGGTATTTAAAAGCAAGCCAGTAGCATTCCAAACATTCTGAACACTTCCCTTAATAAGCTTGAAGAATTCAGGTTGAAGACCTGTTTTCCAACAACAGTGACACAGGATGTAACTGTGCCAGGCATTTTGAACAACTAGAGAGCTTCAGACTGTCCAGTCTCTGGTTGTCTAGAACATGTCTCGAGCATGTGGCCTTCCAAAGAATGCTTTTCCTAGGAGTCCTTCTGTGACAAAGTAAGAAAAATAAGAAAATTAAGTCATAATCCTGTGAAAATTGACACATGCTTATAAAGGGATCTTGAATCAAGGGATATGAGTTGGCAGCTTCTGAAGGTCTGGAAAATAAATGGCAAAGGTCCCCAAAGAGCTTATCTTAAAGAGAGCTCCTGCCATATGTAAGTGGGTCATCTTTGAAAAGGGCTGCTGGTGGTTTAAGGGAAGCAGGAGGTGTGGCCTGCATGGCTTCCGTGGAAGCTGATGTCTGCCTGAGGACTTTATGTAGAAGTGAACTACTGTTCCCTTTGCAAGCAGGGCTGGCCATGCAACGACGGGGACTCTTGAGGCCTCACTGGGAAGCCTGTGTGATGCCAAGACTTGAAGAAAGAGCTGGAGATGTCTGGAAGCTGGGAGCAATGCGTACTTTTTCACGTGTTCATAGCACTCCCTCAGAGGGTGTGTGGCTGTTGACTTGGATATAGAGGATGGTTTATTGTCTTATCCATATTTAGTAGGTGTTTTTCAAGGTTCACATTATAAAGAAAGAAAAACCCCTTCCACCTTTATTGACTGATAAACTTTTAACAGAGAAAAATCTCCTCCACTCCTTACTGTATTTATGGGCACTGCTGGCTGTACTAAATATTATCTTTGGAAACATCTTTGTTTAAACTTAATAAACTTACATAACCCTTCGGCCTGGGCTGTGGCATGTGAAATGGCTCTGAGATGTCCTTGCTCTTCCTGCTGGTGCTACTGTCAGCTTCTGCCTTATTGTTCTTAGTATTCATTAAAGAAACCAGCCCACTCCTTAGTGCTTTGTGTACACTTTGATTCTCCCAAACCCCTGAATTGTTAAACTATGCCTCTGGGAATATGTCTCTGACAAATGTGTGTGATCTACACTCCAGCTAACTTCACGCAGTGTAGGCCTGAGGAGTTGTTATGAGAGCTACTTCCTCCTGAGCTGTAGGTATAAGGAGTGTGCTAAAACAACAGTCACTTTTTAAAGAATTGAATGTCTGTTTAAATAGCCTCCAAATCAGTTCTCCTCTGGGAAAAAGGGATGGTTTCTTATCTAGTCAGAATCACTCTCTTCTTCTCATTTTGCTAGGGAACAGTCAAGGCTGGGAACAAGTTTTGTAAATTGGTTGAAGCCCAAAGGGAGGATCCTCACAAGTGGTACCTGTAACCCGTGTCTCCTAACAATCCTGAGGGATTTATCTCTGCTGTCACCCACTGAATGGCCTGGCTACCCTTATGTCTCCTTCAAATCCACACTGAACTAAATCAGCTTAGTGGGATGTTTCTGTAGACATAGCAGCATCAATGTACAGCATTCCTTGAGTGGCAGCCCCGGGCCTGTGATGAACAGGATACCTGGTAACCTGGGATCCAAGTGACTTGGTGGCTAAAAAGAGGTGTTGAAACCATGTCCAATTTTAAAAGAGAGAAACAGTACTGTGCTTTGGAGCAATCTGTTAGTGAATTAAGAGTAAGCAGTTATTGATTCCCCCTGGAGATTTCTAACTTGTTTGCTGTTCAGAGACCAGAACTGGACTGCTGACTTCTAGGTGCTGTCTTTGGGGGAGGAAAATGCCTCTGGGGAAAGGTAGCACACCTCAGGTGGCTCAGCAAATTTTCTGATAATTGCATGCCCTCTTCCTACCTCTCCTGGCTGCTGCTATGTCACCTGACATGCATTGTTCCAAGGGCAGGGAGGGCCACCTTTAAAAGATACCTTGGCACTACTTTCAGATGTTCTTACACTAATGAGGCTTCACAGAATTGGAATAGAGAGGACAGAGCTTTCCTGGTCTAATTAGAAGGGTGTTTGTTGAAGATGGTGTATTGCTTTTTCAGAGATGTAATTCTGTGTAGAGCAGTGACTCTTGGAGGAGAGCAGCTGTCTATTGGCCTAGAGTATAGGCTGGCCTCTTCTGGCTGAACATGAACTTAGATGCCATGGGGGAGGTCTGACTTGAGAGGACAGGGCAGATGTACAGATTAACTGTTTTGGCTTTCTTCAAATGGAGTATTTCTTTCTTTCCATGGCCTAATTGTTGATGAAGGTATTCTAGCTGGTAAGTGAAAGTATCCTTGTTCCGTTCCGCATGGTGGAAGTTTGCTGAACAAAGCATTGGCTTCTTATCCGTGGAATACATGAGAAACATATAGGCTGTGCTGCAGGCATAGTGGGGTAGATTTGTTCCTCTTCCTCCTCCTCCAAATGAAGCAAGAAACAAAAGGGGTAGACACAGAGTTTATTGTAGCAGCAGCTCCAATACACATGACACTTTAAATGTCATCTTGAAATGACGTTTCAAGGCAGGGTGTATGCAGACAAAGAATTTTTCTTTGAGAGAGACTAAAAAGAAAGATCCAAATTTCAAAGATAGCCCTTTTGTGAAGTATATACGACCATAGTAGTGACATGGAACTAAGGAAAAACCCTCTTTTCACTACAATGGCTACCAGGTTTATTGACAAATCTACATATTCCCTTCCATAATGAGTCTACTGTTTTGCCTGAGTAATTGAAAATGTGAGTTGAGGCTGTTTGAGTTGTGTGTTTCTCTAGTCAGTGCTGGTGTATTGCTTTAATTTCGGAAGTACCTAAGGATCTGATGGTTCTGCATTCCCCAGTAGTAGGAGTGCTAACCTGGATGTCCTCTTTGTTCCCACAAGGTACAAAAGAGTATAATACCTGCCTCTGCACTTCTCAGATCTCTTTGAGATTATCCAGCAGAATTTCCTTGGGAAACTTGGCCAAATAAAAAACCTAATCCTCTTCCAATCAGCATATTCATTTAACTGAAGAAGCTGTGGCTGAATGGGGTTTTCCTCGGAATTAAAAGTATTCCTGTTGTCAGGTGTAAAAAGCCATTAATTTTGGCAAATTTGTTTTCACCTGAGAGCTTCAGATGTGTAATGAATAGCAGGATATAAGTGTTGAAATGTGTTTCCATGTGGGGATTTTTTGGTTGTTTTTATTTTATTGGTTGATTTATTTTTCCAGGGTGTTTTTTGGTTGGTTGTTTCTTTGTTAGTTGGCGTGTTTACCATTGAAGCCTTTCAAGTTAAAACTATGGTAGATTGGTGAAATGTGTTCTGCTGGGTCTTCATTATAAGTAAGGGTTCAGCTTTGTGCTTTCTCTGTTTCCTAGCTGTGCTTTATGTGTTTGTGTACAAGGCTGGTTTTGCTGTGGCAGTGCCTCATAGGCTGTGGATGAATCCCTCAGTCCTCAGGTATGAGCAGTGTCACATCCTGCAATTTTAATTGCTGTGCTTTGTCCTGTCTGATCATTATACCTGAGGTTTGCAAGTTGTTTTGCGTTCCTCCTCGTAAGCGTGTGTTTGCCTGCTGGCTGCTGTCAGGATTGCTGTGCCTCTCCAGGTGACTGAAGAAGCATTTGAGTGATTTATCCTAGCTGTCTAGTACAGTCTGCTGCGTCTCAGAGACCTTCTGAAAAGTGGTGGGGGTGTCGGAAGACTGACTCTCTTGAAGAATTTTTGAAACAAATCTGCCAGATGCTATGTCCTCTGGGGTTGTCTTGAAAGGAAAAGCTAAAATTAATTTTAAGCTAAGCAGTCTTCACATTTGAAACATCAGACAGTGAGTGAAAAGTTATGGTCTCTCTCTAATACAGCTCCTTTTAGTCTTTCCTGTGCAGAAGATTGCTTTTCTGCTCCTGTTACCTTGAGAACTGTGACCACTTAGTAAGATTCCTAAGTGCTAGAACATGTAAAAGATTTCTTTGTTTCTGACTTCCCCTCCTCCCTCTCCAGATGTTGTACGTGTTTGGTTCAACACTTTTTCTTGCTTTGTCTGTTTTTTTTAGACCAAGGTGCTCCTGATCAACCAGATCTTTCAGAAATTTTTTAAAAAGAAACCTTGGTGGGTAAAAGATGTGCCATGGAATGGTAGCATCAAAGAGCAACACAGGATCATCTCGTGCCTTGACTGGCCATGGGTTATTTCGTCTGCTAGTTATCTTTGGATCCTTTATCTTGGAAGCACAGTCCACAGGTAAGTGAAACCTTTATATATGCTACAGGGAAGGGGAGGTTTATAAGTTTTGAAGTGGCTGTATATTTTTAGGTAAAAACTGGCAATGGTTGATGTATTTGTACACATCTTCCAGTACTCACAGGAAAAATTTCATCACTACTTGTTGAGCAGAGTGTGAAGTGTCTGAACTGAACGAGTCTCGCATATTAGTAAATAAATGCCTGTCTTCATTCTGTAGTTTTCATTCCTGTGGGTTTGTCCCCCTCCATTCTCATCTCTTCACTGCAGCTGGGGACTCTTGGGGCATCTCGAAAGCATGTTTTTGTTGCGTGAGATTCTGATGTAGATAGTGTTATCTGCATGCCCTGTAGCAACTCCTCATGTGAAGGGGTAGAAGCAGAGATTGTGTCCGGCTCTTTAGCATAGCAGATGAATCTGTTCTGTGTTTCCTTGTATGCTATCTTCTGACACCTTAACACCTGCTACCTGCGCCCCTCTATTGGATCCTCTTTTCAGCTTAAGTTTTCCCTCTCCCCTCATGTCTTGATGTTTCTCAGATGGTTGAGTGTTGTGAATAGTGTAAATAGCAGTGGAATGGGGTGATATGAAAAATGTCATCAGAGATGGGAGATCTGCTTTTTAGAAATGAGTGGAAGAAGGAAATACTACTCTATACTCAGAAGGTAGTACGTGATGTGAAGTATGTACTCGATAACCCAGTATACCCTGAAATACGTCCTTTTTTCTCAGACCAGCCATGATCTAGTTTTTGTCTGTAGAGAGATATCTGGTCATAGGAGGCAGGAGATGGAGGGAGGAACTTTGTTTGCTCTTGCAAGAACTTTGAAGGAGTTAAACCCAAATAGACAGATTTGACTTGAGCAGCTGTTGTAATGTAGAGCATTAGCTTGCCTATGTAGAGAAAACCTCAGTTCTCGACATAACTCTATAATGTGGTATTTATTTGACATATCATGTCACCTGAAAATGTCATGTGACCAGCATTCCTCAGCATCAGTGTGGTAGAGCAGAATAATCATTAGCTGCCAGATGCACTCCAAGGTGATCCTGTATGGAAAAGTCTGCTGGTGCTGAAAACTTCTGGAGGAGGAGTTGATTTCCTTTTACTATTCCTGGCTCTTCGAGTTGGAAGGAAGAGACTGCTGAAATCAGATATCTCAGGCTTATATGGCTTCCTGACCTGATTTTGGCCTTGTAGGTAATGAGGGGGTGGGGAAGACACCCTTGAGAGCATGACAAATTGTCATGAATAGTTAGTGACAGTGGGAAAGGAACAAGATCTTTTTGGATCTGGGCTATCCATGTTTTTTTCCCAGCCTTGCTGCTGTTGTTGATAGTGTCACTGCCTCATTTCAGATAGGCCTGTCAGATACGCCTCCCAGCCTGGGGCACCATCGCCATCTGAAACCCGCATTAGGCATTGCAGCATCTCCAAGTGACACTGCAGTCAGTTTGCAAGTGCCTTGTGCTGCACGTGCTGCTGGGTGAGGAAAAGCTGCCATAATACTGGCAATCCTTTTTAATATAATTTTTGAAACATCCAATCACATTACAAAAGCACTAGTTAGGCATGCCAGAAGACCCGAGAGTGATTCTGCATTGTGTTTCCCTTTCTGTGTTCTTTTTGCTTCAGGATCTGAAACCAGTTGTGGTGAACTGATCAAGGCAGATCATCAGCTAAACAGGATTATAGTGGCTTGGCAGGAACCATTTCCTGCAGAGGAAGTGAGAAAACAGAGGGGAGCCAGGATCATAGCAGAGGGCAATACATGGAGGGGAAGAAGTCCTGGGGAAGGGCTTGTGAGGAGCTCTTCCATGTACGGCTTTCCTGAGACTGGGATGTAGCGACCCAACAAGCAATTGCTGGGAGGGATGGGGGTGCTCAGTGATGCGTCACAGGCCCAGGGAGCTGCACCTGCAGCAGCGTGCCAGCCATGAGCAACATTAATGAGCAAGTCAGCTGATGAGCAGAGAGCCAGATGGAGAAACAAAGAGTACTGGTGAGGCACTTGGAAAATCATCTTTCCCTCGTCTTTGTCTTCCGACCACCTCGCCGTCCTCACTTTATTACTTTGCATAGCAAAGTCATTCAGAGCAAGCAGAGCAAAACGATGTTAACATGAAGCAAGAGACTGTATTTAAATCTCATGGTGGTAATGCTTATCTTGAATGTGAAGCCAGTGTGACAAGCTCAAAATTGTTACAAAAGCTGAAGAATGTTCTCATAAAAAGACAACCGCAGAGACAATGCCTGGTCTGGCTCAGCCCTGAGTGAGAAAGCAGAGCTTGTGATTCATATGTATAAAACCATATGAGGTATATTGTATTGCAGTCGTTTTGCTGCTTAGAAATTCTATTGCTTAAGTTCCAGGAAGCTTAGAGATATAGTCATGAACTGGGCAGGAAGATGTTCTCTTTGCCATGTGGTTAATGTGGAGAGCAGACTCATTTTCAGTCAGCAAGCATCTGCTCTGTCCTCTGGTAATAAATCGATTTTATTTATGCATGGGTTTTTAAGAAAAATCCTCAGCACTTTGTCTCAAGCAATCTACCCAAATATCCTCGAGTGCCATGAGATGAATATAAGTTGCTTAGTCACTAAGCATACTGCAGAATTTGGGGAAACTGTTCCCTAACCACTGCACATATTTTAACGCAAAACAAATGCAGCATTTGGTAATGGGCAAGCAGTGAAGCTGTGTCAGAAAATGAGGATTTATGGAAACTTGAGTGCTGCTCAGAAATATTTCTTGAGCTTTATCACTGTTGTAGCATTTTTCCTTGTCTGGCAAGTTCTCCAAAATTAGTTGCAGGAAATAATGAAGGGATGAGCAGGCAAGGAGACTTGGAAAACTCCTCAGTAATACTGAGGCTTAGTTCTTCAACTGTGTTTTTTGTTTCTTTGAGGGTTCAACTGGAAGCTTCAACTAAGAGCCAGGATACTTAGTAGATAGAGGTGGGGAATTTTTGAAGCACAGGAGAGGAGCAATGAAAACCTTTTTATCTGTATTTCCACAGATAATGTTTCTTCATTTTTTCTTTGTTACTGTGACTTGTAATTGTTCTCCCTCTCCCTCTCATCTCTGTCCCTTAGGGCCTTGTATTTATATCTCATTCACAATGGTCCTTCTGCCTGGCCAGGCTATTTTTGGAAGAATGACAGTGGATCAGATTAAGTTGTTCATTAAATTTTAACATGTAGACTGTAAAATACTCTGAAAGCTTCCTATGATTTATGTTCCAAATGTGTAATCTCTCTTGGATTCATGACTGGCTCTGTCAGAAACCTATCAAAACAGGTTGGGCCTTTCATTATTGGTAATAGCATCACCTGATCCTGGGAAATGCAAGTAAATGTGTTGGTAAAAGTATTAAACATCCTGAATTAAGCAAATATCAATACCCATAAAGGAGAGAGTTTAAATATTAACCTTTAAAAATTAATAGTAATGCAGGCTTGGTGAATCTAAGTCCATTTAGATTTAGACACAGTCTGATTTCTGTTGCCTGCGCATGCAAAATGCTATAAAGGTAGCTCTTTAATTTTTAGGATTGCCATTAAGGTGATAAATTGAGCTTGAATAAACTCAAACGACTTCATTCCTCCGTGTTGTTTCTGACGCAAATGCAGCCAATCTGCTGCTTGCTGTTCTAAGGCCTTTTCAGTGCCAAGGTTATTCTGCATAGAAGCTCTTGGATACCACTGGTATTTGTTTGCATTGCACAGAGCAGCTTGTTAGAGCAATCTCCACTCATTAAGCAGATTCAGACTTGTTCCTATTCTTTGGGAATCTCTGCGAAGCAGAGGTTTCCTTTGTCTCTGATTATGCGGCTGAAAGGAAGGGGTTTATCCAGCTAGGGATGAATTCAATGGCCATGAAAACAAGGACACTATAGCACTGGACGGCCAGACAGAAATGCGGAAAGTGTCATGCATGAGCAGATGATCTTGATTCTAACCTGTATGCTTCATGTAAGTGTGGGTTTGGAGAAATTACAGTCAACCCAAAGCCGTATGGCCTTCATGAAGAGGAGGGGGAGCATTTTCAGGAGAAATTCCTCTTTCCAGTCCCTTTGTAGAACTTAATAAGAGCAGAGCGGTATGGAAGAGCATGGTGAGGAGCTGCACAATAATGGCCAGGCTGCAAAGGTGGCTAGGAAACAGATGCAGATGGGCTCAGAATTAGACTATTCATATAATGATAATAATACTCACACTGCTACACCCACTGACCCAGGCAGTGTAACTTAAGTAAATGCCTTGAAGGGAGTAACAAGGATCTCAAGAAGCCACATAACTTGTTTAATTTTAATGAGTTCTAGTGGCTGAAGAATGAATTAAAGCTTTGTGATGTTTAGGTAACTGCTGGCTTAAACCATGATAGCATAATAATAATCCTGAATTTTGCTTTTGTCTATCCTAGGTTGGCTAAGCAAATCCAAAGGACCTGCATGTGAGTAAACTTACATTCACTGCTGTGCTATGAGAAATGACTGCGATATTTTACTGCTTAACATAAGTGTCACTGAGCTAGGATTCCTGTTATACTTTCTATTGTGTTGGATAGGTTTCAGATTCATCTCTATGCCTTATTTTCATTTTTGACCCTTGGATTTAGGAATGACGGCTGCCCTCAGTTTGAGAGAGGGGAGATCAGTTTCACATCTTGCACTGTGCTTGGAAGGGATCCTTGTGCCTTCTACAGCATTTAACTTCAAATGACTCAAGAAAACAACAAATCAGAATATTGCATTAAATGCAGAGACATGCTGCTTGTGAGAGTTTTGAGAGGCTGACAGAGTATTGAGAGGACAGGGAGGACAGGCTGAGATAAAAAAAATCTTTCCGTTTCTTTTAATGAAAAGTGAACATCTCAGCATGATTCTTGATATATTCCATTGGATACTCCTGCTTTTCATTTCGTATGCTCAGAAAAAGTCTGAAGTCTTTCCAGTGGCTGTGTTATTGATACATGCAACTTTGGAAGGAGATGGAAAGCATATTTGGTTTTCTTGTCTCTTCTAAATATATAAAAGAAAATTTTCTGTACATTTTTGTTAAACTCTGAAATATGATTTGTTTAGTCTGAACTTTCCCCCTCCTCTGAGAAAAACAAAAATCCTGACAGGAACAAAATCTGAGAGGAATAGATTAATGAAGAAGAATTTAAAGGTGTGGGAGGGGAATTTTACCACCTACCGAATTTTGGTGTTCCGAAAGTGGGGGTTAAGAGAAGTCCTTATGGGATCATCTGAAGCCTCTGTTTTTATTCAATGCCTGAATATTACTCCTGGCAAGAAGAGTGATATTGCAGACACGGTATTAAGGTGCTTTCAATTCTTGGCTATGGTTGCTAGCAGGAAAATCAGTTGTTTTTAAAAAAAACCCAAGAATTGTCTGGTCCAATTCATTGTAGCTTCTTGGGTTAGAATGCAAAAGATGGAAACTGGTAGGAGTTTCATTTTAGAGGGAAGCAGGAGGGGTGCTAAGTGTCATTTGTTTTTCTGGAGAAACCAGTTGTGAACTACAGTTCAGGTTCTGACTCATCGCCTTCCTGGTGTTCCTTGAGGACTGCTTCCTGCTAGGCTGAATATACAGATTTCTCTGTATCTTTGTATTTTCATTCAGTCCTTTCCTTTTTATTTGCTAGAGTCAATAATTTGGGAAGAGTTTGGGTTTTTCCGTAGTATTACAGGAAAAGTCCTGACAGTGGGATAGAAGAAAATCTGCTTGTTTATCACCTTGTCCCAATTCCTTTCCTGCTCCTGTCCCTTTTGAATCCTACACTGGTTCCCAGTGCAGCTGAGGAACTATTTTTTTTAGAATATGTGGAATGTTTTTCATCTGTGCAGCCCTTATCTGCCATTGCTTCTCCAGCTCATGTGTTTAACCGAAGTACCACAAGTAGTTAGCACTTCTGTTCATGCTGCCAGCCGATAGTGATTGTACAGTGGGGTTGGCAGAGCAGGAAGTACATTTGCTGTGGAACTGTGGCAGACTTCAGTCTGGGCTGTTACTGCAAGTACTGCTGAATAGCGGGTGTGTGGTGTGTAGAGCTGTGGATATGACCTGAGCATGCTGACATGGGTGATAAGGAAGAAGCAAGTGGTAGGGCAAGGCAGGAAACTAGATTGTTGAGTCTTCAGCTTTTGTGGCTGAATCTGCCAAGGCTCTGCTAAACCTGGGAATCTGTGTCTGGATGAGGATGCTAAAACACTGCTGATAACAAGCTGCCAATAGTCAGGAGTGAAGACAGTACTAAAAGCCCTTGAACAGAAAGCTCAGAAATGTTCGTACCTTTGTGAAAGTAACTGGAACAGGATTATGGCATTGTCACAAGGGGTTGTACCTGCTTATCTTGGTGTGCTGGTCTGCATATAAAAACACATTTTCCTTTCAATGAACTGAAACCTCTGGGGAGCATTCATCTTCCCCTGCAAACAGGAATTCCCAAGGCTCTGCTTCTGCAAAGTGTTGCATTGGAGTTGGAGGACTGCTTCCAGATGTTAAAGGGATTTGAAGTAACCCCTTAGGTGTGGGGCTGCATAGATGAGTTACTGGATGTGCTAGATGGATTGGGCTGGAGTGAGTGTGTTGCTAAACTGTTGAAGAATAAAATGAGCTTTTGGCCCAGCCTAGTACAGTGATCCTTTTGTTATGGAACGGGGAGGGGAACTTCTGGGTTTCTTGTACTGAGAAGAGTGCCTAATCTCAGGGTTGTTGGGATGCTCTTTCATTGCTTGTGTACTTTGGTATGGCTGGTGCTGGATGGAGATGCCTCCTGTGTTCCTTCTCTATAGGTCCAATTCTGTGAATGCAAAAATAACTGTGTTTATCCACCTGGCATCGTAAGAAGCATTTCAGTGGGAGCAGAAGCTGAAGAATTGAACAGTAGGGTAACAAAAGATCATCTTGAAATCCTGTGGGCTCAGCATTTTAGGTCTAGCCAGTCATCTTAATTCAGCTGGGAAATTATTTCTTGTTGGAGAGCAAAAAAACCACCATTGCTGCTGCTTTTGAGATACATCTTTTTCTTTGTCCTACTTGAAAAATGTTGCCTTGCTGTAGAGTGAGATAAGCACCTCTGGGAGATGCTGTTTTGAGTTTTCAGCCCACAGACAGGGAAGAAACATGGTAAGCTTTGACACATGCAGAGTCGTAATTAGAAAGTCAAATGCTGCTGCTGTATTTCAGGCTAGAAAGAACATTTTCTGTGTCCTGTGAAAAAGACCAGCATGGTGTGGAAAGCGTTTTGTGTCAGACATAGACGCATATAAAACTGTCCAGAAAGAGAATAAAACTTTTTTGTGCTCTTAACAGTGTTGTAAAGCAAATGGGGATTTGTAGGAAAGTGGTAGAAGGGATTGAACAGGAATGAGGATCAGTAGAGAATAAGATTCTCAGAAGGAGAGGAGGGGGACAGGAGTGCAGCGAAACAGGAGGATGTCTATTTCCAGAGGTGGAGTTGTGAAAAAGATCCTAGTGGCTTATAAAGCAAATTAGTGGCTTGGTGGTTAAGTAGTGCAAATCCTAAAAGAAGGTAGTGTTTTATTTATGCAGGTAGGTTAGAACAGTTGAGAACAGTATGGCCTTGGGAGGGAGAACTCTAATACAAAAATATATGTGTGTTTATTTTTTAAGGGTTAAGGTAATGCAGGAGGATGCCTCTACAGCGTCAGGGCTTTGAAGCTTTTCTGTAGGCAACAAGACGGACTCGTGAGACACTGACAGAGAGTTTAAGAATTTAAAGGTTACTAAGTGTGTGTGCCCTCCAGGGACTGAAGCTTCAGTGCAGAAATCTGAGGCAGAAGCAGATGAGGGTGAAGACACCAATTACTGGAGCACTGGCTGTGCCTGTCTATAAGTGCTCTAACATCATGGATGGTGATCTGAGGGGTAAGAAATTGTGAAAGACCATGTAGCAGTTTTCTGTGAAAGATGATGTAGGGAGGAATTTCAAGTGGAAGTTGCTGCCATGGTTAGAGTACTATCTGACTTTCTCAAAGTTCTGCTTTTCTTAGTTTGTGTTCACTTTAATAGTTAAAAGCTGCTTTGCTCCTCCCCCTAGCCTGCCTTTGTTTGGCTGCTCCACCCCTGTAGAGAAACCCTTTTTGCAGAGAAGATAAACCTATTAAAGCTGCCTAACCCTAGATCCTTGTCAACACTCCTTGCCGATAGTGATGCCGTCCAGGTGGGGTCTGTATGTCACTGTAAGTGTGCAACGAAATTATAATAGAGTGGGTAAGTGATTTCTCATGCTGCCTTTATTCTGGACCACCAGCATGCTGGAGTCTTAACCTCCAGGAGATGTAGCTGATGCTGCAGAGGCCTTTAGGAATGTGCTTCTGGTGTGTCATACAAAACTCACAGCTATTGATATATCTCTGTCATGGAGGAGAGAAATGTGGATTTCTACAGTTTCCTTGTAACTTCAGAGCAGCTGTCTTTGAAACTCAGAGCCCTGGGGATGCCCTTGCTCTGTAACCTGTGTCCAGTAGTTCAAGTTTTGGGCCTGCTGGTATGCTTTTTGAAAAGAATCCATACTGTACAAGTTGTTCTAAGCCATGCTTTGTGCTGTAGCACATCTTCTCTTTTGCACAGGTAAAGTGTGTTAAGTACCTGTAATGCTCTGTATTATCCTAAAGCTAGTACTACCCTTCTGTCACTGGTTTTGTTTTCCCTAGCAAAAGTAGCAGTTGAATGTGCCTGGAGAACAACTTTCAGGTTTCATTGTAAATACTTACTTTGGTATAAATTACTTAGGTTGTAAGATACTAAGAAAGGTAAAAGCTTTATCATTTGCCTGTTTGGGTTCAGCTGTCACTTTTCTCCCAAATGAAGAAATTACTAATTTTTCATATGTAAGCTGAGAAATTTGAATATAATCACAAGCTGCAATGAGTATGCTTTAAAGAGCAAGTCTTAGTGAAACCCATGAAGGTAGCAAGTTTGGTTTTTTTACACTTTTATTGTTTTAGTCCTTCAGTTCTTTGCCTTTCTCAGCAAACTAGTCTTGCTGCAAATGTTACTGCCATTAGCCCAAACCAGGGTTGACCTTTGAGCCTTCTCACTTTGAATCTCTTTATTTGCATTAACTTCTCAAATATTTAAGTGTTATCTTCAAGTTGACAGTTCGTGCTTTGATGGTGACAGTTTCCTCCATGGCATTTAGTAAGCTGGACTCTACTTTTGGAACAGTTGAGGGGACATGTACAGTGCTGGGAGAGCTGAGCAATCTCTTCGTACAGGATCCTCGTAAATTCTTGTCACTGGAGCAGTAGTGAAACACACAGAGGCAGGTCACAAGACTGGCAGCCAGGCTCTGTTAGCGCACTTGTGCTGTGTGGGAGAGGAGGTGTGTGCAATGGTGGCCAGATTGCTGTCTGCTGCTGTAAGGCCATGCCTCTGCTGGGCAAACACACTGGAAGTGCAGTGTGGGGGTGTGCTGAAAGAGGTTAGCTCCTGTGAGACGTTCTGCCTCCCTGCCTGCCCTTAGCACCCTGGAGAACTGACTGCCTCTTGGCACATGCCTCCAGCTGTGGAGATTCCTCAGGGCTGGAGCACCTTTTCAGAGAAACTGATTTTTTTGTTTGTTTTGTTGGTTTCTGGTTTGGGTTTTTTGGAGCTTGTTTGCTTGGCTTTTTGTTGTGTATTTTTCCTGTCAGTATTGCCTTGGTCATGTTTGGTCCCACTTTAACCAGGTCTTTCCAGAGCTGATCCTATGTATGAATTGTGTCCTTGGGCAGGCAGTAATGTGACTGCATGGGGGAAAAGGAACATTGCAGCCTGTCATCTGAGACCCAGGTAGGGCCACTTTTAGCATCCTTGATTCTTGCTGCTAGTAAAACAAAAAGGGATTGATATAAGCTGCTAACTAGGGGTGTTGTGAAGAGATTCATTCTCTGACTCCGGTTAAAGTGAGGAAATTCATTGCTATTTTACTGCATACCTCTGGCCGGTTTTTTGAGGCAGGTCAGGAGTATTTCATGCTTGGTTGCATTGGCTGCCGTTTGAGATTGGCTGGGATTTGAGAGGATGAAAATTAATGTCTGTTCTACATCCTCTGACAGCAGGAAAGCATCTTATCATTAAGTCTGTTTCCATCCACTCAACTCTCGACTTAATTAGTTGCTTCAGATGGAGGAAATTATTCTCCTGACTTTTGTTATTGGCACCAAGGGAGGATACTTAAAAAATCAGAGCTTTTGTGGTTTTATTTCTAAATAGCTGCCACCAAACCCAGGGTTTCAAAACTGCTTGCCAGCAAGCACTGTGCACAAATGAAACCAAACACATCTCTCTTTCCAGAGCGGTCTGTCACCTTCTTTCTGTGGCAGTAGAGGCTGACCTCCTCATTAAATGCAGTTACTTCTCTATAGGTAAGAGTTAAAACACCTAAGTAGGCAGGAGTGGGATGAGGGGCTCTTACATATTATTTCATAGACTCATAGGGTATGCTGAGTTGGAAGGGATTCATCAGGAGCATTAAGTCCAACTCCTGACCCTGCGCAGAACACCCCAAGAGTCACACCATGTGCCTGAGAGCATTGTCCCAATACTTCTTGAACTCTGTCAGGGTTGGTACTGTGACCACTTCACTGGGGAGCCTATTCCGGTGCCCAGCTACCCTCTTGAAAACCTTTTTCCTGATATCCAACCAAAACCTGACACAACTTCATATCATTTTCTCAAATCCTGTCACTGTTCATGAGAGTGACAAGATTGGTGCCTGCACCTCCATTTCCCTTCATGAGAATGCTGTGACCACTATGAGGTCTCCCCTCATTTTCCTGCAGGCTGAACAGGCCAGAGAGCCTCACCTGCTCCTCAGATGGCTTCCCCTCCAGACCCTTCACCATCCTTGTGGCCCTCCTTTGGACACTCTCTAATAGTTTAATACCTTTTTTATACTGTGGTGCCAAAACGGCACACAGGACTCAAGGTGAGGCCAGAGCAGAGCAGGACAATCATGTACTTTGACCAGCTTTGGCTGTAGGTTAGGATAGCCTCACCCACTGTCACGGTGAAGTGGGAATTGTTGTAAATGCAGCAGAGTTTGTGAATGGCAAATGTTTCAGTCTGTAGTTTGCTTTTCCAGTTAACCTGTATTCCACTCTGTGTGAAACTTAGCTTAATTTACTTCTCAGGCATTGTGATAATGATCTCTTTTTTCATATAGTGGGACATGGTAGGAAATGGTAAGTTACAGGAAACACTTTTGCAGTAAATTCTGTAGTATTTACAACAGAATCATCAGCTGAAGTTGATTTGCCCTGACTGGTATCAGAGGTAATGAAAACGGAATTGAAAACAAAATTAGAAAGCCCTCTGGTAACCACCTGTCAATTGTTAAATATCATGTGATGGCAAGATGAAACTTGTGGTGCCCGATGTGGTCTCCAATCTCATCACAGCAAACAGTTCCAGTTGCTTTTGCTGGCGAAGTTGACTGTTTTCTGTCCCTTTGGAGTAGCTTTCTCCACGGGAGGAATTCCTTCCCAAGGCTGAGCTGGTTCCCTGGGTGGAGGTAGAGATGTATTTATGTTGATTAGCTTCTTTGAGCCATGCTCTCCTACACTGGTATGTGCTGTGCCCAGTTTAATGACCAGCTGTAATGATTTTTACTGTTGTGCAGTTGTTTAGCAGTAGCAAGAGAGCAGTCGGGGACCTTTTGCTTTGTCTTGTTTCAAGTCTTCCCCGAGCCCATCTTTGTCCTGGCATGTGTGTTCAGAGGCTGCAAGGCTGCAGCACACGGCTGCTGCGCCCCGGCCTGTGCGCATGAATTCATCAGCTTGATCTTTGCACCCCGTCTCCTCGGGAGGGGCGGATGGCAGCTGCAGCTCCTGTCAAGCATGATGCCGGACAGGGAGCTCTGGGGAGGAGAGTTACAAAAGGCTCCGTTTAAATCATCTGTGTAAGGGCACAGCAGAGGCTCTGTCACTCAGGCCCCATGCTTGTCTGCTGGTGCTATGGTTGTAATGACATTAGCATTTCAAAAAGGGGATTACCGCAGCCCCCGGGTTCTGAGGGGAGAGCATTTTGGCTGTTACTTGGAAAGCAGCTTTCTGGTTACCTCTGTCAGTTTCCCCCGCTCCTTCCCCTGTGGATCCTGAAGGGCTGACGAAGGTGTGCATGCCATGTTAAAAGTGGATTGTTGTTGTTGCAAGGAAGCTGCTTGTTTATTGGTCTAAATGTGGGCTGGCAGATATGAATTTGTTTCTGATAGCATTCTTTCTTACTGATTTGGAGTGACAGCCTGAGAATTTCCTGATGGAAAAATTAAAGGGTCTGTGTTGTGATCATAGCTGTATGCTAGAGAATTATTCTGTAGTCATGCTTACAGGTAGAAGTTACATTATACTAGTTTGCCTTGGGTATTTTAACCAAAGGAAATGGGCAGTACATGCATCCTATTCAGTGTCTGCCTTACACTCATCTCGTGGTATGAAAAAACCCTTTTCTGTGTCCAGACACAGGATTTCAGGGTGATACGTGGGAATTGATTGTATTTTTAGAAGTCTTGTTTAGCCACAAAAATTATTTTGTGAGACTTAACTCCTGACTCTTGCAATTCCGTTGCATTATCCTCAAGTCTGATCAATATTCAGTTGAACGTTTTTTACCGAGTTCACTTTCCCTTTGTGATGTTACTTGTGCTGGACACTTGCATTAAGGCTCTAAATATGCTGGACTCTGGTGGAAAATCCATGTGGTTGCTACTTCCTCTCTAGTTCCCTTAGCTATAGAAATGACTGGACGGGCCAGACAGATTGGTCGACTGGTCTCTGGGGAAGAGAACAAAGGGAATTGCCTTCTTTGCCTGCCAGAGTGAGGCAGGACTACTTCGTACAACCTCTCAAAACGTGTGGGCCCTAATATTATTAGCTGGCCCATGGTGTCCAAACCAGAAACCCCTACCCTGACTGAGCACAGCTGGGGGCATGCAGCGGGAAATGCTGGTGGTTGCCTGCAGCTTTGTCTGGAGCAGTACTGCTAGTGTGCTGTGTGTATTGTACTGTTGAATAGGCAGGGAAAGGTGTGTATTGAAGACTGTTCCATAGGTAGGCTGAAGTGTTCACAGGCCTTAATCTTTGTGTGTGCCCATAGGATTTCTCTTGCATGTCCACATAGGATGTAGTTCACCAAGTGGCTCTGCAGAGCAGTGCTGATGTGTCCTGGATGTCCCTTGCTCTGGGTGCTGCTGGGAGCGGGGCCTTCTCCGATGACTCATGGCTCCTGCACAGCTGTGGCTCTTCCTGAGGGAGATGGCAGGCCTGAGCCATAGATAAGCTGTCCCTTTGGGCACCAGGGAGGAGCGGAAGTAGTTTCCTCTGTAAACACAGTACAGGGTATTTGGTGTGCTGAGAAAAGGAGTCATTTAACTTATCTGTGTGAAAACAGGAACTGTGGAAAGCCTTCCAGTGGTGTGGTGGCTGCTGACAATGCGTGTGTGTGCGCTTATTTAGTGTATTTTGAGCTCTGCCCATCTCCAGGCGTGTTCTAATCTACTTATTTCTGTGAATGGCACTTACTTCAACAAGGATGGAGTTTCTTAAACATTAGGTGTTCAACTGAACCTGCAGAGAGGAAAGGTGGAGTTTCTGGGTGCCCTGTGCTGGACAGAAAGCTGTGGTTGTTCTGTCTTGTCCTCCCCTTCTTCCTGTTTCTGCAGTTGAACCAGCACACACAGCTATGCAAACTGACCAGCTGTCTCCTTGGGAAGTTAGTCACTGACTTGCTGTGCAACCACTTCTCATTGTACAGGTTTTTAAATTTACAGTTCAGCTTAGCTCCTGTGCATTTACCTGTGTCTGGTCTTGGGACGTGTGAGTTTCTGCATCCTCTTTTCAAAACTCCTTTTGTGGTAGTGATGATAGAAAGGAAATATTCTGTATCATGGTGGAAGCAGGCTGCAGGAAAAGTAAAACTGTAGGTCTGAATATTGTAGACTAAAAACCTAAGAACTAAAGAATGCAAGAAGCAACGAACAGCCTTGTTTCTGAGAGGCTGATGAAGTTTTAGGTTTACTGTGGGGAAAACCCTCTTCTTTTCAATTTCAAGGCAATTACTGTTTTAAGGCTTGCAAAAGAAAGAGAAGGACAGCAAAAACCAGAATGAATAAGCACTGGTCATAATATTGTGAGTTGAGAGCATTTATAATTATTATGGAGTAAGAGAAAAGGAAAAAGCATGAAGGAGAAAGTAGTTTTATTTCCCTTGCTCCCTGTTTGGATTAATGAATTTAATTACGTGGAAATAGCTAGTAGCAAACTTGTGGCTTTTTTTCAAATGTACTTCTTACAAGACTGCAAATTTTAAAAGAAGAGGCAGTGCAGTAAAAATAATTGAAGACGCAAGACCTTAACCACTATATCCCTCATTGCAAGTGCTATGTGTCAATGTTGAGAACTGAATTAATTTGCCTCTGATGTATTGACAGGGGAGAAATCAGGGCAATATACAATGCAATTCTAAATGCAGGGAAGCAAGTGAGATACTGATTTTCAAATAGATCCTTACAATAATAAAGTTGTTCTTTCTTTTGTTCCTGTCAGCAAAAAAATAGAGACAAATATGGAAAGGAAATGGCTATATGAAGTAATGGGATTCTGGATAACAAGCAGCAAGAGTGCATGAGGTGGAAGAAAGGAGATGGGGCAGAGTGCCAGGAAAGGGTATAGTACAATAAATAGAGCATGTGTCAGAAATTTCTCACTTCCTGATGGTATAGTTTAGATTCCACTAAATTGTTTGTTCTTCTGTCAGCTTGAACAGGTCTTTATAAAGTGGAAGCTGCTAAGCAAGTAAATAGCAAAGAAAAACAGTATTGAATCTTCTTTAAATTAGGGAGATACTTGGTGGGCTGGCTCTGATGTCAGGTACATTACCATCAAATGAAATTTTCCAAAGTGCTCGTGTCCCACTGGTAATCAGTTGGGAGAGGATGTCTCAAATCATGCAAATGCTGCTGAAAATTTTGCCCAGTGTGTTTTAACAATCTGAAAGAATGATTTAGTATTTTGATGCTTAATTTTGTAGGCAATATTTTACTGAAGAAGAGCTGCAAAATTTCCATGACAACTGAATAACATGAGGTTACTCTAACAGAGCAACTGAGTAACATTTGGAAATCCATGAACAGACAATGGAGCTGGCTTTCTCCAAAGGTTGCTTGACCATAAGCAGACTGAGGAAGCATTTGAAAGAAGGCTTAAATCCATTTCTTTAAACCTAAAATTCGCAGCTATGGCAGTCTGTTCTGTTGTTTCAGGAAGGCAGTGTAGTACTGTATGCCTTTTCCTCTTGGTGCCTGTGTATCCCCAGACAATATTATCTGCACCTATTGCAAAACCATCCTTGCTGTTATTCTCAGCCACTGCAGCCCTGGAGATCTCCTTTACTGCAGTATGGCCCTGTCTGTGCAGGCATTTTGCGCTTCTAGGCAGAAACTCGCTATGTTCTTGTTGCTCAAGAGGCTTTCCATGTCAAGTTCCCATTGCCATGAAACTTGGCTTTTGACCATTTTTAGGAGAGGAAGTCACTTGATACGTCTACATTTTCTATCTGCAGCCACATGACCTCCTCTCAGAATGGACTGTTATGGAAAAACTACTTTTCTGGGAGCTTTTTGCAGAGTCTGGGCTGGAAATCTGTTGCTGGTAGATGTGCTAGACTGAGATTAGAATTTTCCAAGCAGTGGTCTTTGGAACAGAACATTAGCCAATGTATTTTTGCCTAACACATGATGATTTACTTTCTTACAGCTTCGTACTTTCAAACTGCTTTAATTGTGTTAAAATAAAGCTTTGAATGCTTTTTTGCTTTTCAGTGCAAGCAATTTCTGTAATTGGCAGAGGTATGTGTCCTTGAATAAGAAGGTATGTGCTCACAAACGGCCTCTGTAATAGGAGTGCTGTTGTTGGAGTGTGTTCTACACACTGGGGTGACTTTCATTGTGATGAGACATTTAAAAAGACCAGTAAGAGGTTACTTCAAAAAGCACAACTATTAAGAGGAAAACACAGGTGCAGTTGGAATCTAGGCCTGGTAGTGTGGTTGTTGCAGGGTAGTGTGGGATCAATGCCTTAACAGAGCAGCAGAAGAGATACTGTGATTTGGTTTCTGTTTATGCTGTGAGCTAAGGAGTAAATGTCAACTGTCTGGTTGTCTCTTCTCGCCTGAGAATGAGTGACAGTGACAGCTTTGATGGGCAATAACTAGGTTGCTGTGATTTGTGATTAGGGTTTTACATTTGGATGCTTGTGGGGGCAGGGCTATGAAAGTAGAACATGCAATTTGATATAAGCAAACACCTCCACCCTACTTTCTGATAAAGCCATACAGACTGGGAGGAAAAATGGGGGAGAATAAGGTCCAGTGTCATAATCCAGGACTTTTCCCAGTGCCTGGGAGACTTCTGCTTTCTTTATCCTCAGGCAAGATACCAAAAAAAAGCATTGAGAAGAGAAGTTGGTCTATCTTTCGAGGAACACTCTAGTCTTAAATACTCTTTCTATTTCCTGGAAAATCACTTTGACTTCTGGTGGGAGTTGACACAGTATAATGGTGTTTAGCCACAAAATAGCCTTTATAGAATTGCAGCATTAGGTTAAGAACTGAGAATCTATTTTGAGGTTTGTTGCTGGGTGATTATGAGAGAATGGAAATGTATATCTTGACAGTGCTAATTCTTGAACATGTATTTTAGAAATAGTCACGTGGAAATGCCTGGATCCTTCAAAAAAAGATCTATGTAATCCAGAGGTTTTGGAAAAGGGCTTTTCCTACATTGGTACTAATATACTCCTTGTGAGATTTTAGAAGGCTCTTGTGTGCATGCACAGAAGGAAGTTGGTATTAGCTGGAGGATGTTTTCAAACTCCAGGTGAGTGTTCCAATCAGCAAGTAGTGATTTGGGAGGACACAAGAATTCGTAAGTTTAGATGGGACTATTAAGTATTTCATTAATACCCTGATGAAAGATACAGGTTATTTATGAGGAAGTCCATTTAGGCAGTAGGTACTTTTAACACTTCTCCCTTCTTTCCCAAACTGGAGCTACTTGCAACAGAGGCTGAGCTTTCTCTTAGAAACATTGTCATCTGCTCTCCAGGTCAGCTGCCAGAATGTAGCTGTTTTTTGTGAGTAGCATCCTCAATACTAAGTGTGGCTAAAGTAGCCTTTTCTAAAAAGTTATTAGAAAAGGCAGGAGTGGACAAGGGGCAGAATAAAGGATGGTGCTGCAGGCTGTCTGACATGATGAGTGCTGTGAAACTGAGTACAACAGTCTTCAGTCTTTGACTATAATTGGCAAGGGGAAAAAGTTCTGACTGTCTGTGGGATGTATCTGGTAAGAAAGAGTAGCTCCTGCGTGCTGAGCGAATTGGATGGAGGCAGAGGAGACTGGAAGAAAGGAAAATTACCAGAAGTTTGAAAGAAGGGGTTGTAGCATTTTTATACTGTCTCTTCTCCTGGCAGCTCCCTGCTGCCTGCTGAACATGGTTCTGCAGTGCCTGTTACCTTACTACTGAGAGTGAGTTTTGTCTTACTTCCTTCCCCTAAAAACTTCAAATATAATTTTCCCAAATCACAGGGAGGAGATGGGGAAGCAAATGAACAAAGCCAGGAAAGGTCTGGGTAAAGGAATTCTGTCTTTAATATCAGAATGACTTTGTAATACCTGCTGTTAGTCTGTTAGGCTTCCTAGATGGTATGTATTAAAGACCCCATGCATTCCTAGCAAACTTGGCCCAAGTGCTCAGGTTCGGGTGTGGAGCTCTCAGATTTCTGTTTACATTGTTTGCCTGTAATACTTACTCTTCCTGATTAAATGCATGTCCTGTTCTGTGAAATTTTCTATATTGGTATGAAAAAGAAATCAGTTACAGAACAGTAACTGATTGATTTAGTAAATGGACTCCTGGTTTTTCTCTGGAACTGTCTTTTACACTCTGGATGTTAATTTATCAGCATCAAATAACTTCCCTCCATGCTGTTTTTCCCACTAGTTCTCCAGCATAAGATGTTATTTAAGCATTCTCAAGGAGTCTGCATACACAGTTGGGAGAGTTCCCAAGCGTCTCTCTCTCTGGAGGGCAGCGTTTGTGCTATTTTTAGCATGATTTCTTCAAATCTTCCATTTCCTTTGTGTGAGAAACTTTACTAATTATAAAGATATTGAACCATATAGTAAATGGATCTCAAATATGCATAGGAAACTTTCACTGCACTGCCAACAAAACTGTCAGCACTGTTTGGGCACTTTTGCCAAACCCTTTGGTAGATTGAGCTACTTCGAGCAGCTGCAGAGACATTAGAGTGTAGCCTAACACAGAAGTTCTACAGCTCTGAACAGTTGTAGGGACACTGTCTGTGCACTGTTTATTTTCATTGTGTCTGGGGTCTTCATTTTTGTCTGCTGGTGAGCTTCATCCAGCCATAACTCTTGGTGCTTTATTGTCTCTCTACTGAATTACCGTCCAGAAGATGTGATGAGAAAAATTAAAACATCTGGTGCAGGGAGAAAGAGAAACTGCATTACCTAGTGAATATTTAAATGAGGAAGCAAGACTTCTTAGTTCAGGAATGTTGAATTAGCATGGCAACTGTTCAGATGTAGAGCTGGTGACTGAGAGTGGTCTGAAGTCAGTAGCCTGCACATCTGGAATAAACTCGGCTTCCTTTCTGGAAGGGTGCAGGGCTCCTGAAGGCCCTGTGCCTTGTCTGCCAGCCTTGTGTCTGGTGCCTCAGAACTAACTGAGCCTGAATTGAGCCCTCTCTTTGGGGAGTCCTGTGCAGGAAGGGCTTTCTTCAGCTCCCTTAAAAAGTGACTTGGGAAAATGCATGAGGATATGGGTTGCCTTATATATGCAGAGATCTTGTGTTTTTCTTGAAAGCGTGAGATGATCTGCTTGTGAGCTGCATCCTCACAGAAGTGGGGCTTGCGGTCAGTGCCCGGGGCCTGTGTGTGTCTGACATCAGGACTGATTGGCAGAAACCTGGTGAGGACTGGGCAGGCATAAGGCAGGCTCAGTGCCTGGTTCTGTAGAGGGAGCAAGCATAACCTCTGCCCTCCCCTCTTGTGGGTTTGGGGTTTTTTTTGCTAGGTTGAGGGATTATTAGATGGGAGCACTGATACTGGAGAAGAGCTGGGATTTGGATACTTGCTTCCTACCATGTATGTTCATGTGATGATGTGGGAAGCAGATCTGGGTCCAGCTGTGTGAGGGTGAGGACTCCTCAGGATATTCTCAGCATTCCTCTGAGTTCTGGCCCCAGTTCTGAGGAAGGTGGGAATGCTCATGAATTTTTCTCTTTTGTGCTCAGCAGAGCACTTCCTGTGGCATTCAGGCATGCTGCAACAGCTTCCTCTACTGCATTCTTCCCTGGGGAGCATCTGAAATGGGCTTTTCTGTGTAGGAGCTTGAAACTGCTTTGTTCTTGCGTGATTTGGGAAAGATTGGGTTGTTTTTAGCTGACAGGATATAAATTCTTCCACTGTCTTGGTTGCTTTTGGTTACTGTTTTCCTTCAAAGCCTGAGTCAGGTGGTGGTTGTGAAATCTGTCTGCTAGATCAGTGTTGGTACATATACGTACTGTGTTGACCTAGGTAGTGCAACAGATTTTATGCTCTTGGGAATTATGAACCTATAAATAAATAAATCCTTTAAGTAATTATTTTGTGGGGTGTTTTTTTTTAATAATCTGGCTCTCCCACCTCATCCTCTTTTTCAGAGGATCGCAGAATTAAGCTATAATGACAACTTGCTGCGTAAAATCAGCACTTCATTCTGATAGGTCTCTCTGTGATAAGATTGTTTTGCAGCTCTTGAAATGAAGTTTGAAATGTTGTCCTGCTGAATTTGACAATTTAGACAAAAAGGTGCAAGTAGCAATGTAGGGGATACTATTACTATCTACTAACATAGTAGATGTAATAACAACATTAAACATTGCAGGAACATGCAAAAAGTCTCCTTGCAGTTAAATGCTTAAAATAAAACCCCAAATCCTACAACTGAAAGTACCCAACCCAAAGAAAAACAAAACACATTTTGCAAACCCCAGCTAAACGCACTATCTCTTTTATGGAGTTAGGTAGTTGAAACAAGAGTTAAAACTATTGTCTGATGTGAGGGAATGCTGGAGCTGAGCAGGAATTTTCTCATGCATATTTGATGGAAGATGGCTGTGAGGAGGAACAGTAAGATTTTAGAAAGTAAAACTCAGTAGGGACTTGAAATTTCTCCAACTTGATGCTGTAAATGCTGTCTGGAATTACAAAGGACAACAAACAAAATGGTCTCATGTTTTGCTTCTTGTGGTAGTCAAGGAAACAGGGTTTGGAACAGCATCTGAAAATCAGCTGAATTGTCTGGAAGAACCTGGCCTGCAACAGTCTCTCCTTTTCAATAAAGTACTGTCCTAGACTTCAAGGTCTGGCTGGCAGGAAATTATAATAGTATCTGTCAGACTTGGCCTGTTGATGTCAAGAATGGTCCAGGTAAAATGCGGTCACTGGGGTGTGACTCTTGGTGCTTTGTGGAACCAAAATTCAATTGAGCATTTTCGCACTCTTGTTATCCTGTTAAATGTACATTGCTCTGCCAAATACTCCTGCTGGTTTAGCTGGAGCTGCTCTGACAGAACTAGTGATATTGTATAGAGAAGATGTAGCTGAAGGAAGCCACTTGAGAATGCTGAGCCAATAAATGCCTCAAAACAATAAATGAAACTTAATGAAATGTCACAAATAGTATAAAACAAAACCAGCTGGCATGCAAGAAGCAGAAGAAGAGAGGGTAGCACTGTAAGATCTAGTGGAAAATGTCGCTGCCCATGGCAGGAGGTTTGGAACTGGGTGATCTTCAGGGTCCCTTTCAACCCAAACCTTCCTATGAAAAGCAACCCCATAATAAAGCATTGGGAGAATCTTTGTTTTGTTTTGTGGCTCTAACTTGGCTTTTTAATTGTTACAGAACAAAGAACCTCTCTAGGTTACTAGGGAATATAAGCAAGAAGCAAAGAGTATGTGCAGTCTTGTATTTCTTATTGCCTAAAAGCAGTGAATTGCAGAGAAACAAGATTTGAGTTGAGTAGTCCTTGAGGAGACCTGATTGCTTTCCTGAAGATTTTGTTTTGAAAATGGTTACACTGTAGGATTTGAGGTTGTATGTTTTATAATTTCTTTTTATGTCAAATGGATGGATTGGTATTTCATCTTTTCCTACATTTTTATCAGGCATCAAGAGCTACAAATGAGTTTTGTCTTGGTGGTTGCTACTTCTGACTTTTTTTTTTTGTCACATGTGTTTTCAGCTGGATATTTTGCCATGCCTGTGCTTTGATTGCAGTGGCTATACTGAAAGTGTCAAAGGAAAAATAGTATTTCAAAGGTTGAGAACTTTTGCACATCTTCTCTGAACACTTTTCTTGCCAGCTGTGGAAGGAACTTGTTTTTTGAACAGTTTGCCAGTCCTGGTTTGTTTCAGTTCAGCTATGTTTATCCTTTGAGAAGCTACAAAGACAGAAGGGAAGAATTCATGTTTGCTGCTAGGTATGCTTTTGACAATTGCTATTTCATATCCATTGATTTGCTTAGAGCTGTTGGTAGGGACTGGGAGAATGGAGATGAAAAAAACAAACTCTTTGAAATAAGTACATCTGTATAGCGAGACAGTCTTCTCAAAGACGGGGACTGATAATCTGAATTTCCTATACACGGCATTTGTATGCATAATACTAAGTTGCCATTTTCTTTCCATGCACCATTTGATCCCCAGCAGACTCTGAGTTGGTGGAATGTGTGCGACTTTGCCTGTTCTGCCAGACCTGATCATGTCTTCTGTGACTGGTAAATCAAAGTAGCAGCAGCATCCCACCAGATGCCTCTTGCTTGTCATGCTCCAGTCACAAAGCAAGCTTACGGGTGGCTTCACTGGATTTCCTCCCTTCCAATTACTTGTATTAACTGTAAACAGAGATTACATACTGAGTAGGTGTTAAGTTTCAGTGCGGGCTATACAGGGTCTGACACCACCTTTCCCACTATCACCTCCCTAGCTCTTAAATTGCCCCAACCCTGTTCAAGTGTTAGGCAATTTAGAGAGGTGTGTCACAGCTAGCTTGTCTCAGCAGAAGAAACTTCTTACTTTTCTTTGAAGATGAGTTCTTCAGCTTCTTGGAGCTTTTGAATTATTTGAGTTTAGATTGAGTCTGTATCAGCTGATCTGTTCAAGAAAGTGAACTTGCCTAAGTGGGAGTCTGTAGAACTGGGGTCTCTGGGAAAGGTACATTTGCCATGTGCAGTATTTCTGTCACTGTGTAGTCTGACATGCCTCCCCACTTTGGACAGGATGCCTTGAGGAGTGTTCAGGTAGGTCTGGGTTTTTTCTTTTTTTCTGTCATGCTGGACTCCGTAGAGAAGTTGTTTGTGATGCTGAGCTTCTCTAAAGCTGGCAGGAAAGATGACTTAGTACTTATGGCTAAACTAACTACATCTAAAGTGAAAATATGACTGTGCTTAAGAGGCACTTTCCAGTGAGACAAGGATAATAAGTCTTTGCAATTCTGCCCAATCAGTGGTAAATTATCTGAGTGCTTGTTTTGACAAGTCCCGTGACTCAGATGAGTCGTTCTTGAAGGATAAACAGATCTGCCCAGATATTAGGTTCTGTTATGTTAAGTGGTCCTGAGCAGAGCCAAAAGCCAGAAGAGACGTAGCATGGCAGTAGGAAAAAGTACTCTCCTGTGTGTATTGATGTATCAGATTGGGGTTTCAGGATCACTGTCCTTACCCACCTTTCCCTAGCAAGAAATGAATTGTCAGTAGATGAATTGCAGAGGAAAACTTCAGTAACCCAGGACTCAGAGCTTCCCAGTTTGATTTCCACACAGATGAAGGTGAAACAACATTTAGCACACAGTGCTGTCCTGTGCGCAAACCATTACTAGATCAGCCTTGGCCAAACTTCCAAATCAGAACATTTTGGATAGGCTGAGTCAGAGGCAACAGCTGCTGCTGCTGAAAAGATGAAAAATGAATCAGTTGCAAAAGGTTCATCAGTGAACAAAGGAGGCCTACTAGGGCAGAGCTTTAAAGTGACTTGGCTAGTGTATCAAAACTCAAAAATTACTATGTCAGAGATTCCCATGTCCCCTTTAGGACTGCCTCATGAGCAGACTTACAACTGTGCAATGTTCTTTGTCATGTCTCAGAGTAAACTGTAACAGAGCCGGGGTTAGAAGGTGGGCATTAACTGGCCCCTAGGGTAAGGGGAAGCCAATTGTGGTGGTGGTTGATGGTGTCTGCCTGAGTTCCCCCTCATGGTGGACTGGGAGCAGTGGACTCACTGCAGCCAACTGATACGTGTCATCCTGAGCTTGAGTGGCCGTGCTGGAGTCCACAACAGGGGCATACTTTGGGAAACTCTCTTAGCAAGAACTTCTAAGGATGTACTGGGAAAAGGAACCTAATTGCTGTACTAGGCTGAAGTTTCAGCAGTGGAAGTTTTGTAGTCATATGGAAAGCCACAAGCAAGTTTCCTGAGGCCCTGCTAAATTGAAGTCCTTGTGTCACTTGCTGGTAGAGACAAGTTTTGCTCTGCTGTGTCTTTAAGGTATGTTGCCCTGGTGTCCTCACCTAATGTCAATAGAGTGACTGTATTCATTTCAGTCAGGTCTTTACAGACCAGTCACCTGTGTCCTGTCAAAACCTGGTGTCCTAAATCAGCATGAATATCCTGTTATGCTGAACAGCATAGTTATGCTTTTTCCATTACTGTCTCATTGTTCTTGCTGAAGCGTGAGATGTTTTTCATTACACCAGAGCCCCGTAGTATGTCAGGCTTTTATCCTGAAAAAAACACCTTAGGATATTGCTATATCCAAACTGAAAACCCACTTAGGAACAGACAAGGAAACAGTGGGGTATATGTGCAGGTTACACCTGAACTGAGACCAATTTTTAGTTTTGTAAGTTTTGAGAAACAGGTTAGCAGGGACAAGATGACAAATCAAAGCTATATCAAGTAAGTTCCTGCACAGCTATCTGTTTCTTTTTTGTAACACCATCAAATTATTTTGATAATTCTTATTATTTTTAAATAATCTCCTCTTTGTTGCTATATAAAATAAAATTTAGAACTGGAAGAGCCCACGCTTATGAGCCCACAAGGCTACTGGGTTTTGGGTTCAAAAGCAGAATCTGGAACCCTTTGATTATACAAAGTGTTGTTACAGCATTGCTTAATTTCCTTCTTGGAACATGTGAAAATAATTATACGGTGGTTGGAAGAAGGCACAGGGAGGGTGGAAGCAGCCTTAGAAAACAAAAGCAAATGCAATGTGGCCACTTGGAAAGCTGCATTGTGCCCATGGGTGAGAGCAGGTTTCTGAATTAAATTGGCTTTTTTGCGGCCACTGTACTGCTGACTCCAACTGCAGCCCAGATGCAAATTGTTTATACTGTCCTGGCAGTGTGGGGTGTTATAAAGTACTGGTCACCTGCTCTTCATCTTTACAGGACATAAGTAAGCTTCATGAGCTTCCACATACATCACCAGTAACTTTAATTTATTTGCATGTGTGTGCAGCAGTAAGATTATCAGAAGATCTTAAAAGTACTTCTGCAGTTGTTCCCGGTTTGCTTCCTCCTCCTTATTAATGTTTCCGGAATTAATTTATCATCCTGGCTTTGTTTAGAAGCACGAGGTTTTTGTATTATGATTCGGTGTTATCCTGATGTCCAGAATGTCTGGCACGGATGAGAGCCCTGCTGCAGCCAGCCCTGGGCAAACATAACACAGAGCCAACTCTGAAAAACCTGGCAGAGTTAGTCGTGGAGCCTGTCAGGCTGAATCACTCGGGAATGTATCTGAGGGGACCACATTACAGGTGGGCTTATTACAGGGAAAATAATACAGTTGTCACAGTGAGTAGCACTCTTCTAGGGAGGGAGATGTGCTGCTGGAGTGCAGTTGTGTTTGGTTGTTGCTTTCCATCACAGAAATCTTCCTTTCACAGATGTCGTTTTTGTTAGACCTGGAATTTGTATCTTGGTTTTGTCACTGCGTAGCATACAGCAAAGTCTGTCCTGTTTTGGAGGGGAAAGGAACTTGAAAGGTGTGACATTTATACAACATTTAACAAAATATCAGTGACACTTGAGAGTTCTTTAACTGAAGCAAGGCTTTCTAAGGGGCAGAGAGAAGTGTTTTGTATACAATCTGTAGCACTGTAGAAGCACCAGTGGCAGCTTCATATAGCCTAAGCATTTTGACTCTTGTAGAATGTAAATATAATTTGCATTTTAGAGTAAGCTTTGATGCTAATGGTTTTCTTTTTAGGAGATAGATAAACTACTGGGGGTAAAAAAAAAATCATATTTCTAATAGAAAGACAGACAAGACCCATAATTAATGTTGCACTTGCAGGCTTCCTCCGTGGTTGGCTAATCACAGCTGAGTGTTAATAAGCGTAGAGTTTTTTTAAATACTGTTGTAACATGTTAATTAAGATAATTCGTCTCCATGTGTCTCTTGAGTTACCAGATGGCGACTGCATTGGTGGAAGGCTGCAATTAGAGTCTTTTCTTTCTTGCTTTTTCTTGCCCTGCCCTAAGGGGAAAAAAAAAGAAAGAAGGAAAAAGAAAAAAAAATGCAGCTTTACTGTGTATGGAATGGCTGTAAGGGGTGCCGGTTACTGTACATATTGTAAGTGCTTGTGTCTAATTATATAAATGCACAGCTATATGATTATATATACAAATCTCTTTGCTTTGGTTCTTCTCATTTACCCACATTATGACATTAAAAAAAATAAACCTCCTCTTCAGAGTATGTCCTTGCTGGGGAAACTGTAATTTCTCTATGAAGACTCCAGTCCTACTCAGTTTGGTCTTCTGTCTTTGACTTCAGAATAAGCAGCATCTGGAGCCAGTAAAGACAGAGAGCTTATTTTTCAGTGGACTTTGGCCTCTACTTAATACACAGAACCCAAAAGAGGGTTATGTTTTGCAGTGTGTTTTTAGGAAGGCTTAAAATATTTTAAGGGCAGGGTCAGTGAGAAGTGTGTGCACTCACAATGGAGGCCTTTTATTGACTTCTGCCTCCTGTAAGTTAAATATAAAGAGGTCCTTTAGCCTCAGCTGTTGTGACTAGGCCCCAGCAGCAGCTGCAGTATTGGGTTTTCCCCTTTGGGAAATGACCCATCTGCTCATGTGCTAGAGAAAGCCAGAATGCTGAAAAGGAGAAGATTCAAAAATCTATTCAAAATCTGTTCTCCTGCGTCAAATCCCCATCTCCTCCCCCGAAATAACAGACCGGTGGAAAACCTGGGCATCTGGTAATCGGTGTTTTACGGAGTGAATCCTGTCTCCTGCTAGAAACATACCAAGGGGTCAACTGCTGCCAGCTGGCAGAGGATGGCTTCAGTCTGGGTCCCTTTTCACATGTTCTGTCTGCAGCTACTGTGTTTGTATAGTTAAAACACACAGGTTCGGCAGTAAACAAACTCCACTAATACCTTGAGCTACCTGAAAGGGGAGCAAAGCATGCTTCACCTCCACCAGGAGTGGTCCACTTGTCCTCTAGGGAAAAGGCTTTCTAATGACTGCAGAATACCTTTGTGTTGGAATTTAATTGTGTGGGCTAAAAAATGATCTGAAGATGCTGGGAGAGGCTAAAATCTCAAATATTATTCCCAGATCAGGTCATTGTGCTTCTTGGAGCCAGCCTGCCTAGAGAAACCCCGGTCTAAAGCATGTGGATCTTCGTGTTCAGCGCAAACCTGCTCTTAGAAGCAGTGACGTTTGTCCCTGAAATACTTGATGAGCCATTTCCTAGCCTAATATTAATCCAAGCTCTCTGCCTGGGAGGGACAATGCAGAGGGTGCATAGTGGGAAGCTGCTGTGCTGAAAGCTTTTGAGTGCATCCAGGCAAGCATGGTTAGCTGGAAACCTGAAGGTATTTAGCACTCAGAAATGGAGTTGGCACTCTTGCTGGAAAATGAGGGTGGGGGTGACTGCTTTTCTATCTACCACGAAAGCACATCCCCTTGTCATTGCTTTCTCAACAGGAGGAAGGAAGGTGTGGGTGGGCAGTGGCAGTGCTGTTGATCAAAGCTTATCAAGGTGCTTTTCTCTCCAGACCAGCTGCCTAGGAAGTGTTTCTCTCTTTGGTAAAAGATAGTGTTTAATTGACATAGCTAGTCTAAAAGGGGTATGAAATGGTAACAGACTTGCTTCTTACTAAAACTGAACTGCTGCTGAGGGAGGGGCTGCCAAAAGTGCCTTCTGCTGTTTATAGGCTGGTTTGTGTACACAAGGGAAGAGAAGAAAAGCAAGGATGTTGCCTCTGGAATTCACACTGATAGTGAAGCTGGCTAGTCATCTTCCTCCATCATCTCCCTCTCCGCAGAAAGCTCCTGGAGCCAAACACCAGTCCTGTCTCAGGCAGAAGGAAATCTTGTGTGACTGGAGGTCCTAGTTTAAGAAAAATTCCTTACTGAAAAAGAAGCTTGTGGATGTTTTTTGTTTAGCAGTCGCCCTGTTTTTCCCCTGTTCCCCTAGAGGATGACACAGCAGGAGATTTGGGTTAGCGCATCATGACAAGTAGCTGTATGTTCTTTGTATATATACTTTTTAATCATTTTCTTCTCAAGGCAGGAAACCACCTTTAGCCTAGACTCTGCAGAACATAGGGGATAAAGCTGTCACAAGAAAAGCAGCTAACTTGGACAGTGAATTTCCTGTCCGATAGTTCTAAAGGATTTATAAAATAAGTGCTTGTTGTTGAAAATAGCACATATGCCAGCTGCATGTTGCCTTTAGTTTTGGTGCTACTTTTCATGTTTTTTTCTCTCACAGTGGGTGCATAATGGGGTTTGAATTCATCGTATGCTAGGTAAGGATCTGTCCTACCTTAGCAAATGTGGAAGTGTTTGAGACCATGTCTTCTCTGGGAGGAGAAGCTACACTGAAAAACAAACAAACAAAAAAAAACAACCAAAAACCCAGACCCCAGCAAACACACCAAAACAAAACCAAAAAAGGCCCGAACCAAACAAATTTAATTTAAGTTACTTGCAATGTGTTGGTTAGGCGTAACCTGAGGCCCTGGAGTCGGTCTGCAGGCCTGGGAGGCTGATGCGTCCCTCTGTTGTTGCTCAGGAAGCTGCTAAGTCAGCTCGGCGCAGTGGCTGACTACCCTGCTGTGTGGCTAAGGACAACACTGACGCTGTTATCTGGTTGGATCACATTCATGCTTCTCTCAGTCCTGGTGACAGAAGTTGGGAGTATATCCAAGAACTAGGCAAAGGGAGGAGTAAATTCTTTCCTTATTGGCTTACTAAACAACCAGGAGATTAGCGGAGAGGTCAGGTAGCACCCGGCTGGCAAGAACTGAAACTGCATGGAGAGAAAGAGTGTCTCTTCTCCTGTTAGTAAATACGGCCAGAGCTCTTGTTAGGAAGCAACTGAATGCATTTGCTAAGGCCAAACCAACGTTCAGTGTCATCCCTGAGTGGGATCTGTGGGTAGCACTCCGCTAGAATTGCCAGACCCTATAGAAGCTGAAGTGAGCATTGCTGTTCCCTGGCTTGTACTTCTCGCCTGCTGACTGCATCAGGCTGTCATGTTTTTATTGTGAAAAAGCATTGTGTAAAAAAAAGATTAAGCCCTTTGTATGAATTTGCATGCAAATAGCAATTGTTAAAAACCCCACTATTGCTGCAAGCCTGTTCAGGGTACTAACTGGAAAAGAACTATGTATCTGGCTCTGTTGTTTTCAGCATGGTGTTAAACCTGGACCTCAAGTGTGAGATGCTGAAAATGCACAGCCTCTGCAGAAGGCTTCAGATTGAATTAGTATTTCAGACCACCCATTTAGCTGTGGAAGGACCCAGATTGAAGGTGGGAGTACTGAGGGAGGGTTACTCCCCTAGAGTTTGGGGCTGTTTCTTGCCAGAAAATAGTAATAACTTTTGCAGTTCCCTCAGCTATGCTGAGGTGATGCGCACATGAATTATCCAAGTTGAAAATGGAAATCTCTGTAGCAGGGACAAGTAACTAGAAGATGGGGATATCTTGTGTTCATTTTGGATGCTTTTCTAGATATGCTGTTTTTAAGGCTGATAGCAAGTCCTGTCTGAAAGAATAAAGGTGACAGTGTTTTGGAGAACTGGAGATTTGGACAGAGAAGTTCTCCTTGCCACTGTGGAATGTGCTGAAGCACAACTTGTAAGAGAGCGAACAGGAAATGACTGTGACCAGAAGGAAACCTTCCTGTGTGATATGAGAAGAGACAAAAAGGTGGCAGGCCTTGAGGCAAGCCAACCTTTTCTGAACTATTCCACAGAAATCCTACTGTAGGGCAGTCAAAGTAGTACAAGAAAGTTAGGATGAGGCTTCAGGGGAAACAGCATGAAAGAAATGGCAAGGCCTCTAGCACTGGGACAGTTTAATTGGGTGCCTCTTGTGTTCTGCTTCACAGAGATGTTTGCTCACCACGTAAGACCTGCTGACATGAGACATCATAACAAGTTTAACCAGACTAGCCAGGGGAATATTTATCTTGGTTAGGAGGGTGGTTTTTGTTTGTAGGTTGTTTTTCTTCTGTGACTCTTGATAGTATCTGTTAAATGGAGTAGATGAAGAAAGAGAAGTACTGAGTTTAGCATCTTCCACTTCCAGTTTCCAGGTCACACAAAAATTGTGGTATGTCTAAAAGGCCGGGAGGTGTTAACAGTATCCAAGCAGGGCACATGTTCAGGGCATCCAGCGGAGCAGTTGTAAACACAAATGGATTCCAAAGTGCTTCAGCATAGACGTGTAAGGCTCCTCTGCTACTGTTCTGAGGATAGTAAAACCTGCTAGAGTAGGTATAGTACACTGACTTGTGTAGCTTCCTCTTGAAGTTGCTGGGATTTGGGTCTGACTCATGTAAAGAGCCACTTCATTTTGTCAGAACTGTTCCTGTCCTAGTTTCAGTGGCCTGTGTGCCCTGCTGTGGAGACGAAGAACTATTACTGGATGTTCAGTGCAAAACATCCTATCATTAAGCAATGCTCTACACAATTGTCTGCCCACGTAAGGTGAGCAATGCCATGGCTTGTTCTCCCTCAAACGGTACTCTATGCACTCTAGCAGATCATGATCAGAAGGGTTTTTCGTTTGGTTGATTGGCTGGTTGGTTGGGGTTTTTTTGTTGTTGTTGTTGTGTTGTCTTGTTTTATTTTTTGTTAGTTCTTTGGGTTATGATTTTTGCAAAGAATGCATTTTTTAAGGAGGATTGGGCTTTCATCTCTGTGTAGTCAGATTGCCCAGTAAAACAGGTTAGTGACTGAAAAACAGTTCATGTGCTTGGTGCAGAAAAGAGGGGTGTAAGACCCCCTGTAGAGTCCATTAAGCTTACTGATTGAAAAAAATTAAGAGTGCCAAGCAAATAAGACTGTAGAGAGGTCACAGACTTCTGTGTGGTGTTGTGCTTGTGCAAAGAAGTTAATGCTGGGGAGCTTTTATAATTCTGTGACAATTATCCAGTCAGATTGAAGTATGATTTAATCTTTCTTTGTATGTGTGAGTGGAGTTTAATGTTCTTCCTCCTTGCCACAACAGGCTCATCCTGCTTGAGCTTTGTAAATCTTCTGCTTATCTGTGAGTTTCACTCTCAGTGATCAAGGCTCAACTGTGCTCCTGTGGTTTAGGTTCTGGGCGCTTAAACCCGTCACTTCTATGTCAGCACACAACAGACCACATGCTTCCATCTGTGGCATTATATATGACTGTGGCTTGGGTTTGTGTCTTTATTACATTATGCTAGAAATGCTTTTAGTTCTTCATCAGGTTGGCATTCAGGACCACTGCTCAGCTTTGGCTCAGCCAGGACATGAAAGAACCATTTTATCCTTTGGTGATTAGAATCAATTTGGCCAACTAACATCTCTTACTGTCTCTAAAAGAAGCTGCATTCCAGCTCCTCACAGCTGTCTGAATCTAGTGGAAGAGGAAGGAAGTGAGGCTTGCTACTTGAAGGAGAGCCATGAGGAAAGGAACTGGTAAAGGTATAATGTGATGTTGCTGTTACTGCAACAAAAAAGAGCTTCCTTGAGTGTTGTGGTGGTTATTGTCAAACTGGTAACAGCTATTCTAAGAACATCAGAGCAGTTAACCCTCCTTGAAGGAGGACAGTATTTTTTTATAGCAAAACAGAAAAATATGGTGCTTCTAGATGATTTGGTGGGACGCCGGGTGGAGGTACATACTAGCTTAGTATCTTTTCATTTGCATGTTAAAAATTTGTCTGTATATTAAATACCTAGTGGTTTGGAATAGCATTTGCAGAAGCTCCAGTGCATAACTTAATTTCTGTCTGTCAATCTGGAAATGACAGTTTCTTCACCTCTGAACAGAGTTCAGTGATGTTCTAAGTCTTCGGACTTCTATTTCCTTCCTGTTTTCCAGCAGTGTATACTGGCAGAGAACCAGCTCTCTCAGGAGATGTGATAAGCTTCAGTACCTCCTAGAAACAGGGCCTTTGGGAGTATTTGCTCCCTTTGCACAAAGTGGAGCAATGCCTAAAACCTATTTCTGTCCATCCTGGAAGCTTGATGAATCAAGATCCTGACAATAGCTTTGCAAGCCTAGAATGTCAGTAATCCCCTAGGAGCTTGGTAACTAATGTAACTTGGCTCTCTTACTCTTCCCTCCCTGGCATGAACATTTGTCTTAAGATGTGTCACAAGCCCTGGGATACTTCCAAAAACATATTTCAGGGATGGAGTTGATGAAATTCCTGCATGTATCTTTCTGTTCCCGGTAAGCCATGCTCCAGAGAGGTAATAAACAGTTCACACAGGCAGCTCTTCCCATTCACCTGCATCTTCTGGCCACTAACCATAGCCAGGAGTGGGCTGCTCTGGATGTGCTTTCTGGCAGCACTTGGTACCCAGCTTTTTTCACTCCTGAAGTGTCAGTGGTTTATTCTGTGGACAGCAATAAATGGGATGCTCTGCCTGGCTCTGTATCGCTGTGAACATGCCAATGCTGCAAACTTGGGGCGTAAGCTTTGCTGCTGGGGTCATAAAGGGTTGTGCAGAGTCAGACTTGTACTTTTTCTTCTATTAGCCCCAGTCTGGAGTGCAAATATGGAGGCAATTGAAGAAACCCATTACGGAGAGTATGAAACTGAAGGCAGTGAAAGCTTAGGAAACAGGTCGCTGTATTGTTTGTCCCAGGCATTCTGGATGTCGTTTCTGCTGGACTGGGCCCTGGTTTGCAAAGATGCTGCATTCTGTCAGAGATGCCAGGGAGAGAGAGCTGGTCCATTAGGGAGCAGAGGTATTTGACTTCCTCAGTTTTTCAGGTACCACCAGTCCATTGTCTTACCCACCCAAGCCTTGCCTTCAGCAATTTTCAATGCCATCAACTACAGCCCAAAGCTGCAGGCTCTGGGAAGCTTTGTTCCCCTGAGGCTGCCTTGCAAAGGACAGCCCAGGGTCAGCTCAATCATATTGAGGGTGGAGGGTTTTGATGTTCTGGCTGCCTAGTCCAGATCTTTCTTATCTATTTCCCAGCAGACAGGCAGTGTTCCTCCATCACGGTAGAGGTGACATTTTAAAATACTTGTTCATTCCGGGATGCTGTGATGACAAATGAAGGTTGGGGGTAGAGGGAAGGGGAGGTGGCTAATTCTTCAACCCCTTCCCTGTGAATAGGACAGGTCAGGTGTAACTGCCTGAACACATTTACCAGCTTCTCCTCTCCTTTCCCGTCCAAGTGGTCTGTACACGTGAGGAGGAATCCAGTTTGTAGTTGCATAGCTGTGCATCTCCTGAAGACCTTACCTGAGAAGGCCAAATCATGGTTCTGCAGGTGCCTGATGTGGTGGTGTTTCCAAGCCTTTGAGAGTGCTATTGCAGTGTAAATGAGTGCCTGTTTCTTGCTGGCTGGCTGATGTTTGTACGTAACTGAGAAATCTCATCAGTGTAGGTGGCACTTTATGATAGGTGGGGAACCAAGAGTGAGGTCCTTCTGTGTGCTAAAGGGTTCCTAGTGCAGTGGCCAGGCTTACACATGGGCATAGCTCAGGAGAAAAGGGAGCCGTGGGAATGAGCTCTTTGCTGCAATCAGCAGAAAGATGCTGTGCATGTCTCCCAAGCAATTCCAGGTGATTGCTATGGTATAAAAAGGTGTAGGGAAGTTGTCCTGTCTGCTCTTGAGTTTTGGCAACTGCTGTGGTGACAGTGGCTTTTACCCACAGCTCACCACCAGGGCCAGGAGAGGTATGTGTTAAACTGCTAAAAATATCTCTGGTGCTCAAATGGTTTTGCAATTTAGCAAAAAAGTCTTTTTCTGGACTGCATTTGTCTATGTGGTTGAATGTGAAATGTGCCATTAATCTGTTGCTTTAGCTGATCCCAGCTGCCCTGAGATGTTGCACAGGCTCACAGTGAAAGGAAGTTTAGCCTCATAAGGTGCAGGATTAAAACACTGGTTATAAACTTATTGCAGAAAGAAAATATAAAAAGCACAGAAGAGGTAACAGTTAAAACTCATGAGGCACAGGACAGTGGCGTCTCTGAAGCTTATTTAAGAATAGATCTCAACAACAAAGTCACATTGAAAAGCTGCTGCTTAGACCCCTGTTAACCTTTTCTGAAGAAGTAAATGGAATTGCAGTTATAAAGCTGGCAGAATGCATACCAGAGCATTTTTGGCTTCAGTCAGCACGTCATCTCAGGGTTTATTGGCATTTACAAGCACTACCTGTGCTGCATTCTCACATGTGTTTAGGTTCAAGAGTCGTGTGCACTAAGGGAACGTGGCAAGTTTTTCCAGTGTGAATGAATCTCAGGTTTTCTTTTGCTTCTTAAATCTTGCTCAAAATCCAATTACTTGAACTTTGCCCAGCTGTTTGTTGCTGTTTGTCCCACAGTAAGTGGGTCACTTAGAGGGAGAACATGAGAATGTGTGCTCTAGGGTTTAAGGACAGGCCTGGGTCACCATGCTCTGATAGAACAACCTGGGTGGGTTGACTGATTTTCCATGCCCCAAAATGTCTCAAGAGGGGTCTATGATGTATTTTCTTTTATGGAGTCTGAGAAGCTGATGTGAATTTTAAGTGAAAAATCTGGGTTTCTCCATCTTTCAGCCAAGCAGACACATGTTGTCAGCGGAAGTTGTTGGGGCTGTTCTGCACGGTCATTGTGACCTGCCAGACAAGAGGAAGTTATGAGCAAGACAAATATCCTGTTTTCAGTGCAGTTTCCTCAATTTTGCTTTGTTGTTTTTACTTGAATGGCTATTGAAAATTCTGCAAGAAAAGTTCTGGCATGTACCAGATACCACATGTGCCTATACCCACTAGTCACAGTAATAGAAGTGCAAAAAGGAATGTGAAGCACCTTCAACACTCCTGGGTTCACACAGGTAAACAGAGGGTTTTGTTCAGAAATGTTTTCATAATGCACTGATTTTTTTTAAAAAAGTAGGCTAAAATATTTGGTCCTAGGAAAAGTCCTCTTGAGATAATCATGACGGAACACCATCATGTAACTAAACTGTAGCACTATGTGCCATGTCCAGTTGTTTCTTGAACACTTCCAGGATGGTGACTTCCCCATCCTCTGTGCAATCTGACATCCCCTCTTCTAACACCTGACCACCCTTTCAGTGAAGAAGTTCGTCCTACTGCAACAAAGCTCTGTTGCCAATCTTGTTGGTGGCATATCTATACAAAATAGTCAAAATCTGTGTGCTTTTATAGGCTTCTAGGGTGCCTCAAGATGGGGCAGGTCTGCACCTTGACACTGTGTACCCAGAGTACAGAGGGGTTTTTGCATTCCTCATTCCTTTCAATGGGTTTCATGCTCTTCCCCTGCCAGACTAATAGGAAAGCCTGGTTGTTAGGTTCACCCCAGCCTAGGGAAACAGCTGTGGGGAAAAGATAGCAGTAGGAATTTTCTGGGCCTCTCTCATGTGGAATCTGTGTTGTGTCACTGCTCAAAAATATCACCAGTTTGGTGCCTGCCAGTTGGACTGTACTACTGGGATAACAAGCAGTATTTAACAATCGCAGAAACTTTATCAGAGGTGTTCTCTGCCATTGTGTAACAGCCTTTCTCCTTGGTTTTAGTAGTTTCCTAATTTAGTGGGTGTTTGCAGGTGGAAGTCTGCCTATGTTTTATATATATTGTGTAATAGGTGTCTTCCTCTAAGATGTCCTTCATGATACCTTTTTTTTTCTAGATTGTCCCCAGCCGCCACAACCTGAGAATGGAGGTTATAAATGCCACCCTAGCCCCTGCAACAACCCTCTGACTTCAGGCAGTGTCATAGAATACCTGTGTGTTGAAGGCTACATGCTGAAAGGAGATTATAAATACTTGACCTGCAAGAATGGAGAGTGGAACCCAGCCATGGAAGTCAGCTGCAGGCTCAGCCCAGGTGAGTGCTCCCTGACTCTAGAATTGCCCTTGCACTGACTTTTCAGATTATCATTAAACACTTAGTGTGATGCTGAGGAAGTCCATACGGCTGTCTCTCATTCCTGCAGCAATTTCATAAATGCAGCTCACAATCATGACTCTTTCTTAAAAACGTCTCTTCAGTAGCAGCCCATCAGATGCAGACTTAGATTCCCTAAGACAAGGAAAAAAGCCATGGATAGGAGTATAAAGTAGGCAACTTGTTACTTATGTGGAGCCTCTTATCTTGGGACTCTCATCCCAGGAATGCTGTAAGCCCTAACAGTAGCATTTTCCATGCTGTCTGGTTTTCCTTGATGGGTTTGATGGTACATCTCCCCCAGTGAGTCTGTGTGTGTGTGTGTGTAGAGTCGATCTTCCTTGCAAACAGGTTAAGTAACTGTTGGTTTCCTGTGTCAAAAAGATTGATGGTGCTGCTTTTCACTGTAGTGGCAGGAAAGGACATTGCTGACAAATGATTTCTGCTTCTCTCCAAATAGAAGTGAACAGCTTTTGTTTTCTGTCTCTCCCAGCTGAACAGGAATTCCTCCATCAAAGCAGCAAAGTAAAAAGATTTGCAGGAAAATGTTCATCATACAGCTCTTAATTTGCCTACTACTCTTCTGGTTTTAACAGTGGGTATATTGGATAAAGGGAGAACTCCCTCCCCTCTTCTAGGTGGGCTTGTTGATAGAACGTTAGTGCTCAGTCATCCTGAGCCAGCAGGATGTACACTTTGGAATTAAGTCTCATAATACATAAAGCAAAATGTGTCAGCTTAATTGGAAAGAAACAGGAAAAAAAAGAAGGACCTTCATCAAGCTCTTTATGGAGCTCACTGCATACCTGTGATCTCTGGAACATCCTATCCTGTCCCAAAGACACTGTCTTTTCAATCTCTCTGCCACTCCAATAGCCCCTTCCTATGATTTATAAGGAAGGATCTGGGAGTTTACCTGTCAGCAAATAGATCCTGAACAGGTTTTTCAAATTCAGCTTAAGCTTCCTTTCCACAGTGATCCCCCTTCCCCTAGCTGCACCCAGGCTGGAGAACTTGAGAAGGAAAATTTAAGTCCCTAACAGTTATCACATGTTTTGTGCAGCTCTGAGCCCATCAGCCCCATAGCCTTTTCGTAGTTTACTGTATGAGTTAGTGACATTTTTTGGCATGTGAGATGGTAAATTTTCTGGAGTGCACCCTGTACAGTGAGCAGTTTGACAGTATCATGTACTGTGCTGAAAATGGAGCATCTCTCTTTGCCTACCCTTGTTCCTTACTCAACCCTATTTGCCATAGGGAAAAATGTGCTAGTTACTGTTTTTTTCCTGGGAAGAGGTCAAGCTACTGCTAAAAGATTTCAAAGAAACAAGTTCAAGACAACTAAACCATGTAGGTTTGACTCTAAGAGATGATGCAGAAAATTGCAAACTAGATTTCCATCTTAAATGCCTGTTTTGGGCATAGACTTCAGGCTGTAGGCTTAAAAATAATGATCCTCCAGCTCTTTTTTTTCTGTTTACCTGTTGCTCTTCCTCTCATCCTTCATTGCCTGTATCCTGAATTCCCTCTGCAATTTGAGCCCTGTGCTCCTGAAGAATGTGTTGGATGTAAAAAGAGGAAATGAAGAGTTGCATAAATCAAATGTGCAGTTCACCATAGTATTTGCTGATGAGTAGGGGAGGCTTTTCAGATCTTTACCAGAGACACAAATTAGGGACAGAAACAAAAAATACAGACAATTTTTTCCTCTAGGGAGGTGAAAGGACTAGTGTAGCCTTCTAGGCATGGTATGCAGTGCTCAGCAATACCACTTCCAAGCCATTCTCTCTTCTCCCCCAGTTAATTCCTGCACAGGTCCTTTAAGAGCCAAATTGGTTTCCATACAGTCGCACAGCACAGCTGCAGAAGGGTAGGAAAGAGTAATGTGAACAGAGCACGTGTATCTAACACTGAACACTCAGCACCCTGAAACAACATCTGCCTTCCTTCTCTGTCCTCTGACATATGTTTGTGTGAGAGAGAAACTTAATATTTTCTGTGTCTTAATTATAATAAGCACATAATAATATCCAGCCAGTTGACTTTCACCCCTCTTTGCAAGGCTGTTATATTACTTGCGAAAAAATGTTTTTTGGAACTTTTTCTATTGTTTGGTCTAAAATATGCTGCTTATCGTGTTAGACAATTATTGGCCTTGCTGGTGACATGACATTCTCTAGCTTTTGCTCAGGCAGACCTATATATAACACGACCCTTACCACCATCTGCCAGTTCCCATGGCCTGCTTGCACTGCTTTTCTGTTTGCGCTGTGTTTTTCCAAAGGACCCTTGTATGTGCCTGTTTTATTTTGGGTTCCCTTTACAGCTGATGGAGGGGTGTCAGATTGAGCCGCAAAATGAGATAGGTGGTACATCTTGCCTGTATGGAAAACTTGGACTCCTTACACATGCACCCAGGAGTAAGTCCTGAGTAACAGTGTGAATGTTTTTCCTTCTCTATGGCAGTTACTCATTTTACCTTGTATTCCCCTTGGTTTTGTAGAAAAGGACTCTCCTCCAACAATTGGAGTGCCCACGCTGTCCATAGTAGCCTCCACAGCGAGCTCTGTCGCCCTGATTCTGCTGTTAGTTGTGCTGTTTGTTTTGCTGCAGCCAAAGCTGAAGTCATTCCATCATAGCAGGTAAGTGTAGCTGGGGTTTGGAGGGGCTCAGAGGCACCTTCTTTCTTTGCAGCAGAAACCCATTCAGGTAGTTGGGTTAGACTGTTGTTTTGGAGCAGCTTAGCTCCCCACTTCTCTGTTCCCCTTTTCATCGCCTCAGTGACGTCTCTGCCCCCTACTACTGATCCAGAGCTTTTCTGAAATGGTGGTCTGGGATACCCACCTGCAGTCCCTACTCTTATGTGTCACCCAAGGAGTGACTTCCTTGTGCTTTTGCCTTAGTTTTGAATAGAAAAACTTAGGATACTTACGAGCCTGGCTATAGATCAATTTCTGACATCTTCTAGCCTTGGAAAGCTACTGAAGTCTGTCTGGGTGCATCTTTCCCAGACTGCTTGAGGTCCTCTGGACCCAAAATAAGGCAGTACTGCTCTTTAGATACACGGCAAGTCTGCCATCCTTCTCTGCTGCGGGAGGAGAACCCTCCTGGCCTGGGTTTGTGAGTGAGAGGAGGGACCCAGCCATAACACTGCTGCCAGCTGAGGCAGACACTCCAGCAGTGGGGCCCAGGAGTCTGCCCTCTTCTGAAAAGGCCCAAACTACTAGAAAAGAAGAATTTTCTCTTATGAGGCCAGGTGATTCATGCTGTGCCAGAGCTGTCTTCCCTATCCTGCCAGAGGTTATCTGGCTGGCAGCAGAGGCAGTGGAACAGACAGAGCTGGGTGTTGTGGAATATAGCAGTGCACCAGGCTGGAATCAACAGTGCTCTTTGCCAAAAGCATGGAGCTGAGTCATGACCTTTGTCAAATTTAGCTGTGGAGGTAAGTGGGGTGGGGGAGGGAAGCATTGTAACTTTTTCAGCTCTTGCTGTTAAATCCTTTGGGTGCCGTGAGTTACAGCCCCTGCTTATGTTTAATGGAAATTTGCAGTAGGGCTCCAAGACAGTGCTTGCTTGACCTTGTTAAGCCACCATTCAAGTTTCTGTCCTCCCCTAAATGGTGAGAGTTAGAGTTCTGCTGTGGGAGGTTACTGGAGTTCTTGGTAAGATATATATAGTAAAATAAACACTCAACTTGTTTTATTTTTTCTCCTCTCCTGTCTTTGTTCCTTTTTTTTTTTTTTTTCTGAGGCGAGACCAAGGTGTGTCTGGAGATCAGGTCTCTATTATGGTGGATGGTGTCCAAGTGGCCTTGCCATCCTATGAAGAAGCTGTATATGGCAGCACAGGGAATTGCATTCCACCCTCGGACTCCCGAGTGCAGATCGTGCTCTCAGAGGGAGCTGGACAGAATGGACCCAGAGAGATGCAGCAGCCAGACCAAGGGGCTCACAATACCTTTGAAAGAGAAGATGACGCCCCTGGACATTCTGGGCTGTGTGAAGCCAGTGGCTCTCAGCGCTCTGAAACTGTTCTTGTGCATCAGGCTGCTACCTCTTCCTGGGTAGCTGGCATGGCTAGCAGTAGACCTGTACACAAAGAGGCCCAAGATTCAGAAAGCAGTGACATACAGAGCCTTTTATCACTCACTTCCTCTGAGGAGTACACAGATGGTAAGTGACTTGTGCAAGGAGCGCTAAATGAGACCCTTTTAAGAGTAGGTTCTGCAGTTGACTAGGGTGAAAAACAACAAGGGATGCCCCTATGTGTGTCTGCCACTAGAGCAGCTTTTGAAAAGATCCAGTCTCTCTAGCATGTTTCACCTCTTAAACATGTAAGCAGTATTTCATATCTTCTGAAGAAGAAGTTGGTGTTCTCAGACTAGGAGCCTAGGGCAGTCTGAGCAAGATTGTCTACTGCTAACTCTTGTTTTAACAAAGGATTTTCAGAGAAATTCAGCCTCCAGCATCACAGTGCAAAAGCAGTAAAATAACTGTGTTTGTGGAAACTTAACTTGGTGGGAGTGGGAAGACATGCTTAGAACACCAACGCTTTGCGATGTTTGGGCTGGTTAATTTTTAGACTACTTTAGTAAGCAGCTTTCTGCCACAAAGCATTCAGTGGTGCAGCCTTAGCCTGCAAGACCTAAGAGGGATGTGCTTGAACTTACTGTAGAGGGCAGAGGGGCAAGTCTGTTGAACAGTCAAAACATCTTTTATTCCTCACTTCTGTCCATCCTGAAGGAGCGGCTTTGCAATGCCAGAGCTGATGTGAAGGTGTAGCTTAAGGTTACTTCTGCAGAAACTGCTATGTCTTAGGCAAGAAATGTAACTGGCTTGTGGATAACACAGGACAGAACTTCCCTGTTCCATGGTATTAAGAAATATTTTGTGCTAGGAGGGTAATACCACACCAGATAGACACCCAGAATGGTGATGGAATCTCTGTCCTCGGAGTTTTTTGAGATTAGAGCTGGTGATGGTCCTACTCTCAGGGGCAGGTTGGAGCAGAGTCCTCCAGAGTTCCTTTCTGCTGTGATGTGATGAGAGGAAGGGCACTGCATTGTCATGTTATGAAAGTGGGAGTCTATCTTGCTTTCAATAGTAATTTTTCTGGTGTGTGTTGAACTGCTGAACTTTGACTACTTTTTCTTTTTTTTTTTTTTCCCCTCTCCCCACTGTTTAGATATTCCCTTATTGAAGGAAGCATGAGGTCTGCTGTGTTTGTCTAGTCTTCTCCATCTTGGATTTCTTTCTCCTCCCCTCTCCCCGCCTTTGGGACAGAAGCACTCTGTGCAGTCTTCCCCATCCTTGCAAGCTGTACCCTGGATACCTCCAAGAAGAGATGCCCTCAGCTGAAGATCCAAAGGATGTTGCCAGGTTGCCTCCTGGATGCACCAGTGGAGTTGGTGCAGCGCTGGCTTCCCCATTCCATCAGCATCAGGGGCTCAAGGAACAGAGTGGATTTGAGCTCTCCTCTTCCCCAGCCAGACGTTTGACAGCAGTCTCTGAAGAGCTGCTCTTTTCTTGTGCCTTTCTCCTTCTCACACCGGCTTGTTGCAGCTTATCAGCCTTTCTAGCCCTTCTGCTGCCCAGAGAACAGGGGCTAAACCCGCTTGCTTGCTGGGTGCAGACAGTTTAAATATACATATATGTATTATACAGGCTCTTCTTCCAGCATCCTCTCTGTGACCAGGGCAGGACCCCTCCCTGGGCTTGGGAGGGTTGCAGTTAAGGGGGCAGCCTCAGATGAGATGGGCTGTGTGACAGCTTAGCCATGCAGGAACACTTCACTGAGAATTGCTTAAGCACTGAAGGCTGAGAAGTCCAGCATGTAGGAATGCCCTCTGTCCCATCTCTGCAGGAGTGCATTCCTGAAAATCACTTTTGTCTCCTCCTCTTCCTCTACCAGTACAGCCCACTGGAACAGGTTCAGGTGTTTGAAAATACCAAGACAAAAAAAATGCTTATAGGCAGTGAATTCCTGGTGCTGTTGGTGCAATCCCAAATTCCTTTTCCAGCCACAGAAGGTACTTGAATCCTGGGTAACTGCCATCTCATAGGCTGGTGTGTCTTCCTAGCTGCATACAGCAAAGGATCTGCTGTTTTAACCTGGTGGGCTCCAGGGGGCCCATAGAGAAGGGCTCCTCTCTTGTGGCTGGGGGTAAGCAGCATTTGTAAAGCTTCTCCTAAACACAGTGCCAGCCTGTTGCTGTGAAGGAAAGTCAGGTACACTGACAACAGTGCTAGAAGACACCACAGCTCAGTCCTGAGGTTTGGCGGATTATTTCAAGTTTCAAGTTTGGTAGAAGGGAAGAGAAAATTCAGAAATATATGTACTCTGCCTGCCACAGTTATCTACAGCAGGTCAGACTGTCCATGTTGGGGCTCTGTAACTGCAGGAAGCCACATTTGTCCGGGATAGATGGTCCAGTCCAAGTGCTGGGGTGGTTGTAAGGTTCCTTACTGAGGTCTGGGCACTGTTCCATGGGATTGGTTTCAGCAAGAAGAGTTGGCTTCTTAGATGCTGCATGTACCTTGTCATAACTGTCTTGAAGTAACCAGGGAAGTTTGCCCTGTGAGAAGCTGCTACGTTTTTGAGTTGAAGGAGCAAAATGTCATGGCCTTACACATCATGTGGTAATGTACAGGTAAACAGGGATGCTGTCTTTGCTGCTTTGCTTTTGGTTTACAATCCTCATCTTCATTGCTATAGTAAAAAAACCATTACAGCACTTGACAAAAATGACACAACATCTTTACGTATAAAATCACTGTGGCTTAGCTCCAGTTCTTTGAAATGGGGGTTGGCTGTAGTGTCCAGCTGTGTATTTGCTATTCCTTTTCCTGAATAGCTGTTAAATGCCAGGACACATGGAACAGTGTGTGCCTGTGGATGGAAGAATCCTTTTTTCTCTATCCTTGTTATAAAGGGATGTTAATTTAAAATTACAGTGTTTTAAACATCCTTCCCTGTTGCTCACGTTACTTTGCATTAACACAAGAATTTGATAAATCCCATTTGAGTGGTTTAGGTGGTTTTTGTTCAATTTGAATGGTGAAAATCCCTTGTCATTTCACAGTGGGCTGTAGTGTCTCAGCTTCAAGCACTGTAAAGGACAAATGTTGTTTACACATCTGCCATTGGAATTTTAAAAAATAAGCATGGGGGCAATTGCATTTAGCGTTTTGGCTGTTGGAAATGGTCTAAGCTTGAGTAAATTCTCTTTCATTGGTTTTATTGGAGGAATTGAGCAAGTGTAGTGGTAAGGCAGTGTGGAGGAAAGTCTGTGTGACTTTCCTGCTGCCTAACCAGCTTGGAGCAGGAGTTGCTTTTTATGCATTTAAGGTCCTGTCTGCTCAAACTGACCCTCAGCAATTCAAGGTATAGAATCTGGGAATATATTGCCTTCTGGTAAGGGGCAGTGCTAGTGCCGGGTTGATGGGAGAAGCTGGAAGCTGATCCCAAGGCCTGACCTTGCTCTGGATGAGCACCTGCACCACCAGCAGAAAACACCTCTTCTGTGGCCTGGCCTCCTCACTGCTGTTGTAAAACAAGCAACTGCCAGCTTGGGAGAGAAAATTCAATTTGGATGGGGAAGAAAAGGAAGCAAGCTCTACAAAGAGAGAGTGCTTTAATTTCATAGAATCACACAATTAACTAGGTTGGAAAAGACCTTTATGACCATCAAGTCCAACCTATGACTGAACACCACCTTGTCAGCTGGACCATGGCACTGAGTGCCACCTCCAGGGATGGTGACTGCACTGCCTCCCTGGGCAGGCCATTCCAGTGCTCAATCACCCTTTATGTGAAGAATTTCTTCCTAATGTCCAGCCCAAACTTCCCCTGGCACAGCTTAAGACTGGGTCCTCTTGTCCTGGCACTGGTTACCTGGAAGAAGAGGCCAATCCCCACCTGGCTAGGCCCTCCTTTCAGGGAGTTGTGGAGAGTGATAAGGTCTCCCCGAGCCTCCTCTTTTCCAGGCTGAACAACCCCAGCTCCCTCAGCCTCCTCATAGGATTTGTGCTCCAGACCCTTCACCAGCCTCGTTGCCCTTGTCTGGATGCATTCGAACATCTCAGTGTCCTTCCTAAATCGGGGGTTCCAAAACAGGACACAGCACTTAAGGTGGGGCCTCACCAGTGCCGAGTACTGAGTACCCTGCCCTGGTCCTGCCAGCCGCGCTATTCCTGATACAGACCAGGATGCCGCTGGCCTTCTTGACCACCTGGGCACAATGCTGGCCTGTGTTCAGTCTGCCATCAGTCAGTAAACCCCAGGTCCTTTTCTGCCTGGCGGCTGTCCAGCAACTCTTCCCCCAGCCTGCAGTGCTGCAGGGGGTTGTTGTGGCCAAAGTGCAGGACCTGGCACTTTGGGTTCTATAAAAATTGTTGGAAATGGCTTTACTAATGGGTGGAGGAGAGAAATGTGCAAGTGTAGCTATTGTGATCAAGCATAAACAGGCAGCTTCTGTTGGCTTGTTGAGGGTAAGCCAGCAGCTTCCAGGACAGTCTCTGTGCTGGATGGTAATCCCATCTGATGATTCCAGATCCTGCAGACGAGCTCTATTCCCTGCAGCAAATCTTGTGGGAACAGGCCCCAAGGATCTGTGTGAGCCAGAATATGGAACACAGTTTGGAGGCATCACACTGCTCGTCTACATCCTCTGCTTTAGAGTTAATTTTCATATAAAATGAGGCAAAACAGCAGGGGAGGAACCCAAAAGATGTCTGACAGCTTTTTCGAGGAGGAGGGAGAGCAAGGCCTCACTTTACTGGTTATCAAATGATTATTATTCATTTGTGTTTGTTTTAATTCTGCAGAGGCTGAGGGGCTGAGAAGTCTTTGGGTAAAGATACAGGAAAACTTATTTTGCACAGTCTTATCTTTACTTATGGAAGTAGGGCCTGAAGCCTAAAGATCCCTCAGATGTGAGCTGCACTATGCCTCGGGAGTGTGCATTATCTCTGAGCTGAGTCTGTTCTCTCTGGATTTTGCCATAAGCAGATGCAGCCTGAATCTCAGTGTTGTGGATGGGAAGCACAGAGGCTCAGCATTGCAAGATGTAATACAGTAAATTTTAATTTTTTTTTTTTCCCCATGATGGGGCCACAGTCTCCATACCTTTTCTTCCCCCACCTATGTCTGGTAAAAGATTTCAAAGGGAGGCATTTTTTCTTAACGCTCCCAACATAATCATCTCATGCTCTGTCATATGTGCGGGATCCTGTGATATTCAAGAACATTAAAATTATTTAATTACATTGAGAAAAAGAAAAGTGGCACTTATTTTAAAGCTTTGCATTATTTTTGGAGTCTGCTGGTTGGGGGGAAGGGCATTTCAGAAATTCAGGATATTATGTGCAATAGAAAAACTTCCTTGCTCCTTTCCAGTTCCATAGCTTTTTAAAAAAATAAATGCAACTCATTGCAGTGTTTACAGCCCAACCATTGTAGAACTGGACCAGCCTGAGAGAACCAGGACATGAAGTTGGCAGTGACCCATGGGGAAGTGGGCCAGTCTCTCGTCAGGGTCTGCATCATGAAGCTCACTTCAAATGATGAGCCAGCTTGGACTGTGTCAGAGCCTCCTGCAGTCTGGAAGGGTGTCAACAGCTCTGGTGAGAGAGGGGTTTGTGTGTTTTGGTTTTAAATAGCTTGTGCCTCCCCATCATTAACTGCAGAATACGTAAAAATTAAGTCAGGTGAGATGCACTGCAGCCTGTGAGCGAACATCTGGAGTTGTTGAGATAAACCTCATGAGTTTGGGATGGAGAAGAACTAATGCATTTTTATCCTTAACCACCAGGGGAGTTGCTGGATAGCAGAATGTGTACTCAGCAAGCATAGTGCTTTTCACCCCTTGGACATCTCTTCTGAGGTTTCTCCTTGGCTTTTCAGCTCCAGTGTGGTGAATTGTTTACTGCATCTGGAGTCTTAATTTGGCCTTTCAATGTGTGGAGAACTCAGGAAGAAAGAAATCTGTTCCACATGCTTTGGTAAGAAACATCCTAAGAGGCTCCCAGAGGTGGATGACTTGGGTCAATACTGAGGAGTGGGGCTAAGAGAGCAACTGGCTCAGCCATTGGAAATAATCTGGGATGGTTAAGTCATTTGCAGCACAGAAAAGGGAACACAAGGAGTTGTCTAAGGAAGAGCTGAAGACAGAGGTTTACTGCAGGCTAATGAGCTAATGCAATAATGACCAGGTTGTAAGGAAGCTTGTGCTTTGTTAGATGATTTAGCATACACCAGCAGGCTTGCTGTATAAAAAAATAATTAATGTACAACTGGTTTGGACACACTGAGCTGTCCTTGCTGACCTTTTTAGAACATACTTGCAAAAAATGTGGTTTTACTGTTTTGATAGCAGTTTAAACAAAAAACTGCCTTATTATTCTATCCAGATAACTATTTAAATAAATTTCACTTTGGTTTTTTGTGTATAAATGCAATAAATCCCATTTATTTTGCACATCCTGCCTCACCCCGTCCTCACCCTTCAGTCCTTACTAGGGAACAGCAGATTGAATTTGCTCTATGTGAAAACCTTTGTTTGCAGAAGAGCTTCATTAGAAAACAGTTTTTCTCTACTATAGGCTTTGAAAGTGCAAAGAGGTTTCCTAGAGCAGGCTTCATTTTAAGGTATATTTTTATACAAGAAGTAAGCCTTTTTCCAGTCCTAGCCCACCAGGACAGAACACGCCACTTCCCACACTTCAGGGCCGTGTGTTCAGCACTGCTTTCAAACACAACCTTCTGCAGGTGATGGTCAGATCTGTGTACCCACCAGAACATGCTGTATGGATGCTCTGCATATGCTTGCCCTAAACTATGCTTTTGCTTCTGTCCTTGAGTGAGAACAGACAGAGGCAACTGAGTTGTGCTGGAAGATGTTTGAGTTCAGATTCTCGAAGTTGCTTCCTACCAAAAGAAAACAAAGTGAAGTTGTCTGGGAAGCAGAAGTCCTATGATGTGGTGGGTAGACTGCTGGTAGTTGCTGATGCAAGTGCAAGGGGAGCTTGATTGCCTTTCTGCATTAATCTTTTCTTTCCTATATGTGTTTTCTTTTTATCTGAATTGCACCACTATGGAATTATTTGCAGAATGGTACTCCATATATATGTGGAATTTAAAACCATAACTTATGCTGTGCAGGATGTCACTCTATTGGTTTTATTTTGCTTTATTTTATATGTATTTTCTGGTATCCTGTACATTGCAGTGGGTGTGAAGATAGTATTTTAATATTTGTACAAAGTTTAATTTAATTGTTCTATGTATATAACTGCATTTCTAAATTAAAAAAAAAAAAATATTTTGAAGTGAAGCCGTAATTTCTTGTGTTTGGTTTTGGTTGGTGTTTTTTTGGTTTTTATTTTTTTTGACTGCTGAGGCCTTGTGGCCTGGAAATCTAGCATATCATTAATGAAAATGTTGCAGTTATGAAAACTAATGATGAAGGTGAAGCTAAACTTAGGGAAACTCAAGTGGCTTGGGGAGGAGAGGTTCAGAGTTGGTGTAGCCTTAGAGGGATCATGTTTCCAAGTTCAGAAGCAAAGGCTGCCTTCGGTGTGCTTCCATTGAATTCCTTGAGGAATGAGGCCAGGCTGGGCAGGGGGGAAAGGTTTAAAGAGATTATGTATGGTATGAGTGGATTTCAGAAAGGAAGACAGGGTAAATATAATAAATGGCTTATTAATCTTTGAGTCTGTATAAGAACAGTATGTATAGGGAGAGTGTTGTTTTTAGAGGGGAGATAGCTTTCATTGGTGAAATAATAATCCCAAGTGGGTAGCAGGGCAGTATAGGAGACATTAGAGAGATCTACAAATACATGGGTTAGTGCATCTATGAGTGCAGAGGGGAGGCTGGGACAGGCTCTGCTCTTCCCTCTTCTGTAGTTGTTCTGCTTTGGGAGGGTGGGGGAAGCAGAAACTGCAGAGGAGCAGACACTCACTGTTCTTTCAGTGCAATATATAGTCCATTACTATTTTTATTGTTTGTTTTGTTTCTAAAACTAAGGTAACTGCCTTTTCAGGCAAGTGTACTAATGAGTCTTCCTTTCTTTTAACAGACCCTATCAGTAATGTAATAGGGAAGGGAAGGAGGGAGGAGATCCTTTTGTCCAGCTTGTTCAAAGCAGGCCTCAAGGATGTTAAGATTTTTGTGTAATTATAGACATGACTTTTATTCTTTGGGAAGGAACAGCCAAGTTAAAGAAGGGTAGGGGTGACATCTACCTTTCTCTTATTCCCATCTGTTCCAAAAATTATTCCCACACAGCAAGCAGATTTTACTGTAATTTTACTGCTGCAAAACTGGAGCTCCCTGGTCTGTGTAACCTTCCTGTACCAGACAGCTGACACGTGGGAGTTACTGCCCTCCAGGAGTTGTTTTTAATTATTGTTTTTCACTGGGCGATGGTCTCCTGCCACAGCAGTTCTGGCAGCCAGGAGTGTGCCCTTCTTGACACATTCGAAATTATTTGTCACCTCTGGTTTGTCGTGGCAATGAGAAATGGCTGTGGGAGACAAACTTAAGGGAAGCCAGCCTGAGATGGGTGGTCTGGGCAATGGTCCTTGGTCCAATTGCCCTTTGGTGGAAGGGCAAAAAGGCCAGGGCATGTAGGAACCTCTCTGCTTCCAGAAAAGCAGCCTCGCCACCAAGGCTGACCCCGGCACAAAGCCTCTTTGAGAAACTCGCTGAGGAAAGGGGATAGATGGGCTCCTGCCTCCAGCAGACGTCCTGCCAGCCGGCGCGCTGCACCGCTCGGCTCCCGGACGGGCTGTTCCGCACCCGCGGATTGTCCGGGAGCACAAAGCCGGCAGCACACCAGCCCCGAGCAGCCTGCTGCTCCAACCCGGGAGCGGGACCGGGAGCGAGTGCCTCGGTCGCTGTTCTTTGCCGCCTGCCGCAGCGCCACCATCGGAGAGCTTTGCCCTTCAGGTACTGCAGCTCTGCCCCTGCCGGGACCTTCCCCTGCACTATGAGCTCCCCCAGCCGCTGACTTGTTGTTAGGGGTGTCGTGAAAATGCAGATTCCCCCTCCCGAAAGCACAATGCCAGCAGGCTACGAGCCAACAAGCCCCGTGCTTCACAAAGCGTTAGCATGCTCCTCACCTGCCAGGGCCATGCAGAGGGTTCCCTACGGTGCTGTCCCTGGAGAGGAGAGCAGAGTCTGGCAGGACACACTGCCAGCCCTCATTCCTCATCGGTTGTGGTACTTAGCAAAACTGAATGGTCTCTCTTGGCACCAAAGTGGGGTGCAGGGGAAGGGATGGAAAGCACAGGCAATGGACTTCCCAATTCTCTCTGTTACCTTTTGCAGGACAATGATGTTTACCAGCAAACTCCTCACCTTAACCTTCTGTGAGACACAGGCAGAGCTGAGCAGCCCTGAGGGTACATTGGCATAAGGTGATTCTTCTTTGACAGCTTTTTGTCATGTGGCTCGTGCTGAGCCCGTCATGCATCTGTGGAACCTAGCTCTGGCTTTTCATGTTACATCAGTGAGGAGAAAACAGAATTTGGGGCAAGAGGGCACAGACTGGTTCCAGTATTCAAGGTACAAACACCCTTGGCTCCTTGTCCGGACATGTCTCTCTGATCTGGGAGCTCTTTTAGTCGTTGATGTTTGAGATCACGCTGAGTTTAGCAGCTCTGTGTGCCACGCAGCGTTTATCTTCCAGGGTCACGTATCGCCGTGAGGCTGGGGGACCCACTTCATGGGACAGACATGCTCTCCCTTGTCCCCACGTGTCAAATCTCAGCTCCCAGTGGCTTGGGCAGGCAATCACTGGGCACAGAGCTGACGCTCTCAGAGAAGGAGGGGGGAGCTGTGGTGGGCTGGAGCATCCTCTGGATACTTGTCCCTGGCATCGGGTTCAGTGGCAGTTGAGGGTGAGAGGAAAGGTGGGAGAGCTGGCAGTGGCAGTGCACGACCTGCCTGACAGGCAAGGCAGCTGGGGGTGCTGGTGGCTCGACTGGGCAGACCTGCTTCTGCTCCAGCTCTGCCCATCAGGCAGATCCTCCATTAAGAAGGGCGAACACGTTACCCATAATTAGAAGGTGTATAATGTTCATCTTTAAACACAAATTTAAAGTCTTCTCATGTTGAGAAGATCAGGGGCCAGACTTGGGAGTAGCAGAGTTTTCCTAGGGAACCAACTCCTGGATGGGAGCCAGAAGTGGAAGCCTGGTACCCAAGGGTGCAGATATGCTGGGTTTCCCATCTCGTGCTCTTCTCCCTGGGTGCTGCAGGGCAGTATAGGGCTTCCTGTGGGTGACAGGACTCCAAACTTGCACAGACAACTTTCCTCCATCTCCATGAGCTGCCTGCACAGGATGGCAGAAATGTCCCTGTAACAGCTGTTTCCTGGAGATTTATTATCCTGGCTTCAGCTCTGCAAGATAGAGTTACCATCCTACAGTCTGTGTTTCCCCTCACAAATGTAACCTGGCTCCAAATAATTGCTTCCTCCAGGAAGCTTTAAAATAGTTGATTTGTTAGTGAAACTCTTCAGTATTTCTCTTGTTGCCTCCCTGTGCTTTTTTCAATAGTTTTACAAATAACTGGGAATTTTATCTTTGTGGCATCTCCATGAGTAGGAAGGCCCACACTGCCCTTGTTGATGGAGAGGGGAAAAAACAAAGCACAGAAAACTGAAGTAACCTTCTCCAGGTCATACCAGAGGCTGTGTTGCAGGCGGGGAAACAAATGCTTTTAATGACACCTTCCCTGTATCTTCTTCCAGACCTCTGCTTTAGCTGTGAGCTCCTGTTTGGGATGGCCCCTTTATTCCAGCCACGCTGTGCCCGAAGGGAATGAGTGAAATGATAATTCAGTGATGTTGATTGTCCTCATGGTGGAGCCTAATGCCAAGGGCAGCACCTGCTACATAATCACTCTCTTCTTACTCTGCCCTGTGGCTAATGGGTTTGAGGTAAACCAGTCAGGGTCCTGCCCTCGGGTTTCAAATGGAGGCCCTGCTGTTGCCAGCCTAAGAAAGGTCAGTGGGGACTCTGGCAGTTGTGCAGGGAGGTTGCCTTTCTTCTTTGCTGAATTTTGGCGGCAAAATTAGGAATTTCAGAATAAGGTGGTAAAAATGCAATAGAGAGTGGGAGGGGGCTGGGTGCAGGGCATCTGGTGCTGTGCCTCCGAGGTGCTGGAACAGGGTTTTCTTGCTTGCTAGTGCAATAGGGAACAAAGTGTGTTGCTGTTTTGGTTGGCTTATCAGTTAATAGGCTGGTCCTAGTCCCAGTGAGTTAAGAAGCAAGAATGAATGCCTTGTAGCTTCCTCATGTAATTAACAAAGACAATTATGAGAGATGCAGGGAGATTAAATGCTTTTCTTTCTTTGCCTCTCCCTCTGTTCTGTATTTGTATGTAGCCATCTTCACTTTACACCTGGGATTACTTTGTGGAGTTTCTCAGGATGCCCAACACCGTTGCATTTTGACCCTTCCTCCAGGAGCACAAACAGACCAGCAGCATCTTATTGCTACCTGAAGCCAAGGGGGTAAGGAAGGGATGCAAGTGGGGGAAGAGAAAACACTCTTTCCAGTCTCTCTCAGGCAGTGTCAGGGGTGTCACTGCAACACAAACATCATCTCTCGGGGCACAGGGGAGATGCTTCAGCACCCAGGTTAATGATTGAGTTAATAAATTCTCCAAACATGATGCTCTTCTGGGCAATTGATGCAGTTTTCTTTGAAATTTTCAAAAACATAAAGTAAGATTTTTTGCTTTTTAAATTCCAAAATACCTTTCTTATTTTACTGGGTTCCATAACCAAGAAAAAGAACTGACATAACTTTTTATGTGTTTCCTTTTTAGTCTGATGAGGGAGCAGGGGAATATTACTGCTTGAGGGGGATTCCCGCCTTCCCCTGTTTCTCAAAGAAAGCTTGCCTTGTTTTAAGTGTTTTCCTTCTGTGTCCATCTCTGCAGAGAATATGAGGGATATGGGATCTGGTATTCATTATAAACTCCCAACAGAGAAAGATCAATGGAACTTTAAATAAAGCAGCTGTGAGCCAGTATGTTATTTAGCTGTTGAAAAAAAAACATGCTTAACAAAAATGGAGCATAATCATTTGGTGGGAATCTTCATTCCCTCTTTCAGAAGCTTATGTGATACTGTCTTGTGGCTGGTGCTTCACAGTCACCCAAGGCAGATCTTACCTGAATTTTCATCTGTGTACCTACCTATCTACTAGAGTGTGGAGCCTAGACCATGAAGCACAGCCATGGCCACTTTTACCTTTGAAATTAGGGATGTCAGTTTAAGCATAAAACCACTCTTTTCTTCCTTGAATGTGAAAAGGATTTGGAAAAACAACAAAAAAAAACCCTTTAAAATTGTCTTTTCTTTAAATAGGGAATGATTTTTTAATGCTCTTCTTTATTTCCTTTTTTCTTCCTTTTTTGTTCTAGCATTGGAAAAAAATCCAACAAAAACCCAACCCAAAATAGGATTGAAGCCCCAGTGCAGCTGCATGTTACACTTTGAGTGCAGAGCCCATCAGTATTTCCCCTGAGTCACTCTTTTCCTCTGCCATGATGCTGCCTGCTAGAGCCAGTGCTTTATATCCATATTTCCATCTCAGTTGGACAGTGGAACTGTGATGGAGAGCATTTTTCACCAGACAGGGAGTTCATTTTCCTTTCTCTCAGCAGCACAGCCCAGAGCAGCAAAGGTTCATCAGGCCAGCCTTGTAACATGAATTCAGCCTAGCCTGAAGAAAAGGCCTCTGAGCTTCTAGGAGATACCCTCCCACCAACAGATGAGGAGGAGTGGGAAGCACCTGTGGGAGCAGCAACATATTTAAGCATCATTTATCGATTTTATCAGCTGTCTTGCAGCTGAGTCTAAGACATGGAAAAAACAAAGCAAGGGTCACACAAGACCAATGAAATTATCAGAGGCTGGAAGCACTTACAAGAAAAGGTGAAAAGGGATAAACGTGTATCTCAGATGTGCAGGGACAGCTAAGGAGGGTTGTTTTTAGTATCAAAAAGGAACAGTCCCCAGGGAGGAAAAAGGAATCTTTATTCTGCTTCAAGGGCTTGTAACTCAATGTGATAGGAGAAATTCTGAAAAATAAATATGGGTTAAACAGACTAAAAATAAAGTGCCTTGTAATATCATTTGTTAAACTGAAGTGACTTCCCACAGGGAGCAGCAGCAGCCACAGCTCTTAGTTTGTCTCTGCACTGAGGAGGGGACATATTTTCCCGTGGAAAGGCAGAAGGTGGTGGTGAGGAGATAGAGCAAGTAATGAAGAATGGACTGAGCTGCCAGGCCCTTTGTCTTCCAGCGTTCTGCCTGTCCAAAACAGCCAGTGCCTGTTGCTTCCCCGCCTTGCCATTCAATACCTGAATTTGACAGTAGTCACAAGAGAACTTTTCTGCTTGTGTATATGCTGGGAGCTAGCAAACTGGAGATGCTGGAATGCCATGTAGTAGTATCAGACCCTTGGAAAAGCTGTTGTGGCATTATGTAATGCACTGTGCAGCTCAGGGGGCTGCCTGAGGGAAGGAAGCCATGGCTGTTTCAGAGCTGCAGAAATGGTGCCAAATAGAAAAGAGATCTGCACAATGATGTTTTTTGTTTTGGGCAGACACATATTCAGAACATTTTGGTGGCCAAACACTTAACTCTAGAGCAAAAGGTGGAATATGTGCTTGAATTATTGTGCTTTGCAGCCTGGCATGCACTGCAGCTCACCACACATCAGTGTCAGGGCTCTGAGATTAACTTGGTTTGAGCTGACCCTCATACCCTAATACAGGCCTTTAAAGTCTACACAGAGAGTAGCATGGTTCAGATAATCCCTATGCTTAATAAAAAAATAACATTTTTTGCAAATTTATGCCAGCTGCACCCTGGGAGCTGTCCCACCTCACTTCTGTATTTGCCGGTGCTGATCGCTTCTTAATGCCTGCAGACGAGAGTGTTTTGTGGCACCAAACACCCCCTTGCTCATGGAGGGCTTCTTGCAGACAGAATCCATGTCTGAGGATAATACAAGCCCAAATCTGCTGAATTGTCTCTTACATTTAGACAACCTTTCCAGCACTTGTGTCTGCAAGGGAAATTTCCAGAGTATTAATTGTCTTCTTGAGGGTTTGGCTGGCTGGCATTATGGGTTTGCAGAAGGATGAATTCCAGTGTCCTCACTAATTATTCTAGCTCTGTGTTGCTGTATTTGTAACATAGATCATGGGATAGTTTAAAGCTCAAGGGCCTGATGTTAACTGGTGGCATGGTCCCCAGTAGGGAATAAGCACATCAGAAGTAAGTTCTCGGGTGTGGATATGGTGAGATGTGGATCTAGACAATACTCCTTTGACAGCAGAGCCCTGTCAAGGTGGAGGAGTGATAGTTCTGGTTTAAAAAACCAAAATAATTCTTATTACAGTAGCCCTGAAAGCTGAGTTGGTAAAACAGAAGGAGAGAGAACAACAAGAATGAAAAGCTGGGAGCAGAATCCTCCAGAAACAGGCCTGTCACTGAATTGACTGGAACATCAAATGATATCTATAGAAAGATAATGTATACATGTATCTTAAAGCAATATGAAAAGAAAGACCTTGGCATTGGTATGAGAACATTCAAAGAGTTATAATGCTTATATATACACTCACCTTCTCAAAGTAACTACAGTGACATATAAATACAATGCAAGTTATGTATAATTCCTGGATGATTAAACTGGTACTGAAAATGGAGTTTCCTTTCCAGCAGCATCTGTCAGAAGGCTCAAGGAAGCACTACATCAAATATGTATATATATCTATATGTGTGTGTATATGTATATATACATATATTCCAGTTCCTTTCAGGAACGGGAATGAAATCTTGTGATTTCAATTAGGATCAACTGAGCAAGCTTCGGTCCCTTTCCCTGCACTTCAGGTCATCCCATTTGCTTTTATTTTTTTGCTTTAAGATTTTTTTTTCTTTTTTTATTTTAGCATTTCATTTCTTCAGTTTCTTCTCTTGTTTCTTTATTTACCTTTCTTGCCTGCTTTTGGGATTTCAATGGGAATAATTTGGGCAACTTTTGGTCCTTTTCACTGCACCTCTTTTCATCTCAGGGCATTTGGTTGTAGTCACTCTATTTGCACATTTTCTGGGTTTTTTTCAATTGCATTTTATTTGATCATATCGCCTTTCCAGAGCATTTGTTACACTTGGCTCTCTGATTTCAGGATTTCATTCCCTTTCCTGAATGGTACAATATATATTTGTGTAAGATTTTTCTTTTCTTGTTTTTGTTTTAATGTGTGTAATGTAACATCTATTTTAAACAGTCTCTAGTAATTATAGTCTACTGATTGTTTTCCTGACTGCAGTTGTTATATTTGGGGGTAGCTCTAACATGAAGATAAATCAGGAGGCTTATAGGGCTTTCAGCAAAAGTCTGAAAGGGCCAGACAAAGAAGGACACATGATCCTGCAGGTGATCTCCTGTTACCCTCTGAAGGTTTATAAATAGCTTTGACCCCATAAGGTGTTTTTGCAACAGTCCACAGCTTGCTCTCACAGCATTGCGAGATTTCCTTACGTGTTCACATTCAGCGTCTAAAAGTAAACACACTGAGATGGTGTCAACTTGTTCTGATCATTCAAATAATAACCCAAGGGAAAAAAAATCCTTTCCACTTTGCACCTGTAATCTTCATGCTGGACCAGATTCCAGCTGCCCATCTGCAGCTGGCATAAATTTGCAAAAAAGCTAACCTAAACTTTGTTGCATTTATAGATAATGTAAAAAATGTGATGGTGCATAATGCCTTGTCGTTATTAAATTTCTACTGAGATATGATCTGATGTGGTAGTGCACTGTTCTGTTGTCATTCTGCCTCGTCTGCTTCACACAGTGGCAAACTGCGGAGACATAGGTAGATCCTGCCCCATGACTCAGAGAAGAGGGGATGATCAGTTCCTGCCTCTGCTCCTTCTTCCTGAGCCACAGCCATGGAAGACACACAGTCACGTGAACTAAAAGTCTGCAACTTCACTCTTGAGCTACAGATCCCCCTGTACCTAAGGTACGTCCAGGACTAGCTTAATACTGCTGCTGAGCTGTAATTAATGGGATGTTAATTATTACATTTGGCTAGAAAAAATGACTGTGAGGAACTGTTATGCAGGGCATTCTGGCAGGAGCCAGCTGCAACAAGGCTGGTTAGGCTGTGAGGGTCTGTCTGGAGTGTGGAAGAGTTAGCCCTCAGTCAGACTCCCTAACTCTACTGCCTGCTCAGTGATACAGCCCCAGAGCAGCACGTTTCACCCTGAATTACAGTCTGCCAAAAAAAAGGATTCTACTTGCTAAATATCCTTCTGGGTGGTGGGCAAGGGCTCTCAGCCTGACAAAAACATGTAAGAAATCTATATTTTTAGATCTGAGCAATTTGAAAAGCTTAGCTTTCCCAAAAAGTGGAAAAACAGGAAAAAAAACAGTGACAAATGTATTTTTCAATGTGTTATTCTATTATTTGTAGGTCAATTTCTATTTTCTTTCTCCAAATATTTTGAAGAAAAGCAACTGGTGCTCAATGATTAAATTCTCTATTCAGTGTTTGCCACCTATTTGAGACTTTTGTAAAGCTGTTCTTGAACCCTCATTGCTGCTACTTCTAAGAGAGCTACACTTATGTAGCAGTAACAGAAATAGTTTAGTTAGTCGTGGAGCTTTGGAAAAAAACAACAGAGAAGGCATAGGTAACTAAGAGTACAGGAAAGGAGAAAACAAGGAATGGTAGAGGAGATTAACACAGATAATCACAGTGAAAGAAGTAACAAATACATTCACCAGTAGCAGAGAGGATGCAAGCTACATTTCTGCTTCCATTCAAGAAGTCTTGTAGAACTGGGCAAAAGTGCTGAGTGGCAACATGGCTTATACAGCAGCTTCACTGTGGATCTGTAGGACAGCAGTTTTTGTGGAGGGTCTTCAGCTACGCTAGGCAGTCTCTGAACTGGAGTCTTTTTTCCTCTCTCGCTCATTTTTTTCTGTTTCCTCCTCCTCCCTGGTTTGAAACTGTCTGTAGGGTGAGGCCATATAAACTTTTTGTATCCAGAGCATTCTACAGCAAGTTATGCCAGAGGTCTACTATCAGTTGGTGAAGAACCACCTCCTTTTGCACGTTTTGACTTGGACTTCATTAGTTTCATTTGATTACTTTTTTTTTTTTTTTTTGGAAGAGACAACAAAGAGTTATTCCCTATGAACTGTTTTCCACAAGCAAACATTAATGGTGTCTCGCTGAGACTTTGTTTCAAGCTTCAATTAATCTTCTCCTGCCTTATGACCTTTTCACTTCCAAATAGTAACTGTATTTATTTAGTTACCTAGATGAATAAACGACTAGGATTTTAGGGGGCTTGTGTGGCTCTCAACAACCAGAACGGCAGGAATGTAGGAGTGTGGACAGTACTGGGCTAGCCAGCAGCAGTAATATTAATAAGTCCTAGGTGGTCTTCAGCTAACTTCAAGCCAAAGGGAGAAATAGTACTGCTTGTTTAAATAAAACTCAGAGAAACTAGGTAAGAAACGTGAGAAGTCTATGTGAGTAAAAGACTGTGTGACCTTTAGGCTGGTAACAGACTTAGGCAGCACAGGAATGTTCTAAAGAGTGATTGTTATGTCCTGGATCTCCTGACTTCTGATGCATTTCACGCAGTGTTCAGATGCAGAGAGATTACTGCTTGGCAGTTACAAGGACAAGGCTTTGTAAACTGCAGTTTCACATGGCTAAAAATCAGCAGGTCTTCCAGAAAGGGGTGCTCCTGCCCCTTCCTCTCTTCTCTGTTCAGTGCTAGCCCTTGTTTTTATTCCACTACAAGCTGATTTTCATGGAGTTAAACCTTCAGAAGTCTGCTTGCTGCCTTTTCCAGTGATCGTTTTTGCTGGTTTAGCTTTGTGTACCAGCTCACTCTGCAGACAGGAGAGTCCTGGTGTTGACAGGAGCACAACTACCTGTTCCCATGGCACCTGTTAAAGTGCTGTAACTCATTATGAAATTAGCACTGTTAAATGTTAAACGGCACATCTGAATGTATCCTCCTCAGCAGGCAAAGGTTATGATCCACAGGGATAATCACAAGCATTGTCGTTCCTTGCTCAAAGTTCTCCCTGTACTGCAGATTTTCTGTGCACCACCCTGGCTTTTCTTGCAGACACTGCTTCTGCGCAGAACAGAAATGTGCATCTCTGGAACTCAAGAGAGAAGCTGACAGTGCCCTTGGCAAACCTTTAGCTACATGGTAGCCTTTCTCCTCACTGCATGCAGCAGAAATAACTTTCCCATTTTTGGGACTCTGCATGCTGTTGTAGTTTGAGGAGTGTGTGTGTAGGCAGTCATATAAAGCTATGATGTCAGCACCATCACGTGCTGCATTGTTCCAAGGAAATACATCTCAGTGACTAAGCATGAAAAAGAGAAATTCATCCCATAGAGGTCATTAATAACAGACCCTGGGTGTAACAAAGATGTTCATCAAAGGGAAGGGGTAGGGGGTGGGACTCAAGGCAGCATGGGACGCCAGGTGACAATGCTATTAAAAGGATCATACTGTAATTATCCAAATGCATCAAACGAAGCAAGCTGGTGCAGATGTTCCTGCTGTCTTTTTGTGTAAAGTCAACTGATCTAGCAGTGCACAAATCTGTCAAGGAGGGTCACAGCCTCTGTCTGCACTGCAAAACTAGTGGGTGTATCTTCAACTTGCAGATGTCTTACTCATTTCAAATACCCCTTAGGATAATCTCTTGCCTTTACTGCAACCACCCACAAGCCAAGCTGTGATAAATTCCGCAGTTATGTAAAATGGAGACAAAGCTCATCTCTTTATCTTGTCGTTACACATTTGGTTCCAAATGAGGATTTAAGCAGATCAGGAGCACCTTAATATATTTTCTTCCTCTCATTCTTTACTTATCAGGAGCCAGAAATACCTGACGCACGCCCTTGCCCACACACAAGAGCAGCACAGGCTTTAGCCTGTTGTGTACGGGATGAGTAAAAGAGCTCCGATGGTTGTGTTTCTCCCCTCAGCACAGCTGCGCCCCGCTTGTTTATCCCTCTGCCGCCCCAACATGGCTCCGAGCTGAGGGGCGCCGGCGCGGCCCCCCCGCCCTGACCTGGAATCCCCGGGGAAGGGCGTGGCCGCCGCCTCCGCCAATCGCCGCGCGGGACGGCGCTGACGCGAGGCCGCCTCCATTTCGCGGGACAGCGCCGCTGTTGCGCAGCAGTCGGNGCGCCGCTGTGGCGCGGCAGTCGGAGCCGTCTGTCGCCCGGGTAGGACGCAGCCGCCTGACCGCCGGCTGTCTGCCGCACCGCACCGCACCGCACCGCGCCGCGAAACCGCCCGGCTCGGCCTGCACCGAGACCCACAGCCCAGGTTCGTAAAACCTCTGGGGACTTGCCCGCAGAGCGGAGCGCGGGGGTAGCGCAGCGCAGCGTGTGCGGCGCGGGACGCTTCTGCTGTGTGGCCGGCCGGCCGGCCGGCAGGCTCCNGGCGGGGCCGTCTGGCGCACTGCGGCAGCGGCGGCGGGCGGTGCTGAGTCACCCGCAGGGGCCTGACGGGGCTGTCCCCGCAGCAGCGCCGCGCACACACAGCCATGAGCGGCTGCCGCGTCTTCATCGGGAGGCTGAACCCGGCCGCCAGGGAGAAGGATGTGGAGAGGTTCTTCAAGGGCTACGGCCGCATCCGCGACATCGACCTGAAGAGGGGCTTCGGATTCGTGGTGAGTGCGCCCCTTCTCCCCTCGCCACCCCCCTAGTGCTCACTTGCGTTTGAGGTTTAAGAAGCTACTTCGAAAGAAAATCCATTAACGCGCCCATAGAGGCACACCACGTGACAAATAAGCATCTGCTCGTTCATTGGAATGTAATTGCTTGGTTTCATTGTCTTGGTTTTGCAGGAGTTTGAGGATCCGAGGGATGCAGACGATGCTGTCTATGAATTAGATGGAAAAGAACTTTGCAGTGAGAGGTGAGGTATCCTATTTCATGGCTATACGAGCTTGCGGCTCTAGAATAAAGTCAGTTTTAATTTGAAGTGTATTATCAGTAGTGGTCAAACTGTTTTGTGTTTGTTCGAGTCTTCTTATTTTTGTCCTGAGAACTGTAACGGCATATAGAAGAAGAAATATGTAAAAACGTGTTTTGTTATGTTTTTCTCTTTACAGGGTGACCATTGAGCATGCCAGAGCCCGCTCAAGGGGCAGAGGCAGAGGAAGGTACTCTGACCGGTTCAGTAGCCGCCGCCCGCGCAGTGACAGGAGGTACGTGCAGCTTTGAACCAGTGCAGTTTAAAAAAAGAGTGCTTTGGGCTCATCCCAGAGAACCTGAGCTGGAATGAGCTATTAAAAGGTGTTATTTGCCTTTTAAGTCATTTGATGTGGCAGCAGGATAGTGAAGATTACAGAACTTCTTAGATATATATGCCTGTCATCCTTAGGCACCCTCACCTAAGTACTTAAAACCTGCCCTAGATTGCTTGGGGCATCTCATAGCTCAGGTTGTAGTACTAACAATAATAGGTTGATACCAGGTCTTGGTATAGCTTTTGTTAATGTTAAAGTGATTATATTTTATTTACTGCTAGAAGTCTGAATTGTTTATTTCAAAACAGAAACGCTCCACCTCTAAGAACAGAAAATCGCCTCATAGTGGAAAATTTGTCTTCACGAGTCAGCTGGCAGGTTTGTTGAAACACGATTAACTATTTTGACTTCATTTAATGGGTATGTAATGTAATGTAACTATTTTGTAAAATAATTAATTAAATTAAATCCTGATTTATTAAAATGTTTATGTAATTAATACGATTTGTAGTAACGTAACTTAAATATTTTGAAAGAAAGCTAGTTAACGTTAATTCATAATAATAATAAATTTATATGTTTGAGGATATATATTTATTTTTTTTCTTGTTTTTAAAATCCATTTTAACCACATATTAAACCCTTTATTTGCCAGCCTATCTGTGTCGTTGGCCTTATGACGAGGAGTGCCTGTGGGTTATCCTAATCGTTCTGTCTTGGTCACTCTTGGTCGGGCCTGGTTGACTTTCCAGTCAGCTCCTACAATGTCACTTGGCCACCTCTAGATCTGTGTTTGCCGGTCTAGACGTAATCGATGCACTCCTTAAAGTGCCACATTGCAGCGGTCCCAGAGCGTTAACGAGATCTGATTCCTAAGTTGAGAGCTGTTCTTCCTGTAACGCTTCCGAATAACGAGGTCCTGGTCGAAAAGAGTTGAAAGATTCGAAATTAGGTGGTCGTTGGAATCCTGATCGCAGTAAAGTGGTCCTTGGTGACATCAAGCATAGAGAATGTCTGGATCCATCCATAGTCTCCTGATAGGGAGGGCAGTGCGATTAATGGCTTCCATCGACTGGGTAGTGTTCGGCAAGTGGGTGGCGAAGAGCCAGTCGGGCATATGTCATGACGGTATCTCCGGTCGCTTAATGCAGTTTGCTGCTTGGCTAGCCTAGGGAAATGTTAATAAAGGTAAAGTAAACTATATTTTTAATGACATATGGGGCACAAAATAATTGGTGTTATGTAAATGTAATTCTCTATTCATATAAGACTTGTAATGTAAATGGAGACTGAAATAGTCCAAAAATATATGGGTAGCATTTCAAAGTCAATCCAGTATATATGAAAATGTGCTTTTTTATTTCTTTTTCTCTCTCTCTTTCTTTCTCTTTGTTATTTAATCTATAAAATCATTTTAGACTAATACTTACCTTAATGTTAAGACCCTTTATTTGCATTTTGCTTAAAGCAATATGCTTTTCTCATTTATTTCGTGCCCTGATACAGATTGGGATACAGATAATGCAATTTTGATAGAATACAAGTATGGCAGTTGCCATGTTTGTGATTAATCTAACAACTTCTCTTTCAGTAGTCATAAGTTTCTTTTGTTTGCTTTAAACTACTTTTGTTTAGGTAAGTGTTAATTTTACTTCTTTGTATAACATAAGTGGTCTTGTGTTAGGATCTCAAAGACTTCATGAGACAAGCCGGGGAAGTAACCTTTGCAGATGCACACAGACCTAAGTTAAACGAAGGGTAAGCGTATCAAGTGACTCATAGAGTAACCTGTATATGTAATATTTGGGGAGGAAGCTGCCTGCTTTCAGTGTCAGCAGCTGTTCATGGCTTAATTGAACTACCCTTTAAAAATGCATGTGGGAAGTGTTTTGGGAGGAGATTTTTTTTTTTCTGCTTCAGTGATGACAAGGGATAATTACGCTAAGCAGTGTATATTTTGGGGTTCTGTTTGGTTTTTTTCCCAGTGTAAATTTTGCTTGTATTGATAACTTCAACTTCCAATAGTGAGCTTCCTGTCTGGATTTTTTTTTTTCCATAGGGTGGTTGAATTTGCCTCTTACAGTGATTTAAAGAACGCTATTGAAAAGCTTTCTGGTAAAGAAATTAATGGAAGGAAAATCAAACTAATTGAAGGCAGCAAAAGGCACAGGTACGGATTTCTACTCAATTGTGTTTAAACATTCACTGAGAAACTGGGCAGCCGGTGGCCAGGCAGCAGAGCTGCAGAGCTGTGGGCTGCCTGGGTAGGGCCAGGCCCCGCGCGGTTCCGTAGCCGGTGCTGACTGGCGCTCTCGGTTCCCCCTCAGTAGGTCCAGGAGCAGGTCCCGGTCGCGCAGCAGGAGCTCCTCTGGGTCTCGCAGCCGCTCTCGTTCCCGCAGCCGCAAGTCCTACAGCAGGTCACGGAGTAGGAGCCGTAGCAAGTCGCGATCGGTTAGCAGATCTCCGCTGCCAAACAAGAGCCAGAAACGTGGTTCTTCCAGTAGATCCAAATCTCCATCATCCGTAGATCGGCAGAGGTCTAGATCAAGGTCCAGATCTGTTGACAGTGGCAACTGAACTATAAATAACTTGCCCTGGGGGCCCTTTTTTAAACCATACTTGCTAAAACTTGTGGTAAGTATGTGACTTTCTGTGGGGAAGGGTTTGGATGGGGAGGGGGGAGGGAAGGGGGAACTTTGTAGATGTGGACCATGGTGGGAAGGGTTACTGATTAATTGTATTAAATGTTTTTTGATAACCCTTTTCTTGCTCACATTTTTTGTGAATGTCTGAAGTGTATAGTTTGTGTATATTGGCAGAGCTCTTTATAACTAAAGCAGACTAATTTTTTTGTACTCTAAAGTCATCTGAACACTTTAATTCTCAGTATATTCAACTGTGAATAGCAACTCAAAAACATTAGTTTAATATTTCAGACTAACAGCTGTAGGCATCTAAGAGCTCTATATGTGCTGTACATAAAGCTTTATTTCAGAGGGTATTTTTTTGTGCTTTTGAGACATTGTTTCAGCTGTAGGTCAGCAGATTTAAGTGCTGGTCGGTACTGGTAATAAAACTTTATTTTAAAATATTTTCATTTGATAAAACTTGCACTACACTAAGAAAATGCCCATTTCACTGCCCTGGGGTAATAATATTCTATAAAGCACTCTTATTTCTTGATACCTAAGAATGAAATAGCTCAAATAAAGTATAAAGAAGCATTTCTGTTTCTAGTTCGTTTCTTGGTGTTAAATGAAGTGGTTGTGACTGTGTTAAAATGTTTCTTAAAGATGGAGCTGTGGCAAAGTGGTAACTCTTCTGGGCAGGGGTGAGAACTAGCGTCCTTTTAAATTCGTTCTGTGATGTCCTTGAACGTCTCTGTGTTCCGAAATATGAACATGGGTAATCAGGCTGTCGTAGTTCATAGCACAAAGTAGAGTGGGTGAGTCATTTAGCTTTTAATCACTTGGGATAATAAGTGTGGAATGTTTAAGACAGATCTAGTCAGTGTACTTCCTTGGTGTATTTGTGCATGTTTGTATGAGAACACCGAGGTATAGATAAACCGTTTTTGTAAGCGTTAGTCCTCGTTCTGGGGGAAGAGGGATTTTTAAGTCAGTGGGTGGGAGTAATGCAGCAGTAGTACCATGAGGCTCTGCGTTCTAGTGTTGGTGCCTTCCAGTGGCGGCAGTCCTCTGCAATCCCTGTATTTCTCAAGCCCTCACCCATGAGAGAATGTAGAAGTTTAATTTTTAAAATAATGTGTTTTCTTATTACTAGAACAAAGCTGTTCTAGTAATCTGTAGAAGCCTTTAAAAAGATTTGTAGCCTAGGCTGGGATTTGGATAGACTGTAGGAAGGGCAAGGTGGTTCTTCACGGAGCAAAGTCTGGCCTTGTGGGAGATAAGGCATTTGGCCTCTGCTGCCTTGCTGCCCTTTTCTCCCTGCTGCTGCAGAGTTCTTGAGTGCCAGGCTATGGAAGGAGGAGGAGCTCTTGTGCTTTGGATGTGTCTGTTGAGGTGGCCGTGTATTGTGCTACCAGGCACTCCTGAGGACAGGCCTTGAGAAGGGGTAGGATCCACAGTTACCAGGTTGTTACTAGTCAGCTTTGGGGGATGGGAGGCTTCATTCTCAGAGCCTTAGTGGTGCAGATCAGATGCTGGATCACCCCAAGAGGTGTGGCGCAAGGGGGCTCTAACTTCCAGGGGTAAAGGCAGCATTCACACATCAGGGCAGGTGGTCAGCTGTGTGGAGATCTTCAGTCAGTTGATCGTCCTAACTTGGATGATGATGGGCATCTGTGTCCTAGTGGGACTTGGCTTCAATAAGAACCCAGGTGGCTGAAGGCACTTAATGTGATGAAAGGGATCATAGACTTCTCTCAGGCTAAATGTAAGTATTATTTGCTCTATAGTCGTTCGGAATTCTGTTTCTAGAGCACTCTACTTTCTTGCCTTGGCAGCAGCATGTGCAGGTGTCTGCATTTTGCCTGGGAGCTGGCTGTTGTAATGATGCTAAACTCACAGGCTTTGCAGTATGGAGGCTTATCTTGATTTCTGGCCAGAAATTACTAAGTGTAGGTTTTGGTTCAAACTTGTTTATTCTTAATAAGGATGAACTATGGGTTACAGTGCATAGTCAGGACATTGGAGATGCGGATGCCAGTCTTTCCTGGTACTGTGTGTGACTATACCGAGGTGGTGTCTAGAGCGGGTGTGGTGTTGAGTTCATGGAATGCTACAAAGGAAGGCGCATTTAAGGTTCATCTGGTTTTGGAGGTAGAGCTTGCGGGGCCCGAACTCGGCATACAAAGGTTTTGTGTAGCCATGATCGTGGTTTGTGTGACCTCTGCTGTGGGGGATAAGTGGTACTGCATGGGCTCCGTTGGAGGATGGGAGAAACAACAGCCCGTGGGCTGCTTGGCAGTGCATGGGGCTTCAGTGGCTTCTGCATGGAGAAACTTTGACAGCTCGTTCGAGGTCTGTTAGAGAAATGACATTAATCTGCAGTGATGTTGTCAGGGTCTGTTTCCATTATGTGTCAGCAGGACAGTTAGAGGTAAGTGAAATTAAGAAAGGGAACTGATGTAGGCAGTGATTTTCTTACAGGTAAAACTGGGACAGTTGCTTAGCACATTCTTCAGCTGTCCCAGAGGGTTGTCACAATGACTTTGAAGTCACTGAAAGTCTCCTCCTTTCTGGGCTGACAGAGCAAGGCATAGTGTGGAGCAAGGTCTTGGGGAAGAACAGTGGTGAGTGCAGATGGCTCTGTGGCTGCGGTGAAATGAGGTAAGTCTTTGAGAGAACAGCTGGAGACCTGTGAGCTGGCTGCAGAAGCTTGGAGGGTTGCGAGAGCAACAGCTGCACAATCCATATATTGTCTTCCTGGTTTTGCACTGTTTCTGCAATGTCTTTACACTGATTTCATTTCTTGAGCACTAAATGTGTCCACACCTGCACAGATAATTTTTGCTGCATCTGAAGGAAGAAAAATGTGAGAATATGTAATTCTGAAACCAGGTTAGGGAAAGCTTGCGACAGCTACAACTAGAATTACTGAGTTTTTTAAAACAAGAGGAAGGACCGTGGGATTCTTGCCAGAAGTCTGAAGCCATTTTGTTTCAGTCATTTATAACCGGGAGGCTGGAATACAACCCTTTTGTTACAGTAGTCTGCCAGCGCTCAGATTCCAGTATCAACTGCTCTGCTCTGAACACACACCCAAGGATCCAAACGAGTGTGGTTTTTTTGCCCCCCATTAAGTTACTCTCCAGCATAGCTGTAAGATGTAGAGTGATCCTGAAGCAGCTCTATAGCAGCTACTCTGCTGCATCTCTCAAGACAGTGGAGAAAAGCTGGACTGGCAGCATCAGAGGGGTGCTGGGTGGAGGATCTCATTCAGCAGTGCATCCTTCAACCATCTGTGCAGTCAGCTGAGCTTTGGAGTTAGGGACCTGCTGGAGTTGGAGAAGTCTATTTCACATCTATACCAATATTGTATATATTTCAAAATGAAGTTTCAATCTCTTTATGTACTTTTCTAGCAAAAGATCCAATGTTTCCTTTGCTTGGCTCCAGTATTGGGCAGTTTTGTCTTCAGGAAAGCACTTAACAGCTTGGAGCAAAGCTGGGATTTGTTGCGTTAAAGCATATGTAATGTTTTTGGGTAGTTCTAGCCACACACAAACACCCCTGTTCTTTGCATGTGCTTAGTGCAAGTCGTGACTTTTGCAGGGTGTCCACTGTGGCTGGAAGCACCAGACTGAAAACCTGAGCACTGATAGTTTTCATAGTATGTAGCTGTATGAAATATCCTGCTGATGCAAGAAGTTGGTGACATTTCTGAGGTCTTCAGTTGCCTCTGAATACTTGACTCTGATTGGAATTTAATGTGTTGGGTATGTAATCCCTAGTTGAAGAGCAACTGGATTCTGCCTTTATAAAGCAGTGATTCATTGGTAGTTATATTGTAAGCATGTATGGCTTAGCATGGAAAATACAAAAATAAAGGAGCAAAGCTGTACTTGCCTTTCGCTTGCTTTATTCTGTCATGGATCCGAAAGACCAGGATGAGCAGAAATCCTTCTCCAAGCTGGAACAGCAAATAGAGTAGTGGGAAGAAGTACAGGGGGCCAGTGATCTCTGGGGCAAAGGTAACCTTGAGGATAGCTGAGCACAGCTGTACATTCTGGCAGCCAGTTCCCATGCACACTGTCCGCCTACACCTCAAGGAGAAAAAGTAAAATAGTTTCAAACAACTGAAACAGAACCCTACCCACCTTGCTGGTGCACTTTCTGTGGCTAAAAGCTGCTCTATCAGGAACAATACTGCAATCTCTAGAAGGTTTTGCCTCCTACTCCCTTTGCAATAGGCAGAGGCAGATCATGTTACAAATGTGAACTTTGTTCATAATGGTATTGGAGGCCTTGTGTCCTGCTCTGGGCTCTGAAGCTTCCTGGAGAGAAGTAATCTCCTGAGGTGGTAAGGGTCCAACATATGAAGGTATAAAATAGGACTAGGAGGATTCCTACGTGGTTTAGGTAGGGTGAGGAAAAAGGAGGAGCAGGTTTTCATTCTAAATTCCTGGGGCTGCAGCTGAGAAGGCACTGACTGGTTTGGAGTAGTAATCAGCTGGGAAATAATTGTGTTACTTTGAGTTTGAGCTCTGTTAGTATTTCTCAGGTTTTTTGGGTTTGGAGTTGTTTTTCAGTGCTAAATTCTTTTCCCCCAGCTTCATTACCAAGAGCAGAGGTTGGTAATACGTTTAGCAGGTCACTAGTGACCTTAAGCCAAAACCATCCATCTGCTTGTTCTGTGGAGCTTCCATGGTGATCAAGTGCTTGCAACAAAAAAAACCTGCTTAGCTATTCCTCCCCTCTCAGCTAAGCCAAGCAGAGGTTAAAGTCATGTCCCTTCCACCTCAAGACATGGGAGTCGCTGGCTTGGGAGCAGCTTGTACTGGTTGTTTTTCTAGGTCCTATTTTGGTGAATGGGGTCAGTGTCCTACAGAAGTACATTCCTAAAATCCATGTTTTCACCATTGCTTTGCAAAGCAGAGCTCCCATACCTCTCTGTTCCTGATGAGAGGGAGAGGGGAGGAAGGTGTGGAAGAACATACCGGTCATCAAGCTTGAAGGCTGCAGAGACAGCGTAGCCCAGCAGGAATCCAGTAAGGGGCATTAAGGCAGAAGTTCCCAGGAGAGATGGTGAAAAGACAACCATGATACAGCTTCCCATACTGGCCACAGACAGAACAGTTATAGCAGCAGTTGACAGTAGAAGCATAACCATCCCTGCCTAAAATAAAAGTGATTGAGTTGTGGACAAGAGAGAAATCCCTGAAAAAATGTGTCTCGGCTGTCAGAAGCAGCTGTACCCAGTTCTGTCCATCATGTGAAGTACACAGAGGGCATAAGTGCCTTTCATGGACCTAAATGTTACCTGTAATCAACAAGAGACTATCCTGGGCTATTACTGAGAGAGACCTTAAATAACCAAATACCTTTCTAGTCTGTATGCAAAATGACTGGTCTTGCTGCACAAGCTGCTTGTTTCTTAGGCATTGCCACTTGTCTCTGTCCAGGTTCCTTTGTGGTTCTAGTCCGCCCCAAGCAGGTGCTGAGGAAATTACTTTACTCACAGGTAGAGCCTAGAGGAGTTTTTGAGTTAGTCAATGGTGTATGTGGTTGTCTGGATTTCTGTTTTGGCGTTTGAATACCTGATGTATAAAGGAGGCAGGGATATGATTCCAGGCATAAGTGAGCACTTGGTGATACAGTGGCTTCTGTTGGATAGGTATCTCAGTGACAAGCAGCAATTTTGTGATTTGATTTTTGCCTTGTCCTATACCTATGAGAACAGTGGGGTGGTTTTAATTTGTTTTGGGATGGTTATGGTTTAGTTGGTTGTTTTTTATCTGGATTCTGCTTTGGTTGCAGCAGTAGTTGGAGGCAGTGCTTTCGAGGTTCATTAGTGCTGATGTAGCAAAAAACCTCCAAAGTTAGAACTGAAGCAAAAGGTGAGTAATGTAGGAAGTTGCCTGCAAAATGTCTGCCTGGAATAGCTGGAGGACTTCTCTTTGGGCAAATATTTTAACCATAAAGTGGTGAAATGGATGTCTTGAACTCTATCCTCAACCCTCACTGATTTGTGGCATGTCTTAAAGAAGTTAACATGTCTGTGATTCTATTTCTGAAAACTTCCTTAAGGCCCTTGATTAAAAGGCAACTAGCTCAGGATACTTCTTACCTTGGTGATAAGGCCAGTGTACTGTGATTTCTTCTCATTCAAGATGATGCCGATGGCACAGGGGATTAGCATCAGCACCAGGGAGGTGATTATTCCTTTGTAAGGTACCTTGCCCTCCAAATCACCCTCGTATAGTCCTCCCAAGTAAAGGTACAGAAGCAGTGGCATTAATCCAATTGCCAGGACCATGGAGCATGCGGTTATTACAGCACTGAGATGAAGAAAAGACCCCTCAGTAGAAGAACACCACTTTCTGAAAATGGAGTATGCTAATCTGATTACTTGCCTGGACAGATGATTTTAATACAAGACTTTACCTTGCTTTTTCCCAACTTGTCATTGAGATCTCTCCAACATCACTGTCAGATTGTAGAAGGATGTGATATGAATGGAGACGGGAGAAGATGACTCAAGTTTCATACATGCTGAGAAAGGGTACATACCCATGACAAGGGTACAGTTCACATTTCAGAAATTCACAACTGAGAGAAAAAGCAATACTTCATATTTTTGTGCTGGATCTTGTTTTATCACTAGAGTTTGTTGAGAGTGGTGTTGTGTTAGTTCAACATTTCTCACTGATACAGCCTCTTCAGGCAGCATGATCAGTTTACACAGAACTGCTTGGATAGATACAGCATATATATATATATGCTGTATGCACTGCTACATGGAGATGAAAAAGTTTTCCTTCACCCATGTCATCAAGAGCAGCATGCCAATGATTCAGCGAAAGGTACAAAGTCCCATTGTAAAACAGGGACAAATTAACTTACTGAACAATATGGGTGCTTTAAAAATGTTTTGGACTTAGTATTTCAGTCTTTGTCCAGCCTCTTGGGGCTTCCTAATGTTGATTAAATTAGTTTCTGAACCAGTCATATAACTAGATTGACCTGGACAATGAACAGGTACGTAGCTTTCCTTACCTGAGATTCATGTCCCCTCCCAGTGCCAGGCTAAAGATGTTGGAGAGGTTTCCCCCTGGGCAGCAGCCACAGATGAGGACGGCCAGGGATTCTGAGATACCCAGCTGGAAAAGCTTGCCCAATATGAATGCTGTCAAGGGCATGATGCTGTACTGAGCCGTTATGGCTATTGCCACACCTTTAGGTCTCCTGAGGTGAGTTGTGATCTTGGCTATCTCCATTGTACAACCCAGAGGCACCATGATGACAAGGAGGACCACGATAAGAATTATGTTCAGGGCTGTGTCCGTAGCCTGCTGCCCAAATGCAAAAGATGGTGCCAGACTGGTCAGGAAGGTGCTGCTCTGTGTGCAACCTGGGCTCCAAAGTTCTAGGCTGTCAAGAGCTCCCTTGGTCTTGTTCATCCTGCTGAGGGGTTAAGAGGTCCCTTCTTCTGTAAGTGGCTGGGAAGGTGAGGGAAGGATTGATTTAAAAGTCCAAATAACATTAAATGAATGCAAGCAAAACATGAGCTCTCTTTCAGGACTCCACTCATACCCTTCAGCAGCTGTTGAAACAGAAATCTGCATTTAGAGCAATCAGCTGTGAACCCCATTCACTTTGGAAATATCCTGCGCAGTTTGTGTATCTTCTGCTGTGGTCTTCCACTTCTTCCAGCATCCACCCTCACAATGAGACAGCTGGTGAGAGCAAGAGGGAGACAGCTCAAGGTGGGTAGAGAAGACAGGTAATGATGAGCACTTCATACAAAGGAAAATGAGCCAGAGCTCCTCTCATTCACAAGATGCTGTTGAGGCCAATACTTGAAAACATGATGCATCCAGGGTACTTTGTTTTTAATGAGATTATAAAATACTTATTCTTCTGGTCATAAATAAAGCTTTTGATAGTGAGGTCTAGGAAGACATTACTATGTGGATGAGTAATTTCTCTGGTAAACTCCCTGGGGCCTTCATGTCTCTTTTCCTGATGTGTTAAGCCTGACCCTGTCTAGAAACTTTTTGGTTGCATATAGGAATTAGTTCTCCAAGCCTTACCAGCACTGAAAATATTCGCTCCTTGGTACTGAGGGAAGGTTTTGCATGGTAGGTACCTCAATTGACCTCTGCAGTGCAAGGCTAGGCTCGATGGGCACCAGCAGTGCTGCATTCAGGACCTGGGGTGTTCTGCATTGTGATCCAGGTGAGGCTGCAGACTTCACACAAACTCTCCAAACAAAGCCAGATAGGCAGCTGTTACCCACCCGAGAGTGGTACCTGCCATGTGCTTTCAGTACAAGGCTGCACAGCATGGCACGCACACAGTGCTCTGGGGTGCAGGGAAGCAGGGCCTGGGCAGCTGGTGCTGGGGCAGGAAGCACCTGGAGAGGTGGTTGATCCTCCGGCTTCTGCGAGGGTGACTGCTGCTTATCCTGCCACTGCTCCCTGTCCCTGGCTGTACCGAGGGATGTGCTTCCCGACACCTGCCATGCTGGGGAATGGCACGTTACCTGCCTTACCCTCAGGTGCCATACTTCCTGATCCCCCGGCAGGCTTTGCCTTCATTTAAGGCGTTTATTACCTTCAGAGTGACCTGAGCCATCCCCTAGGTCAAGGCAGGGCCTCTAGAAACAGACAGAGCTAAGCACGTTAAAAAAGAGCAGAAGGGATGCAGTTACCTTAGTACCAGTAGATGCGGCTGTAGGAAGCTTTGGCAGATCACCTGGTGCTCTGTCCTTTCCTGGCTGAGCTTGGTGAGCGATAGTACTCTTCAGTCCTCCTGCTTCAAGAAAATCCCCCTCTATATCCCCCCAGGATATAGAGCCTGGGTCTAAAAGAGCCTCACTGACAGGGATGTTGTTGTTACTTGGTAGCTGTACTAACAGGACTGGGGAAGGGATTTTAGCCAGGGAGAGTTGCTGCACTGTGGCTGAGCTCTAATTCCTTTGCTGAAGGGTATTGTGATGCTGCAGTAGCATGTCCGTTGCTTCTATTCATCTGAGAGCTCAGTAGGCTCAGCCTCTGCAGCCCCTATTGCTCTGGAAACATTGCTAGAGGCAGGCAGGAATGTCAGAGCTGTTCTCTGTGTTCCTCCCCACTTGCTTTTACTTTGGTTGGGAACTTTGCTTTCCAGGCTGACAGCCAGGCCGGAAAAGCACCAACAACAGCCCAGGCGGCCAGCACAGGCATCCCCCATCGGGTGGGAAGGAGCAGTGCCTGTGGCTCTCAGTGGTTCTGCACATCCATGCCCATGGCTTCTCCTGCACCCTTGTGAGCGCCACACTGCCATTCCTGGGGATGAGGGGCCCTTCAGTAAGTCACAGGTGGTGCCTTAAGCCCCCTGTGTCACTGGTGGCCGAGTAGTGCCTTGGCTTGTTGCTGGGTCCTGGCTAAGCAGGTGGGGTGAGGAGGCCTGCAGCACTATGTGCATTTTAATTTTCTGTTGGCATCTGCAAGACTACCAGGCACAAGCAAGGGCTGCCCAAGTAGCACATGGGCAAGATCCATAAGAATTAAGAGAAAGTGCAAGAGCAGAGCCCACAGCAATTCTTTATCTCTCAGGATTTTTTCCCCACTGAATCCCCAGCCTTCCTAAAAAATGCTTGTTTTTCACTGAGTTTGCCTTTTAGCTGTGTGCTGATTTTGTAAGAAATGCAGAGAGTCAAGCCAAGCAATAAAGTGCTTATAAAGTGTCACTGCCTTGGCAGCACCTCCTCTTCCCCTAAACTCAGTGTAGCTCAGGTTTTTAAAATGACCATGTTCTAACATTCTCACTTTTCAGGACTGTAGAAGAATGTTTTGATGATTGTAATAGTTTAAAAAATGTCTGCTAGTTGTTCATTGTTCAACCATTCCTACTAGTTCCCAGTAGTTAATGGAGGAAATGCCACAGGAGCCAAGGAAGACACTGGTTGAATAAAGTAGAATAAATTAGGATCATTATTTCACCCTGGTTCATGCCTGGACATTCAATTATTTGACATAGGTACCAGAGCTGGGAGTTTGCATTTAAGTGCAGCCAAAGAGCTGTATCTCAGATCTAAAGCTGCTGCTCCCTGCGGTAGGATCCGGAGGGTGGGATGGCTGAGGGGATGGTTGGAGGAAGGAGTGGGCTCTCATTGCAGAGGGCAGTGGGCCCGGGTGTTGCACGGGCATGCTGCTGCCTTGGTGCCCGCGTCATCCGCCTCGGTTCAGAGGATGCGTTTGCCTTGCAGAAGCCGTCTGTTTAATCCCTGGGCAAAGCGTGCCTTTCCCTTCCTTCGGCCACTCCCTGGAAGGGCTCAGTTCCTAAAAGATAAACTTGCAGCTGCTCTTGCAGCGCTGTTCGCCTTTCCCCTGTGAGCCGAGGGGGCTGCAGCGGCCCGGCCCGGCCCGGCCCGGCGCTGCGCGGCTGCTGCCGCTGGGGGGCAGTGCTGGCCTGCCCTCCGCGCCCGCCCGGCCCCGCACGGCCCGGAGCGCAGCGCCCGGGGCCCCTCACACCGCCCAGGGCCGATCACAGCGCCCGGGGCCCCTCACAGCGCCCGG
>WBMY01003300.1:445483-477238 GCA_013397315.1 Donacobius atricapilla
TAACACCGCCCCAAATCCACTGGGCACGGTCTAATTCAGTGGGCATCAAGCCCGGGGCATCGAAGGAAGTATTAAAAAAAAAGAGTAAGAAAATGTATACAACTTTGCAGACTTCCTGTTGGAGTTCAAAACGAGCTGTGTTGTGGATTTTATTTTATTTTATTTTATTTTATTTTATTTATTTTACTTTTTGAAAGGAGTTAGTGTTTCATGCTTTCATAATGCAACTTCATAAATTCATCTGATAAATATGGAATGGCTTATGTACTCCTTTCAGTGGTGGGGGGGCCTGAAGTCCAATTTCTTAGTTTGCAGCTGGGATCATCATCTCTCCTGTGTTTTTAAAGAATTTAAAACCAGAGCTCAGTCTAGTGGCTGCCCAAAGGCCTTGTTTCAGCAGGAGTAGCGGTGCTTGATTATGTCAGATTTCACACTGTTGGCCCACAATACAAGACATGTCTTTGACCTCTGGTGCCCACATTTTGCTCAGGTAAGGTTTGTGAAAACAATGAGAACTGTACTGTTTTGTGCTTGGCTAATCAATTTGTTCATTTCTGTGTGATTTTGAGGCAATTTGCCCACCACAGCCCTGCTCACATGCAGGCACTATGCTGGAGTGGGGATGGAACGAGGAGAGCTTCTGCAGATACAGTCATGACTTGTCATGGCTTGTTCCAGCTGTGGCTGGGGGCTTTGTCCCAGCTGGAGAACCAGGGTGGACATGGCAATGTCAGCCAGAGCATGCTCCAGTTGGCCTGCAGTGACAAAGAAGCTTGCTCTGATGCCTCTTCTCTGTCGGGGAGTTTATTTTAAATTTGAGTTTGCTGAGAATGTAGGCATTGTTTATACCTTGAGCAGGGTAAGAAACTCTGTAGAAAGAAATACTGCTCCCAAGAGCCTGAGGTGCTTCAGTTATTCAGACCAACAATCTATAATACCAGTACACTGACTCTTCCTCTGAATTTCTAGAGTGAGACTTTCCACCACTACTGGGAAATACCTAAGGGCCTTGGTGGGTGGGAAGGGTCCTATCCTATCCTTCCAGTGGTGTTACTACCCCCTAAGAGATTTTAAGTTACTCCAGACACAGAGCTCTGGAGAAGGGTTATGTTTATGGTAGTCAAGCCCAGGTTGCCATGGATTTCTGGCTGCTGTGATAGATTTTCTGTTTCCCTAAGGAACCTGTTGCAGTGGGCAATGTGATGATACATGGGAAAGATTCTGTTTTCCCTTGGTGGGAAGTAAGCTGCAGGTCTGGGGCAGCAACCCCTTGCTGACGGGTTGAGGGGAGCACTGGGGGCACCCCATGTTCCCATATACAAAGGGTGTCTGTTTTTCCTACCTCTGCCTGCAGGAAGGGTGTCAGTGTGGTGTTGAAGCAGGTTCCCCTCAAGGGCAGAATTTTTAATGAAAAACTCTACGGAAGGAAGTGTGTTCATGTCTGTGATGCTTATTTTTCTCTGTAGGAAGATAGATTTTTTATTGTCCATTGCAGTTAGTTATTTGCTATGTAATTAGTGGGTCTAGTTAATCTTGAATGTTTCATTTCTTTAGGGACCAGATGTCAAAGAGAGCTTCAGAAAAATTTGACAGCTTGAGTTTTCTTGCAACTTTGATAAAATGCTGTCAGCAGGACATTTCCCTAAGCCTGTCTCCAGTCTGTATAGCCTTGACTATTGCTCTTAGCTTCACAGAAGAAATGAACCTTGGCTACTGTTCTTTCACCTTTGCAGGGTGATAACTACACAGAAAATGCAGTGTTCTCTCTGGGTCACGTGAGAAGCCTCTGGCATGAGCTTGTGAGAGCTGCTGTGGGCAGCAGAAGGTTGCCCAGTTGCTTGACTAACTTCAGCTGTGGATGCTGTTCATCTACGAAGGGCAATTGCACCTTGAGCTGAGGCGAGTGTGCTTATTTTGTATCAAAGCTTGTATTTTAAATTATTTCATTCAATAGGTTGTGCTCAAGTTCTAATGTCATAGCTTTAAACTGCTCAGTTAGTGACATGCATTAGTCCTCCTTCCTACATAATGAATATGAAGATTTAATACAGGAGATAGTTAGGAAAGTGGAGAGTGACAAATAAGGTGTTCAGGAATAGCCAAGGATTAATGAAAGAGTGCAAGGCCCTTATGCATGCACAGAAAGGCTGGTGTGAAAGCCTGGCTCCCATAGGACACTCACTGGGGTGTCCTGAGTGTTCCAGCCCAAGGGAGCACCCCAAGTGGGCAGGGAGGACAACAGGGATTCACAAGGCAGCACCATAGCTGAGGTGGGGCACCTGAAACCACCTCCCAAGGGATGTTGGGAGCCTGGATAGTTCTGGCCTGCTGGCCAAGCTCTTGTGATCCACAATCCATCAGTGGAGAAATCCTTAATAAGTATATGTGTGTTCAGCAGCACTTGGATATGGGGACCTCTTTGTTTACAGTGTAAGCTCTGTGGGTGCTCAGTGCTGTGGCTAAGCCATTGCTTTTTAGTTTGTATTTGTGCACTTCATTTATTTTGTTCCCTTTTTCTTCAACTTTTACTTGCGACTGAACCCTGGTTCAGCCTAAAGAGGCAGGATGTGGGGAGTTTATGTTCTTCACTTGTAGTGGAAGAGACCTGGACTTATTTCCTTGCTTAGTATCCTGCTGTAAGACAGAGACAAACCAATTTCTGCCTCTCTTCCACCATCCTGCTAAAGCCCTGTTACTGCCTGCCTGTACTGAGCTATTGGCCTTTCTGCATGGTGCAGATGTGCCACAAAAATTTCAAGAGGACTGTTGAAAACCCTTTGCTTACTTGTGTACTTTACCCATCTGCCATCGTTGGCAGCTCCTTAGGCCCATGTGGGCTGAGGTCTGTCTAGAACAGCAGCCCCTGGGTGGCTGGATCCCAGTTTAGGTGCCAAACATATTCCTGTTCTTCATGAATGTTTTGCTGAGTTTCTGGGCTGCTGGAAATCTCGTGTATTAGGCACTGCTGTGTTATTGGTATTCCTGTGGTAAGCCCCTGTGCTTGGGGCTTGTCCAGGCACCCAGGCAATGGCAAGCCAAACCCAGCAGTGCAGTGCTTTTGTCTTGCTTTAATTAATTAGAGTAGGACACAGTTATTAGCAGCATGTTTTTGTTTCCATTTATTTATTCTGACAGCAACCAAAGGAAGCCATTATCTCTGCTAGAGGATGTTTCAGCAAGTGTTACGGTAAATAAAGCTGACAGGATCAGTGCAAAGGAGAGGATCACATTCTCTTAAGGACAGCAATATAATAATTGATATTATAATCAATAATCAGTCTGTTACATGCCAAATACTTTCAAGAGGCAAACTAGCAAGTTCGCACTCAGATCAGCCTTTAATCTTGGAGGTTCACTGACCTCTTTACTGGCTGATATATTCCCCACAGTCTACCTGCTCTGTAACACAGGTCTCCCTGTAAGACATGTGGCAGTTCTTTCAGCACCTTTGGACACAAAGGAAATAAGTTGATGGCACCCACCTGCCCCTTTTGGCTGAGACATTTCTGTATGGATCAGGCTAAAGGTGGAAGGCCGGGTCTGGGCTTGACACTAGATAATGTTTCATAGCCTTCCCTGCTCCACGAGCAGCAGCAACCATGGTTGAGCAACACCATAGGGTCCTAGAAACTGTGTGCTCCACTGGCCCCTAAGGCTGGGACTTAAAGCCTCAGTTTGAACTGTCCTGCAGCGCTTGGCTGCAAGCAAAATTATTATTGGAAGCACAACGACTGAAGACCTGTTCTTCATGCTGACAAATAAAATACTTAAGGAATGTGATGTTGGTTAAAACACCTTAACAATTTTTTTGTGCAACCCTAGAGAAAAATGGTGAGACATATACTGCAGGGTGCTCATTCTTGGGATCTCCAGTGTTTCCTATACTCCTCATTTTAGTGTAGATCTTTGCTGCTTGGCGCAAAGGTGTGGACATGAGGTGAGCTACTCAATTTTATTTTATAAAAAAAGGAGTGTGTAGCCCTCAGGGATTTGCAGAAAAAATTGAAAATATGATCATGAACTTCAGGAAACCAAAGTGCAAGTAGGAAAAGCTCAAATGTTTATAATTTTCTTTAAAAAACAGAACTAAATGCCTTGCAGTTTAAAAGCTGTAATTCTCTGGAGACTGATAAATTTGCCTGCATCTGATAATTTTTGAGTACGTGGGGTTGGCAGTGCTGGAAAGGATGCTTTTCTCTTCCCAGATCATATATTTCTGCTGGGAATTTTAATTACCAGCTTTAACTGTTTCTGTACTTTTTTCTTGGCCAGCCTCTCCTGCAGCTGAGGAGCCTTCCCCATCTCTGGGAGCTTGGAAGGGCAGCCAGAGGTGGTGACAATGGCCAGGATTGCCCCAGTGGCAGAGGCTGGGCTGCCCTACCTGTTTGTGTCTGGCCATGTCCTTCAGACCTGCTGGGCAGCAAAGCCTCTCCAAGGCCTTGCAGCCGGCTGTCCTGGTGGGGAAGGTCCAGGGAGCTCGCCAGGGGCAGCAGCCCCTGGTCCCTTGTCCCCCACTCAGTTGCAGCCAGGGTGCATGAATAGTTGGGCTTGGAGGATTGGCTCCCACCTGCAAAGCTTGCTGTAGGGATGTGCTCTTCCCTGAGGACTCATGAAGGGCAGGGACTCTTTCCTCCAGGGGTTTGTTTGCATGGCTGGTAACTCCTGTGAACGGGGTCCCCGTGTGACCCTGCCCTCAGCGAGGCACAGAAAGGCATGGTGTCTTCCTGGAAATCCTGCAGTGATTCAGCGACACTGCTGGGCTCTTCCCTCTGCTTCTCCCTTCCTGAGCCACCTCCCTTGGGCACTGCTCTTTCACATTTTTAGAGAGCACTGTTGATGTTTTTTGGTGCTGGCTTTGCACGTCAGCAGCCACTGCGCAATGAGCTCTCAGGGGCCATTTTATTCACAAACAAGGGTCATACCCTGTGACAGTGTTTTCTGTCACCTCCTCAAGAGCACTCTGGGCTCTAGTTGCTTCAAAATGGCAGCTATTGTTCACTGTCCCAGGCCCTGCTTGAAACCAGGCCTCCCCCAGACATGTTTCGATAGCTCTTCTCTGTGATCCATTTATCCCCATGTGCTCTCAGGGGGAGTAGGGAAGGGTTCGTTCCTGTTTTAGGGACCAGTGCACCAACATGCTGCAAACAGCCCCTTTCTCTGCCTCCCAGCTTTCTGAGGTAGTCCTAATTTAATCTAGCATGGGCTCCTTGCGGAGCTGGAGGATCTGGAGGCTGACCATGCTCGCTATACCAAGGTCTGTGCTGCATGGGCATGGGCCAGCTCATTCTTTACAGAATGATGCCTGCAAATAGGGAAGTTATGATCTGAATTTACAAAAAAATAAAATATCAGCCCTCTGGATAAAGGAGGGCAACAATGAGCAGTGCCTTTTTTTACAGCTTCAGGGTGACCATGGAGACTGGGGAAGCCATTTATTGCCTTTGGTAAGAGAAATGGCAAGACAAGTAGAAAACTTCAGAGGCTACAGGCTGGCTGGGTAAAATCTGGGCGCCCTCCCTCATTGGTTGGGCTTGGGGACTCTGCATGTTAATACAGTGCACCCATATTAACATTGTAAATCCATCATTTCCCACAAAAATATCTTATTACAGAGAGCTTGTTTCTCCACCCCTCTACTGTAAGCACGTGTGGGTCGTGTGAGTCCTGTGAAACCAACCTTAGCTAACCCATGCCATTTCTAACTAATCTTTCAGGGCTCTGACTGTTTTCACATTTTCCTAGCTGGACTGAGCATCCTTCCAAACTGTCAGCCTGATGCCACCCACACTGATTTATATTCCCTGAGAAATACAATTGTAACTATGCCAATTACAAGACACCTTGAAACCATAAATGTCTCCAAAGTCGTGAAGAATTCCTCAGTCTGGGACCACAATAATCCTGCCTCCCTACATTTTTCCCATTGTATTTTCCTGAATTTGCCTGCATCTGACACTTCAGGTGGAATGATGTATTCCATTCCATATGTACTTCCAGCATGTGCACATCTGCATGGCACACTATCTGCTTCTCCTGACATGATGGCCACACTTCCAGACTATACCAGGACTCCTTTCTCCCACTAAGGCCTCTCCCTAGGCAAACGCCTCTTTTGGTTTGTCCTGTTCCTCCCTATATTTGCTCATCCACTTTGAAAATAAGCACTCCCTAGCCCAGGATATTATTCGTGTTTGTTTTGGGCTAGTTCAGGTTTTTGCCAGCAAAGAGGGCACAATTCTTGCAGGCTCTTAGGACAATGTGCTTCATTTTAGGCACAAGCAAACCCATTGCACTTAGCATGTGCAGTGCTGCATTCACCTACAGGGGTATATAAAGGGTAATGATAGTGTTGCCCAGAAGGCTAACACATCAAAGGCCAAGGAGCAGTTAAAATGTATTATGAGCTGTTGGCAGTGATTGTGGGGGGTATTCGTGTGTTGCTGATTTGGACGGCCTGAGTAAATGAAAACCCTCTGGATTAATTGGTACACCAAAGGCATTTGGAGGAAAATGGAGGCTGATGGAAAATGACAAACAAGGGGAAACACAGATAGCTGGGTGTGCTGACCTGCTGTCAGGCACTGCTGATTAACTTGTAGCTCCCTACTGTGGTCTGGAAAGCCAGGCAGAGCTGGGGGTGCCCTGCCACCAGCTCACCCAGCACTTCGGTGGGAGCGGACTGAGCCCCACAGGCAGCATCTGCAGCACTGCTATTTCAGCACAGCCAAGTAGGCACTTAGAGGTGAGACTTACCAGGTATCTTGTGACACCTGGACACCATGAGACAAGAGTTTAATTACTTTTAATGATGTGGGGTGCTGGGGGAGGGAGAGGAGGCCGTCTGGTGCCTGGTTTCACAGGGCAACTGAAGCTGGGAACTTCAAAATGAATTTGCACAGAGTCTGCTGGATGAATCAGATTACAACCAGAATTGAATGATATGCTACCATCTTTAGCTAGGATACCCATATTCCAACTACTATTTTGTGGTTTATTATTAAAGCTTAAATTTTACATAAATAGCATCTAACCTAAGTATTACACTGGCAGCCATACAAACTCCAATCATACCAGCTCGCTTAAAAGCTCCTGGAGCAGGAGCACTCAACACAGCACCAGGTAAGTCATGCCCTTGCAGACAAGCTGCCTAGTGGTTGGGGCAGGTATCCTCATGCTGAGGATAGAGAGCAACTGGGTCTTTCATACATCCACACTAGGGCTGCAAAAGAGCATCCTTGTCCTCTTTCTGATCAGCAGCTGTGTTCACCAATGGATTTCTAAAAGAATTGTGTAAAAGCCAACCTGCCACAATTTGTGCTGGTATCAGTGATCTCCCATCTAGACATCACATGGCTCATACTGCCAAGTACTTTCTCTGTCTTGTCATGGTCTGACCTACTCATCTCTGACTCTGGTACAGACACTTTTTTACTGCTAGTTAGTCTTGAGTAGACACCTCCAGTCTGGTTGATTTTCTATTCTTGCCTACCAGTTCCTCCTGCATCTCAGGAGTTTGTTTCATTCCTGTACTCAACTCTACACATTTCTCTCTTGCAGACTAAATCCTTGTCATGGGAAGAAAAGCACAGAAGGTGATACGCTTCTGGTCATCTGGTGATTTACAAGGTCTCTTTCTTCTCTCATTATCATTTCAGAGCATGGAAGAGGGGAAGAAAGAGGCTGCTCTAACTGGCAGGTTCTCCCAGCCACGTGTCCTTCTGGCAGCTGTGTGGGTGTGATGAGGATTGAAGGTAAAACAACATAATTCCAGAGGGGTCTTTCTCTGTTCTTCTCCTAAATATAGTTATAAGAAAAATAGTTCACTAAAGTTAGCAGAAAGACAGAGAAGGAAAGCGTGTTGCTGTATGCACAGCTAGGATTGCTCCTCTCCCCAAGACCTTGACCCAAGTCAAATCCTGTCAGGATTCCATCTTGTCTGTCTCCCAGCTCATTGTCACAGATTATTTAAAACATGGCCCAGCTCTGCAGCCTCTGTCACTATCCATCCCACTGTCCTTCTGCTGGGATTCTCCTCTCTGTGGGTGTCACAGGAAAAAATCTTGCCTTCTGCTTGTGTCTGAGGGCATTGTAGCAGGGTGGGAGAACACATTTTTAATATAGTGAGGCCATGAGAATTAGCATCACCAACTTTTTTTCTGACATGATTCTGAAAAATTCCTTGCTTTTCCCATAAATCCAAGACACATATAAAGAATCTGTTTTCAGTCTTAGAGCTGAAGGCAAGCATCAATTTTAAAATCTATTTTTAAAGCAAATAGCATTGCAATTTATAATGTTAAACTGAAGTTTTTGAAGTGCTCTCATCCTTGGAAAAAAGAGAACACTTCATTTTTTGGTGACTAATGATGAAGTGTTTTCTAAAGGTGACTGAGCATAGCACAGAATCCTAAATATATTTATTAGCTTATCAAACATAATTAATTGAACTTGGTTGCTAATGGTTATGACTTTGCAAGTGAAAAGCACTTTTGGTTAGCTAGACAGTTTCTCATCAAAGAACAAAAATCCAGCATTAAAACATATGCAGCTTACTAAATAATCATGTTATTTGTCAGACAAGCAGAAGTATCATCGCTGAAGTGCTCCCAAATGCCAAATTGGGTAATATACATAATTAGGGCCCATTTGATTAGATATGTGCCCATGGTAACAGCCAACTCAAGATCCATATATTAGTGCAGTCTTGAAATAATCTTCAAGGGGAATGATGGCAACATCTGAAGCTTCACTGAGGAGACTTTTGGAACATAACCTACACACCAATTTTCTCTGTTCCTGTGGTTATTCTTTATCTTATTATCTTCTATTTTTAAAACAATGCATACCTTGCTCCTCAAAGGTGATATACTGCTTCCACAACATGTCAGTACACTTTTGTCCCTACAAGAAAGATCTCTTACTCATCTTCATCGCATTATAAAGCCTAAAACCTTCCTATATTTAGGGATGAAACCCAGCAACTGGCAAGGCTGCCGCAAGCTGTTTCTAGGAGGTGGCAACAATCATCACCTGGAAGGCAGCCCATCTCAGATCCACTCTCCTCTTACAGCCTGGGAGAGTCTTGTGATGGATAAAGTCTTCTGCATGGTCTTTTAGGCTTTTGCAGAAGCCTTGTGAAGAAACTGCAAAGTCTCAGCAAGAAACTGATTTTGCATCAGATACAAGCCTGTAGGCCGTGAGCTATTGTCAACCCACAGAGAATGAGTCCAGAGGGGGTAACAGGGGAATGCAAAAGAGTGTTTAGCTGTGGATGCAATATGAATTGTCCCTGCAGTTTATTTTTACATGCTTATAGGGTGAGTGAGTTTGGAAGTGTTGGAGAGAATCAGAGAATTAGCAGAATGAATTATTATTATACATTATTTATACAAGAGAGAAATATATCTTCTGGTGGAACACCATATATCCAGGGATGAGGATAGATGCTGCTTTTGCAGAAACGCTGGCTGGGAAATATTTAAAAGAAGTTTTTTTTTCCCTCAGTTAGGAAGAGACCACGATACAGAAAATTCCCTCAGGTGAAGGCACCAAGGGAAAGACTGGTCTATAGCATGGAAGCTGAGGCAATGGGTGCTGAGAATCTGGCAGGAGACAAGCATGGAGTTTCAGTCCTGGCCTGTTTGGTCTAGAGGGCTAAGGTGTATGTGGTCAAGTCCGCTATCCCACCAGTGCAAGAGAGCCACAGCAGACCCCTTACAGTGTCCTCACCTTATAGGAACAGGACAGGACCTGGCACCAGGGGACTCTGATGATACGTCATAGAGAGGAAGTCAACACTGAAAGACTGTGAAAAATAAATGTACAAAGATATTTCAGAATGCCTTTTAGCTTTTTGGAAGAAGAAGGCTATCCTAAGCAAATGGGAAACAGAACAGCTAAAAACCTTTGGCGGGCAGAGAGGGAGCACAGGGGAAGGTTTTATTCCCTGGTTTAGCTGTTACTTGGCACAGAGAACTCCTGGGAGCACTTCTTTAAGGGGCCACTGACACAGCCAGCCATATTTGTAGCCCTCAGCTGGACAGTAAGAACACTGTAGGAGTGTCCATACAAAGTCATCAATCTGTTACTGGATGCAGCTTTAGGATTACTCTTACTGAGGTGAAAGTAGATACGTGGATCCACCTTGGGCATGCAGTGCATGATTAGGAGCACGTCATGTTTCTCCATATCAGCATGATCTTAATTATGCTCAGGGGAGAGGATCCTCAGCAATATAAATTAACATCACAGGTCAAATTATATTGAAGCTGTGAAATTCCTACACCCTTCCCTCTTTCCTTTAAGTATGTGCTGTTTTTAACACTTGTTCCCAAAACAGGAGATTATTCAAACCAGTTTCTTGTTATTCACATCAGCACCAAACTATGAGGTCTGAAATGAGTCAGACCAAACCCTGGGTCAGCCCTGGAGGAGAGCAGGAGGACTCTAAACTAGGTTGTGTGTGAACCCTGTGGTGATGATAGTGATATCTGTGCCAGCCCTAAACACCCTGTTTTTAAGGTATCCTGTAGACAGCCACCACCTGTGTTCGACAGTACACATGTACTGGATATTCCCAGGCACATGGGACCTCCTACAGACTGAAGGGCATTCTCTTATCATGGGGCTGGAGGCCTGGCAGCTCTTTGGTGGTGAAACCAGCCCTGAGAGAGTCCTGGGGGTGCCACTGAAAGGCATGGTGGATGTGCTGTGTGTGGGAGTGCTCACACAGGCAGTGTTGGTCCCTCCCATGATAAATGGCTCTAAATACAGCTTTGTGAAATTCTGAATTTCTGTTTTTCAGAACAGAACAAACCGGGGCAAAAAATAGGAAAAATTGTTTCCTGGAATTATAACAGTCATGTTCAGAAATGTTTCTGTGCTCTGTTTTGACATTTTTTTGGATCAAAGTGAAGCATTTTGACATTTCTGAGGTAGGAATGTTTTGTTTCAATTTGTTGAACTGACATGAAATGTTTAGTTTCAAGTCTGCTTAACATTAAAATAGGCAGTGCCTTTCCTTGGGTTTGGGTCCCATTCTCTCCTCTGGGCTGTGCTCCCTGGGAGCTCTGCCCAGCTCCCATAAAGCTTGAGCAAGGTCCATGTTTTTCTCCACGAGTGCTCAGCCACAAGCCCCATGCACAGGGAAAAAAAAAAGAGGCCTTTTTGGGCAAGTTCCTTTCCATGCTGGACTCAACTAAAATGAAAAAAATTGTGGCAGTTGGAGCAAAGTGCCCAGTTCCGGTTCACTGCAACAAAACATCATTTCTTGTCAGCAGCATCCTTGTCTTCCCATAGGCACTTCTTGTGTTACAGAAGCTGTTTTCTGATTAAAAAAGATCTCCCAGTGAGTACCCATTAGGTGTTGATGTGATCTACACCAATAAGCTCTGGAAGGTCTGCAGGGTGGACCCTTGGATGTAGTGGAGGAGCTGTCCTTTGGTGCTGGTTGAGCAGATTTCCCAACTAGCCAAAGACCCTAAAGACCCCATTTGCTTGCTTGGGGCTAGCTGGGGTTGGGGCAGTCTCTGGCTAGGCTGTCCCCAAGGGAGGTGAGGGGGCTGCTATAGGGACAGGAGTGTTTCCTGGGAATTCAGCAGACTCCGCTCTTCTGTGCAGGTGGCTCTAAGGTTTTCCTGGGGTTTCTGATGAAACTTATGTAAAAGTCAGTTCAGAAGTTGCTTCGGTTCATTCTCAACAGCTCTTTATGGGATGAAGCAGATCCTACTACTTACTGTGAGGGATAATTGAGCTACTTGCCCTCCCCCTTTCCTGGGGAACAGCTTCAAAAGATCTCTGATTTTGCTCACCAATCAAGCAATCTCATTTGCAAAACAACTGCAAGGGCCCTGCAAAAGCAGAAGGACAGCTCTTTTGTTAAATAGTGCCTTTTGGTGACACAAAGGAATCATAAAGGTGATGGAGCTGCAGACTGGACAGCTACATTTCCTGGACTGTGCAGGCTGGCTTCCCTCCCCCTCCCAGCTGTAATTTCAGACCCTGAGTCTAAGGATTATGCAAGACTGAAGTCCAGTGAGAACAAGGTGCACTGCAACTATTCTTAGCTCCAAAAATTATTCCTGGCTTTGCTTTGAAATCTGAACCAGGGTTAATTTCTCTCTCCCTTCCCCCCTGTCTGTTTCCTCTCCTCTTTCATGTACCTATTTGCATAGACTGTCATCGTTAGAATTTCCATTAAAATTGAAAGCCTCCTTCCTGCATGTCACCTCTCGCAGCCCCCTTCCGCTTGCCCTGTGTGACTTTTGGAGGGCTGGAGAGCAAAGGTCCTGTGCTAGCATCGCCTCCCGAGCCCTGTGTTCCCCCTGCCCTCAGCCCTGCTCCTCTGTTGCTATAGGAACATCCATCAACTTGGAAGTGCCAGAGAAAAAGAACAGAGAGTTATCTTAATTATTTAATGATTGATTAATATATGTTTATGGAGCACTTTAAAACAGTGCATAATTTTGTGAATTGTTTATTAACTGGGCAAGTGGTATAATTTGCCGAACATCCTCCACTCCCATTGTTTCAATGGGAGGAAAGGGTGGTAGGCAGCTTGCAGGCTTTGTAATAGTTATATTACTAAGAGTACTTGTAGTTCTGCTTCAGGAAAATAATTTAAATTAAGAGCCTCCACCTCAAGTTTTCATAGGCAGGGCTGCTCTCAACACCTGCCACTAAGGTTACTCAAACACCTCCATTATAAAGACCTATGTTCAGCTGTTCTTTGGCAAGTTTCACCCACCTGGAAGGAAGGATTGAGCTTACTTCTCCTAAAGGCTGAATAAAAAGAGGAGGCAGAGAGTGCTTGCAGCTGGTTGTGAAACATGGCTGGCTGGTATAGGAGCCTCAGCTGCACCACTCTGCTGACTGATGGTGTTTTTTGCCAGAAGGCCATGGAGACCTTTTGATAAAATTCGTGTGCTCTGTGCCTGTAGTAACAGGTTGGAAGGACTGTGTGAGCAGTCTCTGTCAGCTGATGAGGAAGGATGGGACAAGGAACATGGTGCTGGTGTTGTGGTGTATTACCACGTTCCCACATCCACTTGGGAATGCCAGCTAGATCGGTATCTACTGCCCGTGCTGGTTGTAAATCATGAGCTCTATCTAGCCTGACCCAGGTAACCTGCTGAAGCCAGCTTGCCTCTGCTCTCTCCAGCCCCCAGGGTCTTCTTTGGGTCTGACTTTCCCTGGTGCCCGACTGCTGTCTGGCTTGTTCCCTCTCCTGTTAACAAGAATGCACAGAGGGATGCAAAGTAAATGTAGATTGGCCACCTGAAGAACTCTGTGTCACTAAGCATGGGAGAGTCTGTGACATACAACACACACTGCCAAGCATGCTTGAGAACTAAGACTTGCAGTCAACATGGTTTTGGTGTGAGCTGTCATGCACCTTGGAGACTGGTAGGGCTGGTGCGCTCTTGGTGTCAGGCCTGATGGTCCTTGTAGGTGAGGCAGGATAATGTGATAGAATACAGGCAGCTGATGAAAGTTGGTGCTCCCTGCCTGACTCAGCCAGGCTCCTTACCTGAATAAGGCCTGCAAGACACGGCTGTTATGGTGGAGGATGCTTGGGAGGGTAACAATCGTAGCTGGTGCTCTTGGGAGGGGCTGTTTTGCCCAGGTTCTTAGTATGGAGCACTGAAGACCTGTGTTGCCATGGGATAGGTGTTGATTAGGTGTGTGATGTGTATAGCTCCCTAGTTTTTAAGAGGAAGTATAGAATGAATAAAGAGAGTTGCTAAATGAAACACATTTGTCCTGGATCCACATTGGTGTTTAAGAAGTATCAAAGTCTTGTAAATTGTAAGGACTCTTGGATTTCTCAGCCCGTTTGAACCCATCTTTGGTAGAGCAATCATCCCGTAAAGGTGCCTTTGCATGTGGCAGCCACCCTTTAGGTTTTTTTATGGTGTTTAATTATGGATTGTTGCAGAAAAGTCCCTGCTCCATCTGAAGAAAGCGGTAGCAGTATTAACTTGTTATTCTGTAGCAGTTCAGTGTAGCTTTTTACACTAGAGGGGGATGTAGCATGTGCTTTACATCCAGCAGATTTCCTATGCGCATGCAACAATATTTTACAGTGGTGTTTATGAGGAGGCTGTTTCTTTAATTGCCAACATCAAGATTTTTGTCTTGCAGGGGCAATTTTCTTGCATAGGATAAAAATCAGAGAGGCTGCTATTTGCCAGGCCTTAAAAGACTGTGCTTGCAGTCAATTAATTTTGTTATGTTTCATGTGTGTCTTGGATACTAGGGCCTCAGAACTTCAGGCAATTTTCAGGTCTCTCTCTCTCTCTCTTTTTTTTTTTTTTTTTTTTTTTTTTTTGGTGTATGGCTGACATGAGCAAACAGAGGCTGCTCTTTAGTTTGGCTGTAGCTCTAATCCAGGCTGCTGGCCGGAGAGGTCTGAGCTCTGCCCTTCTTACCAAAGGGACATTTCATGTACTATGCTGTGGGGCTGCAGTCTGTTGTGGTGAGTCCTGCAAGTAGCTGAACAAAGATGAAAAGCCAAATCCACCCAGCTCCACTTGCTTGGAAAGCTGCACGTTTCTCTTTTCAGCAAAAATGGCTCTTCAACTTTGAAGAGGTCCCAGTAATAAAAACCAGTTGTCCACTTCATGCATGAGCAAAATACTTGGCATAAAAAGCTGCCGCCTTGAGGTTTTGCAGAAGCTGGTCAAATTTCTGTCCTCTTGTTTTCCTTCTCAAATCCAGCGAGCAATTCTTATTCCATGTTTTATGCAACAGTGCAGGAGTGTGCCAGTGTGAGGAGGTGACTTGCTTGCCTGTTAGCCAGGGAATTTCTCCATGTGCCTTTGGGTATGATACTTTGTGAGAAGAGCAGCCAGGCTGGTGTATGCCATGTATATGCACAAATGAGGCTGTAGTAGAAGGTGAGAATGTCAATTGCTGAAGAAAGCCTATATTCAGGCCAGTGGCTAAAGGCTCTCACAGACCCAAATTTTGGCAGTTTGCGCTATGGGTGATCATCATGTGTGCCCCCATGCTCTCCTCTCCTTTCTCCTTCTTGTCCCCTGGAATTGCATGTGGCTGTGGTTCCCACCTCGCACTGAGAGAAATGTCGGCTAGCCAGAAAAGATGTCCCCATTCACATTTCCACACAGAAACTTTTCTTTCCCTACTTTTAGTGCCTGTAATTACTTCTTTACTCCAGTGCCAGCAATCTTCCATCAGGCATCGTTATTAATGGAGAGAAAAGAGAAGAGAGGGGAGGGAGAGAAAGAGAGAGAGTGCCACAAAACTTAATTTAATCGCAGCACCCCATGCTCAATTTAACAGACACAACAGCTCAGAATGGGGTGTTGTGCAATGGGAGGGCAGGCAGTGGAGCGTCCCTGGAAAGAATTAATTGTGGATGACAATGTGTAAACAGTGCAGATGAATAGGGCATGCAGGTGTGAGGCATCGGGGCCATCCCAGGGACTTTTTCACACGAATTTCAGCTCCTTCACTGCTGACCTGCTCCTGAAAACGTGATTAGTGTCGGCGTTGGGAAACCATTCAGGGTGTCAGGATTTGGCACATATTAACTAGCCCTGGGGAAGAGGGGAGGGAGCACATGGGGGCTATGAAAGGAGGAGGTCTGGCGGACAAGGGGATTGTTAAAGGGCCAGAAAATCCTCATTGCTCTGAGGTGCTCTTGCTGCTTGGAGGAAAAATGGAAGAGAGACGAAGCAAAATAGAGCTGCAAGGCACTCTAGCCCTTACTGAGCTATGTGGAAAACAAGATAATGCATTGTGGAATACTTTTCTTTGCGTGTCCGTCATAAATATTAGTGATGTTTGTATTAATGACCTTTCTTGGCCATGGCTTTCCCAGTTCTAGACACTTCAGCTTGAGAGACAAACAGTCAAAAGAAGCAGGAAAGTTAATGTCACAACAGTGCTGAGAACAGGAAATGTGTCCTGGGTATCATATGGAGGTTGTTCAGGAGGCAAAAATGCTGCTTCATAATTATGTACCCTATATGTACAGTGATACAGACAGGGGGTTGTACAATGGGCCCAATTTACGAAGCCTGAGGTCAGATACTCTTAAATTATGTTCCTTGTGCCAGCCCTGCTTTCTGTATCCAAGCGGGGTTTCTGTATAGTTGATACAGTTTCTGTATCAAGCAGGGTTGCAGAGGGTAGACAAGGTTACTGATATCTTTTCACACTCATAAGAATAGTGCAAGGGGAAGGATGGAACTTGATGGGTACCACCATAAATACCAGTGCCTCTGCTGGATTCTATTATGTTCTTCCTTACTTGCTGGAAATCCTTTCCCTGCCTGTCTTGTGACTTGGGCAGCATGGCAGGAGTGCTGTAGGTGCCTGCTGAGATTCACAGCTTTGTGCTCCCTAGATCACTGCAGCCCAAAGACTTGGGTCTCACATAATACAACAAAAATAAGTTACTCTAATTGCAACCATACTTGTGGATGTGAAGGTGAGGTTGGATTCTTGCTGGCTTGGTGATGAAAAAGGACATAGCCATTGGTGCTGATTTGGCAGTGCAGCCATCTGTGTGGGTGGCAAAAATGGGTCAGCCCCTTCCCAGGCTGTTTCAGCTTGGAGAGATGGAATAGGTGGTGAGGGGGGAACATGAAATATCATCACAGAAACCATGAAGGCAAGTATAGAAATCTTACCTCAAATTCAGAATTGCACTTAGTTGCTGTTGTAAAATTACCTACTTATTTTGCTTAGTAACTCACAGTTATATGAGAGAATAGCTCAGCATCCTTTTGAGATAAGGCTGGTGGTGGCTCTTGCTGCCTTCAAGACATATTGTGGGGCTGAGGGAACACTTCTGTGCTTGGGCAGTGGAAGTTATGCCTTTAGTCCTGATTGTGGCAACTGGAGATGATTTCTGTAGTAAATCTCTGGAAAATAGCAATGTAAAGCACTAAAGTAACCTGGCAATGCTTGTGTGCTCAGATAAATTGTTGGAAGAAGGGCAAAACTAGATTGCCATTAAGCCAAGTGATATCTATATTAATAAGAAATAATAGCACAGGCTTTATGCAGTACAAGCCTACAGAAAGGCTATGTTGAGTTGTGTTTGTTCAGGCATGGAGGAGATGGGGCTAAGGGAAGGTCAGTAATTTGCAAGCAGTGAAAATGGGACAGCTGAAGAAAGTGAAGATGTGTGTCCCCAGTCAGTTCTGTTAAACTTAAGACCATAGCTCTAGCTTGAAATTTTACAGAATCCTCGCACCAGGTGCTTAACTTGCTGCTGCATGTGAAATATGCTCCTGTGGTAACAAATTACCCCATCTTGGAAGGATGTCCAAGCAGTGCAGAGGTTCTCAGGCTTCATGAGAAATTAGAGCAACGAGGGAAGTTTGGAAGTCATACAGGGAAGTGCCCCTTCTCAAGGCAGTTCTGTGGTACAAGCATGGGGCCTGGGACTGGCCAGGGTGATGATGAAGGGGCTGGGCTCCTGGGCAATGTGATCTTTGCAAAGGTGCTGGTTGAACTGTGGTGCAGGTGGGAGGATCTGCTGCCCTTCTAGGCTGCAGAAACTCTTGAATACAAGCTTGTTGTGACTTTGAGTTGAGTGATGGATTTACCCACAAAAATTTGAACTGTTTACATTAGAATTCCTGATGCTATTCCCAAGTCATTGTGCAGTTCATGTTGCATTTCTTCTTGGTTCTTTCCCTCACATCAGGTGCCCCTTTTCAGGCCTATCAGCTTATTGATTAAGCCTAGACCCCCTAGGCATTCTGAGCCATGACTTCTGATCCATCCCACTGGTTAACCAGGGGAAGAGCTCTGATCTAAAAGCAGATATCACTGAAAATCAACTTGGTTGCCTGACCTTTCTTTTTAATATGAGAATGTAACTTGATGTGACAAAAGGAAAAATGTACCCTTCTCCCAAATCAAGGCAATAATATTGGAAAACCCCAATAAACATGGGAAAAAAGTCTCTGAGGTGGCAAGAGGGATGTTGCTTAAAATCAAACGAAGAGTCAACGGGATAAATAGTCGAAATTGTGTAGAATTCTTAATGATGGCTCATTTGCAAGCTCTGCTAAAGGTCTCCAGCTTTCTCTTGCTTTCTCACAAACACCTCTGCAGTTGATATTGGTTATTATATCTGATGAATTTGATGATATACTGAGTCCAACTTTGCACATGTTTCTGTGCTGTTAGAGAGCATTCAGCAAAAACTTGGCTGCTTTCAGCCCCCTGCGAATGCCTTGGCAGCACTGGAGTTTTTCAAAGTGCTCTTAGATACAGAATCTAAGTTACTTATTTTCCTTGTAGTGAGGCTGGAGCAAAAGGTGCCTTTAGAAGAGGTAACAGCAGGGGGCAAGGAATCAGGAGCGGTAAAGTGAGATGTAGCAGTCTGCCCTAGGAAAGAAGACATGAAGCTCTGGGTGCATAGGGCTACTAGCCCCAGGCTAGGACAAAACCTGGATCTGCCAGGGAAAGGAGACCTGGGAACAGCGAGAAAAGGCTGCGAGGGTGAATTCACTACTCAATATTCAGGCCAATGAGAGATATCTCAGAGCTTAGCTTCTGTGGGGTCATTCATCACCTTTTCTTTGCTGGTCTGCTTGCAAGTAGTGCTGGTCTGGCTTCAGCACAGAAATAGAGTGGTATGGAAACACCGATACAGAGAAATTATGAAAAGCACAGCCTCTGCTGGTTTATGGGTGATCTGAGGTACAATAAAATGTTGTAGAGCTTAAGGACCAGATATATTTCTCTCAGGTTGGAGTTGGGTTGACTGATTTCAGTAAAATAAGTGTGTATCAAACCTTCAGCCAATGCTCAGATGAAGTACATTCTGAGTAACTGGCTTTTTTCTGACAAGTTTTTAAAGTCTGCATTTATGGTTCCTGCATTCAATAGCTTCTGGGAGTGCTTGCAGAACTTCTGAGCATCACTTCATAGACAGGCTAGTTGCATATTTTCTATTTCCTAATCAGTGCCTATACTACGGCAGAGGAGATGCAATACTGATTTCTCAGTGCAAATGGTTTTCCTGGAAAATATTTTTCTTGGGTGTAGACCATGAGTTTGAAGGTAAACAAGGCACCTTCTGTAGTTCCAATAGTTTATCTGTGTTAATTGAGCTGAAAACAAAAAAACCCCACTTAATCCTGGCAGTTACACAGTGGTGGAGGGTTGCTAACGCCGTCTGCTCTGGAACAGGCAACAAACTGGTTATGCTGGGATGCTCAGTCTGTCTGTCCAGCTAGCAAAAGCTGATCCCCTGCACTTCCAAGCCCTGTCCTCTGTCTGGGGTGGAAGCAGGTCTGACTCTGGTGGCATGGTCAGAAACACAGGGTTTGGTTCATTGCTGGCTCCAGCTGCAGTGGTCAAGCATAGGGCTGCTTGACAAATGCTCTCAGACACATGAATTGTGCATCTTACTATGCATTTCTGTGTTCCTTGAACTCTTTCTTTACCAGCCCTGCATCTCCATTTCTGTTTCTCAATTGAGAGAGACAACTTGCACCTAACTAGTTTTCCCTTGTCATCCTGGTTTTGCCATATATCCATTTCTGAGTTTGCTATTTCTGATAGTGCTAACCAGATTATCTCAGGCTTATGTGCTGTTACAGGTATGGTTACCAGGCATGCTGGCCTAGCAAGGCCCCATTTCCCAGAATGTCCCCAGTGCTCCACTCCAGTTATCTTGTGGTTCGGCTGTTGCTCACACAAGTTCCCCATAACCACATGAGGGATATAGCCAACCCCCACAGCACCACCTGTGCCTTTTGCCAGCTTCTCACAATATTCCCTCTCACATTCAGCTTTCCACATCACCTCCACTTTCTTGCCCATTAGCTTCCAGACTCTTTTCAGGTAGCTTAACCTCAGGCCATGGCCCAACTGGCAGCTTGGTGCCTATGGTGTTAGCCCCATCCTCCTGCTTGCAGAGTTATTATTTGCTTGTAAATGATCCATACCAAGACTATAATATATTTATTCGATTACATAAATCAACTTGTTACTGAAAAGTCTTGCCTTTTTGAGGATATATGACAAGAAAGCCAAGGCAGAGGTCCTGTCTGAGCAGTTGTATGTTCTGCTTTCCAGCCAATGCCAAAAGCCAGGACTGTTTAATAACAAAGCAGACTCAAAGAAGGTGGTCATGAAATGTTTGTGGATGTCCTTGCGTGTTCCTTGGCAGGTCTATGGTATCACCTCTAGTACCCTGAGGGTGGTGAAACGATTCAGCTTGGTTGTTTCTTTCACACCTTCAAGAATGTGTGAGGTGTCATTTTGGATCTGCTAGGCAATGCTGGATGCCTGCCCAAACAAAATTGCTGGCCATGGGAACAGTTGAAGTCCTTATGAGAGAGACTTGGGGGAGAGGGCGCGAAAGCAGCCAATGGCAAAAGCACAGAACACTTTTCCTTGCCCCAGAAAAGGGCAGGAAAAAGTGTTCTCCACTCAGGGGTGCTAGGTGAGCTGAAGCACCTGCAGCCACACTGCTTACTCCCAAGAGAGACAACTGCTGCAGCTCTGCTCACCCTCCTGCTATGCACCTGCTCACCTCCAGCTCCTGCTGGCAGCCATGGACCTCTGCTGGGTACTGCTGGGGTTTTTATGCCCTGGAGGTTGGCACACCTGGTGAAAGATCCTTTATGAGATTGACTCTCATGAGTTTTAGACATGAGGACCACAAAATTTGTAGTAAGGTAAAGAATTTGTTGTGAGGCCAGAAATGAGTATGTAACCCACACCTGAGGGGAATGGGTCTACCTTAATTTTCAGCCTTGAAAACTAAGTGAGATTATCCTAGCTGTGAGTACCCATTAGATTTGTATCCATCCACAGGCTTTAAATGGATTGCAGCTGCATCACTGCTTAAATCTTCATGTTGCAGATTAAATTCCTACTGGATTAAGCCTATTAAAGAATATGAGCTCTTTATGCTCAAACGGTCTGTTTGACTTCTGTTTGCATGGCAAGATTTTGGCCTGTAATTATTTCCCAAATATGTTGGATTACTGTGTATCCTACGTAATAATAACATAATTTATATTACCTACTTTAAAAAGCCAGAGAAATTGTATTTTTTTAAAGAGAAGGTAATGTTTAGAGAGAGAGTGAGATGCTGAAAGATCTGAAAATATCTTGTAATAGAAATGCACAGAAAGCTCTTTTTAACCACACCAAAGAGTCTTGTTCTCTGCATATTTTGAGCACTCTTGTCTTCTTTTGCATATATAAAAGCTGAAGTATTTGGCTAGTTCTCAGCCAAGACTGTACACCCAGGGTTCCACCCACCTTCTCCACTCCAGTCATGCACACAGTTTAACCTGTTTTGCCAATGAAGGAACTGGTGGGCTGTGCAGCCTTGGCTGGTGCCAATGCTTGGCCTCAAAAATTTGAGTGTTTAGGTGTTGGTGGCCACACGCTGGGATGGCTGCAGAAGGTTTGGCTGAAAATGTTTTCTGAAAAATGTATGAGGGTCAGTCCTCTGACAGTATATACATTTCTACTCTATCAACTAAAGATTACTCACTGAAGAATCAACCTTCTCTTTGATGCATGGTGCCTGGTGATGTATCTCCGTCTTTGGGTCACATTCAGGAAACAGTATTACTGCAGGCAATGAGGAAGGACATTTTACAGCGGGCCTGATGGCTTGCATGGGTATTCAGGGCCAGACCACAGATAAGTGCCAGTATCTGGCTCAGCTGGTACTGCCACATCTGAGACAGTCCCACGGGTGCCCCTAGCAGTGATGTTGTATCTGGGCTTTTTGGAGCCCAGAAGGGACTTCTAGGCTGATTCTGGTATTAGAGGGTCAACCCACCATTAGTAAAAACAGATGTGTTGCACATATAAGTCGGAAATGGCTATCTCTCTGAGGGAGGGTAGCTCCACCACTCGGTAGCTGGCACATGAACAAACTCTTTCTGTACCTTGAAGGTGAAGCGAGGCCTGTTGTTCTGATATAATGCCTGACCAGAAGCTTGTTTTAGTAAATGCAAAATACTCTGAAAGCTTTGTTGTATGCCTGAGGCAAAAAAAGCACATGCTTTGGGGAGGACATGCACAGTCCAGAAGCAATGGAAGTTCTTCATTAGAGTGGGGCAGGTCCTGGGCTGCCAGCAAGTCCCTGCACCCACATGAGTATTGTCACTATCACCTATGTGCCTCTTCCCTAGCAAGTAGTTTTGTGGAAGATAAGTCTCTTTGGCTCTGCTGGAATGACATGGTAATGGTATTCCTCCTGCAACCTGGGAGCATTTCTGAAGAGCTTCATGGTCTGTGTGGGTCAGGAAGAGACTCTCTAATGAACGCATTTCAGGAGATCTACAAGTTCTGAGGAGACCATAGGTATGCCCCCCAAGAGGTCTATTGTTTATGTCAAGCGGCACATTCTGTGAGGACTCTTGTTTTCCAAGGAGCAGCCTTTGGCAGAGGTGCCATATGCATGGGGCTCTGGCATCCACCTGCCGTGCTGCTAAAGTGGGTGTGTGTATTTGGGAGGCATTTCTACACACACACAGGAGGGTGCTCGTACACAAATGTATATGTCTGTCTCTTATGTGGCTGTGTTCCTTTGAACTGAGCCGATATCATACTGAAGTGAATGGGAGGTGGGTAAAGCCTACAAGCCTACTCATGGGAATACCAATTTGCATGAGCATGTCCTTGTTTTGAAGCAGACTACTGCTCTCAGCACACTGCAGCTTCTTCCCCTTCTCCTTTTGTATTTTTCAGTATGAAAACACTGCATATACTTTGCCTCTTGAGGTGTTCCTCGTGATACAAGAAACACATCTTTGTGAGTGCTTTATGGAGCCTTAATATCTGGTGAAGCAAATGGCAAGCACTGGAGACTGATGGTGCTCAGCGCACTCCTGAGAAGCCTTCTTGATCAGCCCCATAAGTTGTGTTCTCTCTTCCTGCTCTCCACTTTATCCCCAGTGTGTATTACACTTGCCCCAGCTTTGCAGAGATAATTTGCACTCTCCTAGTTCATTAGCTACTACCCCCTCCTGTCCATGGGCAAAAAAAAGCCCTTACTGTTCAAAAGAACACATGCAACAATCATTAATGCTGACCCTAATTGTGCCAATTCAAACCACTCAATAGCTCTAATTAAAACCTGTCTTGTGCAGGGCACTGAACAGTAACAAAACTGTCACCCTGAACAATCAAATCATGTAGCTAAGAAATTTTTTTTCCCCCTGTTGTTCAAATGTTGTTGCTGCTGTCGGAAGGGTCATCTGAAGGGATTAAGTATGAGGCTTTTGTAGTCTGCAAAGTTGGTGGGAGTAGGCGGGGGAATATCTAAACCCAACCAATATCTTTTAGTCACAGTTTGAAATCAGAAGACGCCAACTTTTTTCCAGGTCTCCTTTCATCCACTTTACCCACCCCCATACAGCAAGCAACACCTGCAAAGTAGACAGGCTGTTGGTTATGAGACACATGGACACCACAAGTCAACTTAAACATCTGCAAAGGAGGGGGTGAGGGGGAAACCCAGGCGTTCCTATCCCTACAACCTTGTTTCTCAGGGTCCCTGACTACACTTTCCTGTGCGCCATAAATAACTCTGCAATTACATTAATTGGTTGCATATTTGTTGACACAGGGGTGGACAAGGGTAGGTTATGGTGGGAGGATTTTTTTGCTTTCAGTGCAATTTTATACTACTTTCTTCAGATGTGCTTTAATCCCCACTCTCCCTCTCCCCATTATTTAGAGTTCTCATGTCTTTCAGAATAACTTTATAAGCCTGTGGGTGGGAGGGGGGAGTAGGAAAAAAAGAGTGTTAAAATTAATTTGATGGCACCCATGCACACACATCTGTTCTGCTGTGTTTCCCTAGCAAAGTCTATCAATCAAAAGGAAAAGGTTGATATGTATCACAGTGGGATATTTCAAAAAGCTGGATGCAAGCAACTGTGTGCCGGAAGGTTTTATTCTGCAGTGAGTTTCTGACAGGAATCAAAAGATCAAAATGGTGTGCATGTATACCTATATTTTATTTTACATGTCCCTTTTTTTTTTTAAGAAGGTAGTGAAATTAATAGAGCAATAGAGTTAACTACCAAAATTCCAATCTCGGTATCTTTTGTTCTGTTTATTGTTGTGCATGTTCTGAAGCCCAAACCTGGGATCACATGTAAGAGCCTGACAATGCTGCGAGCACTTTTGTATCTGTGTTTCTATTTTAGATCATTACAGGACCACATGCTAGCTACCCTATGTGGTACTGGATTCAAACCACCATCTCAGAGTACTTGGTATGGGGTACTTCACTGAGCCTTTCCTACGTGTGGCTCCTTGACTTGCTTTCTTTTGCTAGTAGTAATCAGAGTTGCAGTGAGAAAGTTCATGGCAGGTTGTGTTTCATCTTTCCTCCTTTCTTCTCCTCTTAGCTGCTGTCCCAGCTGAGAAGTAGGGAGTAGGATGACACCATAGAGCACTGGCAGTCTGCCTCTTCAAACATGCTGAGCACCTTGTTAGAAACCACCTTCGTTGTTTCTTGTTCTGACTGCTGGGCTGCGCCGTGTGCTGTTACAACATTGCCTTGTCTCGGCAGTGAGGCCTTTTCATTTAGTGACGGATAAAACAGCCCATACTTAGAGTACAGCTTGACTCAGCCTTTAAGTATTCAGCCTTGGTTGTGACAAAGCACCAAATCTTGATGTATAAAGAAACATTCTTTATGTATAGAAGCAACAGGACAAAACCTAAGAATGTTTTTAAAACACTTTGAGGTGAACAGTCTCTTCGTGTGGAAAATTCTTCGCAGACTTGGCCATATGAGCAGATAGGTTCAGAATACGGTCTGTTTTTACCAGTTTGCCTATGACCCTGTAAGTAGTAGCCGGGAGTCAACAGGAGGACCACACTCTTCTTCTGAAAAATTGATGTATTGCACTGTGATGTGTGATGGTGCTGAACAACTTCTGCCCTTGTGCCACCACTGAGAGGTAATGCAACACTCTATAGTTTTCAATAGCAATGTGCTCTTACAATGAGATGAACAGATATTGGTGACACTGCTATATGGCATTAAAATGAGCACACTTCAGAGCAAGTTCCCTTTATCAGCAGCACTGGAGAGACGAAACCAGAGCTCTGACAGTTTTGTTGTCTGTTGGGGGCAATGGGACATAGCAAAACATGTCTTATACTTTTTACACTTGCTCAAGAAGGGGAAATAGGCACAGGGAGGGGTTTTGACCAGCTCTGGGTGCTTTCAGCCAAGCTGAGAGCAAACCCTGGAACCATAGTATCTTGTCTAGCTTCTGGAAAGCAGCATCTCTTTTTCTGAGCTGATTCTTGCCTGTCTTCATATAGGAAGCTGTGTATGTCTCTGTTATCTGTTGAGCTGAGGGTAGGGGATTTCTGAGAAATACACTCCAGTGTAGATTCCCATTGCTTTCTGTATGGATCTCCCACGGTCCTGTCTGCCCTTCTGTCTCATTCCTTGCCCCCATTTTCTAGGCAGCAATGCTGGAGTCTATCCTCTTGACTAAGCTGTTGCACTTTAATTTTCAACAGGCCCCTATTGCTCTTGCACCTTGTGTGTGGTCTTTGAATGTTATGTGGCTCGGCAGCTGGGAATAGTGAGTGGGTGGGCAATTTAAAACAGAAAAGACTCTGTATCAGCACAGGGCTGAGGTTTGAACTCTGCTCAGCTTTGGATACGTGTAGCTGGTTCTCAGGGCTGTGATTTAAGTGCCGTTTTGCTGGTGTCAGTGTGAAACTTAAATCAGTGCTAAGAAACTGGTAGGGGAGAAAAAACAAACTTTGCCTGTCTGATAAGGAATGTTACTCTTGGCCCTGATGAAAAATTGTGGGATGAAGGCATCTTAGAATGTATTCTGCTGTTTTGTCACCATTTTGCCTCCACAACCAAGAAGAAAAAGAGTGTCTAATTTGATGTCAGGGTTTCTTTGCTGGAGTATATTTTTAAGCTGTTTCATGCCATTTAGAACACAAATCTGATTCTGAGTTTCCTGAAAATATGAACTGCTAATGGAGTGAGGCAGATGAGGGAGGTGCCAACCTGTGAGCCAAAATACTTTATTGCATTCATCTGAGCGTTTCTGTGAGGCAAGGTAAGTGTGCTCAAGCAACAAAATATAGTCCCAATATCACAACTTGTTGAGCTCACAGGGCCTGGTCCTCAGTTGCTTCCTTCTCCTTTTTGTTGTTGTCTATACTGGTGAAGGATCACATGGAGGGGAGATCAGGCAAGAGACCTTGCCTTCCATGACCCCTGGCCTGATTCCCCCTCTTTCTTTCTTTCTTTCTTTNCTTCTTTTGTACTTTCAGTGGTGATCCCACTCTGCATAGGCAGAGAGTTCTCATGTATGGGGGATTCACCAGTTGCTCTCCTTTGCATTTGCAGCCCAGAGTACCAAGTCCTCAAAATTTCAGTGCAGAGGTAGTTTTTTTCCCCACCTACTTTCCATCTATCCCACCCAGGTAGACAGGATGATCACAAAGAATCTTTGCCTTGATAAGATTGATAAATGGGGTTGGAACAGATCTCCTCTTTTCTGGAGTCCATATGGAGTCCAATCTAACTTCAAACTCATAGCTGACAAAAAAAAAAAAAAATTGGCAAGTCCCTAAGTACTTTTAAAGATTCTAAAGGTTAAAGATATGGTCGATTGGCATTCTGTTTAGAGCCTGGAGTGATGTTACGTTTGCTTTACAGAATTCAAAGGACTGTACAATTAACATTAGAAATCTATTAGATAGATATTTGGAAGAGTCATTCAATTTTCCAGTGCCACATATATATCTATCATCCACCACCACTGCAGTGGGCCTCATATTGATTTTTAGCATTATACTCCATCATTTTCAAAACATAAGTAAGAGTAAAAAGGCCAAAAAAATGAGAATGTCCTCGTTTTCAAAGAGCTGGCAGATTACAGACTAACATCAAGTATGTCATTGTAGTGATTCCACCCTTAAAAGTAGGTATGTACTGAAGTACCATGAAAAAATACCCTGAAGATCAAATGAGCATTACTGCCTCTTTAGTACATCTTGCACTTACTGCATTCCTTTCTTTTTGGTTTAATTTTGTTCTGTTTTCATGATAATACTGGTGTATGGCCTACAGCCTCTTCTCATGATGGAATAATATAGGTGCATGAAGGTATGGCTGGGTATTAAGATCAGATGGATGGACACTAGGGAGAGGTGAGGGTCTGACAGTGGTGGGAACTAATCAGGACTACTAGCAACTCTTTGGGAAACCAAAGCAGTGCAGCCAGGACAAACACAATTTAACATACTTTATAGAGAAAAAGTCTGAACAGAATTTCTGTATGAAGTATAATGAATGAAATGGCAGGCTCTAAATGGATTTCGTAGGAAAGGGCTTGAAATCCTTGTAATATTTTTGACAAAGCTTTTTGTTGAAGTATAAGTGAATATTCTGCAAAGAGCTTCAGGATGAAAAGCCCAGTAGGACTCCTACTTTTTACAGAGAGGGTTTCTGTTTCATTCGAGTGCATATATTACATACATATAATTAGCTTCCATAAAAAGCTGAGGCTCTATTTTTTTGACATAATCCAGCAAGTGCACCCCAAAGCATGCTTAACACCCCAAAGCAATGTGTATCTGCTTCTTAACAAGTGTGAATACTTTGCAGTTAGCAGCAACTGACTGTTATTCCATCATGGGAAGAGGTTGTTTGCCATACACCAGTATTATTACGAAAACAAAAAAGAAAGGAATGCAGTAAAGTGCAAGATGTAGTAAAAAGCTGTGTTGACGGTGGGATGACACTGTAAAATTGCTGTATGCTGTGATTTGAGTCTTTTTGAACCCAATGATGTCTGATTTCCACCCTCATAATCAATGAGTCAAACTTACTCCTTCCCACACTCGCCTTACTCTACCTATGTCTGGGAAGCTGGGGAAATTGTATTCTGCCTCATTTTAGGGTGTGAATAGACCCTCTCTTCCTGTGCTTGGTATTCTTATTTCATAGGGTCATAAATGTGCTCAGCTGTGGCTTTTCAGTCTTTATTCTGGACTGCCCCAAACTTGCCTCTAGATGGAGATTTGCAGGTGTCAGCATAGTATAAGAGGTTCTTCTGCTACTGCAGGTTCTCAGCAATTAAGACCTGGCAGCAATGGATAATTCTCTGATTAAAATGATGCAAAAGATTCAATGGGCACAAAGTTACAAAAGAAAAAAAAAAAAAAGAAAAAAAAAAGGAAGCTCTAAATTCTGCATTGTTACAACCCACAAAACCAAATCTTACAGCAAATTTCCCGTGTTCTTCTTTACCTCTTTTTAAAATTGTGACTACAAGTGACATTTAAACCTCTTGCAGGAGTGGTTGTAGCATCTACTGACTTAGAAAAGAACCTCTAACAGTAAATTAGGCCCTAAAAGCAATTACATAATATTTGGAGGCAGCAGATTATTCTCTATTGAAAGTTGAATAATCATTTCTACTAAACATGTGCAAGAGGGGATTTGTGCCCTGATGGAAGCTGTGGCAGATAAATCCCATGATGATTCTGAGTGCCAATACTGTTTAAAAGAAGACAGTGATCTTCTGAAACTTGTTTGAGGACAAGACAAGTAGAAGCAGAGTCAAATAATCAAAGCAAACAGTTCTCCCTGAACAGTTGTCAAGACCACCAATATACACATTCTGTGCCATGAGTTTGTGGTGGTGCACGTGATATGCAAGCGTCATAGCAACAAGATATTAATCATCAACACAGACAGGCTCAGGTTGGGGTAAGTCTTCAGAGGTGCAAGTTGTAGGCTGTATCTCATGTTCACAACAAGCTCAAACTGTACCAGTTTCAGCACTACCTTACCAGTGTTGCATAGTTGAATTCACTATGGCTGAGCTTACATCTTCCTCTGAAGGATCCATGTGTTTGGCCTGGTATACAAACGCCTGGATCTGAAGAATAACTTCTCCCCCAGTTCTGTGTCCCTCTTTCTTTGTGGTTTTCAGTTACTGACTCTGCGCAAGTGCTTTGCTAGTGAGACATCACTGAGTGTAGTGGCACTGTGCCGGCAATATTTGGCACTCTGACTGATGGCAGGGTTTTTCAGAAGAGTTCAAGTGAGAGGATTAGGTACCCAATTCCTCTTATGTTTGGTCAGTACCCTTCTCTTGGCTCATCAACATCTTTCTGATGCCTCTGATGCCAGTGCAGGTGCTTCCTACTTGCCAGCAACCTGACAGAAACAACAGACAATTTAATGGCCCAAAGCTTTCTGTTTCTGCAGTTTATTCTCTTCACCTAGATTTTTCTTTGATGATACACACCAGTAAAGTGCACCTATACCAAGTAGAGTACCAGGCCCAGTGTGCCGAAGAGTTAGGCACACATTTTCAGAGGTGAAAGTGACCACTGGAAAAGATTTCAGGATGGTATCTTTAAACAGAGTTTGGATGTCCCTCTAGCCTCCTGAATGGTAACTTGCTGAGATTTTTGGGCTCAGAATAGCTCAGTAAAATTTAGTGGTGATACATAGGCCAGGCTGTAAAGTCTCTTCTGCACTAAGGCAGTTACTATTCACAAGGGAAATATTTCTCCCTACAGAGAAATATCCAGCCATGACTGGAAGTATATATGGCAAGGTTATGAACAGATTTGGTCATGAAGGGGTCAAAGGTTTCTGTTACTGGGAATTTCTGACCCTCTCTGGAACTTCTGGTTGGTGTTAAGATGCTGCTTCTGTCAGAGCCTCATAGGCATTGGTGGGTAGGTTTCTGGTGTAGCTGGTATTCTCTGTTAGGGATTAAGAAAACAATTACTTTTTCATGGTGGTAACAAATATTTATCTAGCATAGAGATCCTGATATTCTGGTGTTTGTATGTGAAAAATACACCGAAGAAAGGCATTCATGTTTAAAGTACAAGTGATAAAGAACACATGAAGGCAAAACATGAAATAGGTCAGATGCAAAAATCCCCCTACGAAATTGGAGAGGAGAATGTAGGCAAGTATAATATTGTTATCAGGCCTGGAATTTAATCAAGACTTAAGTATGAGGTGATGTGGTACTTCAGTGGTGGGATCACTGCCTCAACAACACTGTACTAGAATCTACCTGTCTTTTCACAGATTCAGGTGTGCACCGGTATAACTTGCCCAACCTCAACCAAGCTGATCCTGATATCCACAAGGACACCCATATTCAGATTTCCTAGCTCTTCCCCTCCTCTTCCCTTCAAGGTCTCTCTGCTTGTGTCATGTGGAATGGCAAATGTTCAGGTGGATCAGAGAGACTTTGAAATGGAAATCAGAGGATACCACAGGCCATACTGGAGAAGAGCTGGCAAAGCTTAGAACCAGGCTGGCAGAGTGGTGAGGGTTGGGACTAAGGTAGGCTTGTATGGGGTGCTGTGTTTGGAGTCCCAGAGAAATCTGTAAGCCAAGAATAATGAATACTGGCAGAGCTCCATGTGACTAACAAACGGCTTATTCTGTCTAGGCTAATGACAATATGTTATGTATTGGCATATTTTAATTTTATTTCATTTTTTTTTTTTTTTTTTTAGGAAAAGATAGATTAAAGCAACCGCTATACCTAACCACTCTGCTTTGCTCTGATAAGATGCCAGAATTATACGACTGCTACTGTGTAACAAGGTTCTTTGTGTGGGTGTAGCAGCCCCTCCCCATACCTAGCGGATACACTCTAGGGAATTTTTGCAAGTGTGAGTATTGCCTCTTGCAAGGGCACTGAGCAAAGAAAGTTAATACATTGTAGAAAAAAAAGGACATGTTTTATGTGTTTCCATAAAAGTGCCACAAAACAATCCTACCTAAAGGTTATTATCACTATTACATGCACAGCAATGACCTCCCATGCATATTACTCTGCAATATGTTGCGTCTCTGCCCTGCCCTCCATCAAACTTAAGCCAGTAAATTGAAAATTAAGGGCTTGATGTAAATGCAAGCCAGTCTAGTTCACAAGATATCTCCACTGCTCAGTCCCTCTGTCAGGCAGAAGGCTTAGAATTACTCACTGCCTCCAATGCTCAGGGTCTACAGCTTGCTGCCATTACAATGCCATGGTATTGCTCCCTCTTTAGACATGCCTATAGAGACTGGGCCTTGCTGGTAGATGTATTTCCATTTTCCCCTCTTCTCCTGCTTCTATTCTGCAGCTGTACTAACTTGCCTGTTGTATGACGGTGGTCACTTTCTACCTAAACTTCCCATTACTGAGTACCTGGTGCTTGGACAAACTGGGACCCACATGCAGTCTCTAAGGGCTTATCATCTCAAGAGGTACCAAACCTGGACTTTGGATATTTTCCCAGGTGCAAGGCATGTATTACCAAAGACTCCGAACACATCACCTGCGTGAGATCTTAAGGATTTGCTGGGCGATACAAAGCAATGAGCTTTGGGGCTACTGATGCTTGGGAACTATTTGGGGCTACTTGCTGCTGGGAACGCAGAGGGAGATCTTCAGGGGGAGGTAGATTCTATGGTCAGCCATGCCCCAAGCCTCGGCAAGGAGGTGACACGAGGATCTGCACTGCCTGAGAGCCGAGCTTGCTCCTATAGGAGCCTTGGCCCCAGAGAGCAGGACCAAATGAACACGATCTGTGCACGATGCGGTGATTTCCTATGCCCAATTTACTTACTCGCTAACCCGGGCCGCCTGCCCGGCTCGGCTGTCACTGCCCCCGCCCGTAGCTGGGGCCGGGTACGCCCTGCCTGGCTTTGAGGCGGGCGGCGCAGCCCGGCAGCCCCGCGGGGAGTGCCCGGCCATGCTG
>WBMY01003300.1:477346-490993 GCA_013397315.1 Donacobius atricapilla
GCATGCGAGAAGTTCATACACCGGTATTGACTTGTTGGTATTTATTGCAGAAAAACACGGGAGGGGGGGAGGTTGGCCGACTGTGTTTTTTATATTGTTCGACTTGCATTTAATGTAGCCCCTGTTCCCAGCACATAGCTTTAGGAGTTTTTGTTTTTTATGTTCCCGAGCAGGGATTAAATGAATCCTTGCAATAAAGCTAGATGCCTTCAGCCCAGGCTTCTTCCTGTAGGAGTCTAGTTCTGTTTTTTTTTTAATCTGACAATGTTTGACTCTTACTGGGGCTGTTCATTTCACTTACCAAACTATTACATTGCTCTGGGGGAGAACCCAACATTTTTCTAAATATGGCTCTCCCAGTGAGTGAGTGTTACCACTGCAGCACCACTGTGGAGTAGCGTGAGAGTTTTCAATTATAAAGCTGCAAAACAGTAGCTGTTCTTCAGGCAATGCTACAATGAAAGCACAGCTCTGGGTGAGTGGAAAAAACTTCTCTCTCTGTATGCATGTTGGATGCATTGGCCACGTGCAGTCTTGACCCAGCTGTCTAAAATGCTAGAAGTGTAGTTCCTAATTAACGTAGACCATAGTTAGGTAAGACCAGGAGTCTTTGAAATCCCTACTTGGCCAAGTATAACAAAAAGGGACTTTAGTGAAATATTCTTTTTTTTTTTTTTTTCTAATGGAAGTATTGTTTGACCATGATGACTATTAAATAGTTCTCAGAGCTATGGAAAGCATACTACTGGCTGCACTGATGTTGTATTCAGCTGTGCTGTGTAGCCTCTTTTATGGCCAGATGTGTAAGAGCAACTGTTAGTTCTGATCTCACTAGTTGTAAGTCAGAACTGGTATGTGCCATAAATTACTGAGACCTGCTTTAAAAGATCAGGAAACACAGGGGGGCTTATGCATATCTCTTTATTACCTGACATCAAGCATAAACCTCAAAATCAGAGTGATTCCAAATACAGAGGAACTTTAAAGTGATAAGTAAGAGTCTGGCTGGATGACTAGGGTCTTCATCAGCACCAGTATCTAGCTGCTTTAATGAAATGCAATTGAAACAACAAAATAAAAAAAAAATCCTGATGGTAGTACATGATTGTACAATGAGCCTGTATACCAAATAGTTCTCATATATACCACTTTTTATGCTGTACTTTACAAGGCAGTTTAATTGCTCTCTATGCTGTGTTGTCTTGGAGTGGGAGCTACTTCAGGAGAGTGGAAAACCAAATACAAAGGACTACTGATTTACTTTTTGCTTGAAGTAAGTAAACTGACTTTGCTATTTCTTCCTTTATGAAGAGAATATCATTCTTCCTTTATGGGGAGAATATCAGCTGTGAACACTAGTATCTGTAGTTCTGTTGGAAGACGTGGCCTGAAGTTTTAACTTAGTGTTTTAACTTAGGAGCTCTTAAATGGAATGGAAGGCTGTATATTTCCAGGATGTCTTACTCATGAAATCTCCCTTGTTGCCCCTTGAAATGTCATGATTAAGTGCATGTGAAGGTGAGGAGTTTGGTTTGCTTGGTTGCAACCAGGTTGATTGATATAAGCCCCTGAGCTTCATCTCTTGCTGCAATTAGACACTGCCAGTAAAGTTGCCATTAGTGTAAATGTGGCATGCTTTAGGTTCCAATGAAACCAAAACCACTTTATTATTAATTTCTTAAATAATGAGTACCAGGTTACACCAGTATGTATTTCTTGTGCGGACTTGTGATGAAGAGTGTATTCCTGTCGGGCAGTCTCCCTGGCCAGGTGTCAGTGTTGCAGTTCTGGGGATCTGACCTTGTGGGTATTCAATTGCTAAGTGCGATACCTGCTCTTTTGCACCTTTTCTGTATGGTAAGCGCTACAACAACAATATTTGCAGGCTGAAATTCTTTTAAAGGTGAACAACAGATTTTAGTCCTACTCAGTGAATTCAAATGACCAGCAATAATACTTGCATCAAGCTCTAGATCTTCCTCCTTGCATTTCTCTTGCTACTGTAGTGTTCTAAGATAGGCAGCCAATACTGTTACTAAATACATAAGCAGAAGAGATTGGCTTACTACTGTTTGCAGAAAATGTTGAAAAACGAGAGGTATTGAAGAGAAATAGGTGTATCTACATCTCTTGTGCCAATAAGGGACGAAACTTTCAGATTAAGTGAGTTCAGGATAATTACTTGAATACCAAGGTAAATTAAAAGTGCAGCTAGTATCTACAGGTCTGTTGAGGAACTTCTGGCTCTCAAAAGATGTATGAAGCTTGCTGTTTCTTGTTACAGTGAAACTATGAGCAGTGATATGAATTCCTTAGGCTTGGTGTCAGTGACTTGTTGGAAACATCTGGCTCTTGCATATATGTGCTACTGCCCAATGACAGTTAATAACAACTGTCTCAAGTGAAGCCCCATAGGAAGTTTAACATCTTGTCCTAGAAATAACTTGGAAGCCCAAGACTACTTTGTGACTTTTTTCCCTCATTTGACAGACTCTAGTAAAGCTTCTGCTGTGTTATACAATCACCTGGTCACTTCTACTTTTGTAGCTCCAAAGAGCATTGTCGGACTTGAAAAATGTCTGTTTGAAGGATGTTACCTTCTGGAAAAAGATAAGTGGGCTTTATTTTCTATTCATATTGTCTTCCTGTATGCCTCTTTCTCTCTGCTGGCGTGAGGTCTGGGGTGTGTCACAAGTCAGGGCTTGCTGGTTCCCCCCTCCTTGATCCCAAAATGATAGATGGGGAGCTTGACGAGTCTCTTGCATCTCCTACTGTATGGGGCATTTAAGCAATATTCTTTCATAGCAGATTAAATTGTGCCACTAAGCTTCATTTTCCTCCATCTGGACAATTAAGTGTGACCTTTGTTTTTTCTAGTTCAGGGAGAGATCTGTGTTGGCCCTCTGCCTTCTGAGTGTAACTCCTGACCATTATGAACTTCATGGCAGAGAACTGTTGGTCACAGTAATGACAAATACTAGCACAGAGAAATGGTGGCTGCTGGCAGAAGGCACAGTATATGACTGCAGCAGTCAAAAGCTGTCCTACGAATGGGCTTGGATTTCTGGAAGACTGGGGATCTGCACCTCTCCAGTGGCTTCAGAGGACTAAAAGATGATAAGAGGGGAGGACAGGGTAGTCACTGTAATGTTGTTCCTAGTTTCATGCATGGAAATGTGTCATATCCTTCCTTAAAAGGCATGCTGGTTGGATATAGGGGAGGGCCTTACAGTTCAGTGCTGTTGCAAGGGAAGGAAGTAGATGGTAAAATTGTGAAGCTACCAACAGATTCCAGTGCATAAATTGGAGTGCCACAGAGCATTGGAAATTTCCTGCTGCAGTTGGCTACTAGCTAGAACACCAAATAAGAATCTTGGTAAAAAGTGCTGAAAAGGCTCCTGCAGCTTTTTTGTTCCCCTCTGGGAGGAGGAAGCAGCATTGCAGCTTATGCAGGAATGGCACAAGGAGTGTGTTCTGCTCTGTGTTCACTGCAGCCCCAAAGAAAGGGTTCCACAAAGCAGATGTCTTGATACATACCAAAATTAGGGAGTCTGTGTTCTTTATGGTGGGAAGAAATTACAAAAGCCCGTGGAATAAGAATATAAGGCGGAGGGCTTCATATACAGGAAGTCTAGAACAGAAGAATGAACGTTAGGATAGGTTTTCAATGACTGAATTTGGTTTCTTGTTTGAGCTTAATCACCACTCTGCATTGCAGAGGTCTACACTAGTTACTAGTGACTGAAGCGCTTTAATGCTTTTAGATTTCTGTGCTATTGGAGAGAATCATTTAATGAAGACACAAGTACCCAAAGGTGAGTCTTTAGAAAGGAGATAGGACAGATTTGTTACTTTAAGGCAAACAGGTACTCTGTTTTGGTTGAGTGAGGGATGATTTTTACCTGAGTGGAAACTCTAATTATATATGGAGCTATATTGTTTATTTCTCCCTGCTCCTATTTAGACCTTTAATGTTAGCTGAATTTATGTGTACTAAAGAAACTGCTCTGACTTGTGTTTTTTAAATAAGTATGCAACTGTGTTGAAGAACAGGATTAATTCTTGTGTAGAGAACCATTAAAACATTATGTTCCTATTGGAACAGCAGGCCCTCTTCTAAATAGAAAAATGTTGTAGGATTTTACTTGCTCTATGTAGTCTTAGAGTTGGTGTTTTAACTGCTTAAGCTTCAGAGTTGGCCACAAGAATATTTCCACTCATGTTAATGACCTGTGCTGTTAATGAAAGATTTCTGGCCAGCAAAAGATTAGGTACAGAAAAAGAAACTGCTCATGTGTTTTTGCTGGTGGTGGCAGCAAGCTCTGTAGCTGGTGGAACACCTACACTGTTAACCTCTTGGACTAGTTTTCTGGGTTTTAGCTCTAGTGTGCTAAGGTAATCTTCACAGTGCAAAGCAGATGCTTTCTTGGCTTCTTTCATTTCCAGATGGCCTGAAGCAATTGGTAAAATGACTGTAAACTCATTTCAGTAGTGTAGTAGGTCTGAAATATTAATACTGCTATTTAAATATCTTAGATGTTCTTATCCTGCCATCTCAAACTAATTGCGACATTACTATGTCAAAAAAACCCCAAACAAACAAAACCCCATTTGTCTCTTACTTGGCTGGTGAATCCCAGTTCTTCTGGTGCTGGCACATCTGTCAGTGCAGTTAAGTGTTACACAATAAGCTTTATGCTAACATTAAAAGCTAAACATGGAAGCAATACAGGTGGAACTAAAGCTGATCCCTGAAGGCTGCTGTGCTGGCTGTTGTACTGAAGCATCCTTTGTGACAGTGTGGTGGGCTTCCTGTCAGAGTCCCCTGGTAGCTGCCACGAGGTTTTTGCTACTGATGCACCATCCAGGGACTTTGTGGCACAGCAAAGCTGAGCTTGGTGTGTCGTGGGAGTATTTTACTGCTTTGGTCCTCAAGTGACACTCTGACAGAGTAGCAGCTGTTGTGACTTGAACTATGAAGCATACAAGCTTAAGTAGTGTCATTGCATTGGTAGGACTCTAAGCTCATTTCTGAGAAGCTCTTGTTTGTGGAGTTCTTGCTCTAACAGGGAAGACTGCCATTGATGTGGGTGAATTAATTCCATGCTGGAGTTTTCTGAACGAGATGGGAGGTCAGTGTGAGACGTTTGCTGATGCAGAGAAACTACCAGGATGTAATGGAAGTGGTATGTAACTGTCTGCCTCTTCTGACTGGCTCACATGAACAGTTACAACTTGTGCTCAGCAGCTTATATGTGAACCATGTGAAACTTTCTCTGTGTGATAACTTTACTGCTTGTAGGTATGAGGAAGGAGTATTCTGGCACCAAAACCCTGATGGAGAATGCAACTCTGCATTCTTTTGTTGTTGAGGGGAGAAGGCATTGTAGCTTTAAGAGAGTAACAACAGGAAAGCATAGCTAGTCACACCAAGGTGTAAAGTTTTATTCAGGACAGTGAAAACCACCCACCATACAAGAGAGTTCTTTGTATACAGCCTCATGCAGGCTATCAGCTGCTCTTCAGCCTGACAGCAGCTTCCCCAGGATAAGGCCTTACCTTGAAACCAGCCTCATGCCTCCTGTCCTGGATGTTTTTTCTCTTTATTAAAGTAGGTTCCTGATGCAACTTCAGCTCCTGTGGGGTGCTGCAGTAACAATATAGATAATGTTAGCAATGTTCATGGGTTTTAGAAAAGAATCATTTGCTTGCTTGGTAAGGAAAACATTGCCTCATATAGTGGGCCTGCCCTTTGACCAATGCTATTTCTTAAAAACTTGAGGTGATAAATATGGCTGTTATGGTTTTCTACAAGAACTGCTCCAAGGGAAGCCTGTGCAATCTGGGTAGAAGGCCTTCATGCTGAAGGTGCAGCCCCTACAGTGTCTCTGTCAGGTGACGATGGAGCAAACTGGCTTTGGTGTATGAAGGGATTCACTCTAGTCTGTGTGGCACTTTCAGGGTACTCTGAAGACTGGCCTGAGCCTAACAGGATGATGCCAAGGCATCAGCAGCAGCCTAGAGTAACAGGCTTGGTGGAAGGCTGTCCTGTCTACCTCACTGGAGATATTCAAGAACCATCTGGATGCAATCCTATGCCATGTGCTCTAAGATGACCCTACTTGAGCAGGGAGGCGGGACCAGATGACCCACGGTGTTCCCTTTCCACCTGACCCACTCTGTAACTGTCAGACATTTCTGTTGTGTGCCTGTCCTTAGAGCAGTGGCCCAGAAGGCCCCGTAAGCCTCCAGCTGCCTGGACTGTCAGACTCTTTGCTGGTGGTCTCCCAGCTGTAGCCTGCGCAGAAGGAATGCCAGCATGTTGAGTTTGTGCATTTTTGCCTCCCACTGGCTTGTGGCTGGGCCAGCTGCTTTTGAGGGCCCACTGACAGAGGTTTTTCATTTGGAGTGGCACGTAGCTATGCAGCGGGCAAGTGAGTGGTAGGTGTGAAATGAGAACAAACTTAAGTACTTCCCCCCAAGGTCTGTGCCTAGAGATAGGAAAATAACACTAGTTACTATAGTAACAGAGGCTGCATCATTAAAGGTTGGCTCAGGGTTTTGGCAAGTAGAGTCTGGCAGCAAAGCCTGGACAAGCAACCCACCAGTGCTGCTGGCAGACTCTTCATGCAGGTGGAGGAAGTCATACAGAAACTGGTGTGTGTAGGCAGATAACTTGCTCTGCCATGGACACCTAGACTCCCCTCTTGGGCTGGGGCTGGCATTCTTTTTCCTCTGGATGAAGTAAATGAATGAATGTGAGCAGGGGATTGTACCTGAGTAACTGCCACAGAGGACTGTACTGCTCGCTGCTTGAGTAGAGATCCAGAACATGTGCCAAGGTTCTGTAAACTGTGTTGCCTTGCCCCATACACTTTGACTTGAAGTGACTAAGGGGAAGGAAGCAGACTGCTCATGTGCAACATTCCTTCTGTGCAAGGCATAGACTATTGAGGTTCTGTTCTGTGAATCTGTTGAGACTGGCTCTGTAGGCTATGTGGCAGCCCTTGTCAGTCTGAAGTTAAATTTGATTCACTGCTCTAAGAGCATTGGCCTAATACAATTTTTCTCTATTCTGAGCCTCATGACAAACTGAAAGAATGTAATTTTACCCTATGCAGAGTGGAAGAAGCATGCTCGCTCTATGCTGCTGAGATGTTGATTAAAGCTGGGATTGAGGGGCTGATAAAAGTGAGGGCTTTCTCATGGGAGAGCCTCTGATAAAAAGAATCATAGTAAGTGGAAGGGAAGGTGTGTAGGGATAAGAAAGGGAAGTAGGACAGATGAAATAACTTGTTTTTCTAAGGTTTTTCTTGGCCACTGGTCCAGTTAATGGTAGTTGGAATCATATCCAGAGGGAAGTGCTGATCCTCAAATAGGGAGGAGAGGTTCCAAACACTTAGTGGGCAGATTCTGTTTCAGAGTTTCTCTTGGCCACCAGTTCTCTGTAACCATTACCTGGGTCACAGACGAGAAGGAATGTTGAAAATGTTGTCCATCCCTGTTCTCTTCCCTGTTCCATGACTGAGAATTATCACTTGAATTGCACAGGGAAGCCATATTCTGCCTTCTGATGAACAAAATCCACTAACTTAGCTGCTATATGTAGGCTTGTGATGCATGGAATAGTGCTTGTTCTATAATTTCATGGAGTTCAGAATAGTTGATGAACAACTTTTTCTTTGGGTATATAGAGAACCCAAAATATAAGATCATATGATCCTTCAGTTGTAATTCTAATACTTTAGGGTTCGATGCTCCAATGAATTAAAACAATCCAATACAGCCTTAATGTAAAGGTAACTGTCTCAGATTCTATGGCTGTTGTGGGTTGCACAAGAAGAAGCATGACCGCATATGGTATGGAGGGGGAGTGAACAGGGAATCAAATAGATAAGGAAGCATCCTTAGGTGAAAACACCTGGTAGATGTAGTGGTATCCTTTAATGTCCAGATGTACGCTATCTCTAGATCTTGCTTCTATGTGTACCGTATACATGCTAGTCAGAAACATGTAGTATGGTAATCTTTTGTTGCAGCATAGACTCCCTTGAGTAGCATGAAGATTAAAGAACCTACTCTAGCTAGTACATCAAACCACTTCCCTTCCCATTTCTTTGAAGCAGATTTATATGCATTCTGCACTTGGGCTTAAACAAATACGTGGTGGAACTAGGTACAAGTTAAGAACTAAAAAGCCAGAAGCTCTTGGGTGTAATTTCCAAGTGGAGGATATTAAATGAGTTGGAGTTTGTGGATACTAGCCAGATAAAGGGGTTTCCGTCTGAGCCAAGAAGCTGCTTCTGATTTGGGTCTCGTTACCATACAGAATGGTGGTAACTGTTGTTGGCTTCTGCCTGGAGTTTTGCATTTGGCTTATTCCTTTGCCCTTAAAAGTAAGCAGACAAGTGTTGCGAAAGTAGATAAGCTGTGTGCAAAATTAGCTTTTAAAAATGTGTATGCATCTGGAACACTAGAGGATTATCAAATCCAAACTTGTAGGGAAATGTGAGTTTTTATGTGTGTGTGTGTCAGGCTTAGTGGAAGAAAACTGCTTTTAACATAGAAATCTGTGAGACTGGTGTGTGTAAACTGAACAGGGGTGTTAATGCAATCGTTTTTTTGCTCCACAGTTCTAGAGATTAGTTTGATATATTTCCCTTTCTATATCTTCACCTCAAAATATGTAAATCTAGAAGAACTTGATTCATGTTTTTAAATTAAAAACAATACCAGTATCTACAGCTAAGGCTTTAGAGTTCTGTCAGGTAAGGGATTGGGGGTAAGGGCTGCCATATCTTCCTGCTGTTGTAGTCAACGATAGCCAATTGGATTCTCAGTGCTTCTGCTGGTGGTGTTATTTGCCCTCAATTAGCTGCAATGCATCTGAAATATTTCTGGAAATAAAGCTAGGTGCAGAAATCTGTTTGACTAGAGCTTTAACATAACTTCTGAAAGTGCTTGCCATGGGACAAAATTTCCTAAATGCACTGCACATGTGTAGAATTCCAGGGGTGTAGTTTTTGACTGTAAGAGAATGATGCTTCTGGCTGCTGTACCTGGAGGCCTCATGTTACTTTAGAGGTGCTATCCTGCAGCCTTGTAGGTAAAAATCTGAAGTAATGGCCAAATGACACTTCTTATCTGGATAGGTAATACCTCATGGTAGAATAAGATATTTCAGTGGTAGCTGTGCTACCCGACATGTCTCCATAAAGGGGGTAAACATTGAAGAATTTTGCTATGATTTTTTTATTAGGGTTGCTACACTAGCATTCCCTGGCTTTGTTGGTGTCTATGGGCTGTCTTTCCTTCCTTACCTTTGCATAGGCGCAGAGGGTATTTTTATGAGCAGGACTCGTACCCCCTAGGTCTAGGTTTGAAAATCAAAGCTATCTTCTGTGGGCTTTATCTTGTGAGGTGCTCTGTACAGGCAGGGATGTTCTGCTTCATCGAGTCAGGGTGTTCTCTCAGTGACAGTTAACTGCTCTTGGACTCCCTTTATTTTTGCATTTTAATCTTGAACTGTAGAAGGAGTAGTAGTTTCAATTTCTACTGACTTTTCCAAAATGGACATAATTTGCTGGTGGTAGTGTATTAATGATTGTTAAATCCATTGCCTAGAAGTATGGGGAAGTATGTCAGCCCAAACTTTTTATTGTGGGTGCTTATCTTCAGGAGCTTCCAGGGAGCTGAATGTTCTCTTCACCATGAACTAAGAAAGTGCTTTATGCTCCAACTTGGTGGTGGTTTTCTTTTTCTAAATTAAGGACTCTTACACTGAGGTAATCTAGTTGTCTCTGAAGTAATCTGGATGTTACTAGTTGTAGCTGTTGAAAATGTAAGTTTTCCAAGCTGTCAGATTTTGTCCTTTCCTCAGTTCTCCTGACGTAACAAATGTATTAGTAGAAAAAAATCGTGCTCTGCTGGATTTGAGCTGTCACCTAAGCTACTACCCTTTTTTAAAAGTGAAGAGTTGTTAAAAGATAACTGTTGGAGCCCTCCTGAACTTCCCAGCTCACCTGTTAGTTTTGTATACCCTGAAAAATCACGGTTAAATTTAAGAGGGCTGATAGAGCTTTAAATAACTGGACAAGTTAAACATTTGCCATTTTGCTACTAAAATAAGGGGTTTCTTAAGGGTGAATAGGACAGGGAGTGGAAAACAATAGTGGGAAATTTCAGCTTCTCTTGTCTTCATCTTCAGTTGTCAGTGAGACTATATAGATTTCAGGATTTTTATTGTGAACAATAGATATCTAAAGGGGTTCCAAACTAGCTGGGTTGTGAAGTTGAGCTTCTCTTTACCATGAAAGTGCTTCTTCACCTGAAGCACTTTGGCAGCAGTATTGGAGATGAAACTAGCTGTTGCTCATTAGCATACTGCAGTGTATGTTTTGCAGATTTCTAATCTGGATTTGAATGCACCCATAGGATGAAGCACCCTAACTCATCTGCACTGTTTCGTAAAATCTGTTGGTGTGTAAACAGGTATGATGTGTAGCTGTTAGCTTTTATCCTAGGAGGATGAAGCTATCCTGGTTCATGTGTATGTGGTTCTTGCATGAAAGTAATTAAAAAGAAGGTCAGTCCCAATTTCCAAGTAGAGTTTTGCCTGTATAATTAACTTAAGAAAAACGCAGTATATCTTCTAGAACACTAGGGGGTTTTTGGTGCTGAAACTGGAACGGAGTGGGAGGAAAAAAATTTACCACACTTGAATAAATTTAAGCATTTCTAAAACCTGTCCCTCAACCTTTCTGGATTTGGCCCAATTGTATGACAAGTACGTTTTGAGCCCAAAGATATGAGCATTGGATCTAGCTTGAATAGCTGGTGTCATAAGCAAACTAAGATTTTAAGTTTCCTTTTGGAACTCTAAGAATTTACCTAAAAGTCTTCAAGTTTTGCTTCTAGTTCTGTTGGCAAACAAAACCAAAAGTGTTTCCACAGTTGCTTCACATAATCGAGGGACTTTTTCCCCAGCCCCTGCTGAAGTCCCAGAACTCAGAAGAGTTCAGTAGTAGAACCTCATGCAATATGAAGAGAAGGGTTTGATGAAAAAAACCACGAAGCAACAGTGTGCTCGTAAGTGAATGATAGTCCCAAAAAAAAGTTTAACTTCAGCTCGAGGCAAGTTTTTCTCTGTAGCAAAGAATAGTGAGCTACAGAGGCATAGCTCCTTCCCCCCCATGTTTAAAAAAGGTAGGTATCTTACCATGGTAACTGTTTTTCCTGTTAAACTTCAAACTTTTTCAGGTATCCCATGCAACTGTTAGCTCTTTATTGCTTTTGGTAAGGAAATTTCCCCATCTGACCTTAAGTGGAAAGCCTCTACTAAAACTACTTCCAAGTTAGCCTGCCCATTAATTGTCACCTACAGAATAGCTTCTGATTAGTGTTTCCTTTGTCTAGACTCCTGTCAAATCTGCTTCATTCCCTCTAAGATATATATATACTCTCTGGGTGTGCCTCTGTTCAGGCAGGGCAACGGAATGGGAGAACAATTCTGAACTTGGTAGTTTTTGCTGAACTCTGCCTGAAGCCTTCCTCCTGGTAAAGGTGTGTCCAACTTCAGGAATTCAAGCTTTTCTTTAGAATCACTGGGGCAAGTAAATCAAGTTAAACTACATATATATTTGACTTGACATGTTTTTCTTCAGTTTGTTCAGCATTGATAAACTCACTTGTAAAGATATAACCAGCCTTTCAGGGCAATGATTAGGTGTTGCATGTCAGAGCAAAAGCTAAAAATGACTTTCACTTCTTTCCTTGTCTGTCTTTACCTTGCATGAAGCTATGGACAATATAAGCACTTGTATTCTGGAAGTGCCAGAAGGCTGATTATAGACTTGATGAGGTCACCTCAGATTAAGAGGACAAAATAGGGTGTTATCTTTGGCTTGTCTCTGGTTAGTATTTATTAGAAAGCAAACCTAGGGATTACCACAAACAGCCTAAGCCAAGCATGTCAGTTCTTCAGTGTATGGTAGACTGATGTTCACGCATATCCATGCATTTCCTAAGGCAACCAATTAGGATCAAATGAGAAGAGAATCTTGTTAAATCTCATGCCAGTGTTCAAATGGGTAGAACTGTACTTATCTAAAATTGCTTTAGTGGGACTTGCTAGTGGCTTTTGTTTCACTTGCAGATGTTGTTGTAAAAATACAACTCTTTTGGCATCTGTTTTATTGTGAGGTGATTGACACCTGTGCTAGGCATTGTTTACACAAAACATCTGAATGTAGTCACAACTGGATTCAACAAGATACTAAGTGAAGACAGCATTTATAAATGCTGACACTGATGAAGCTTGTTTAGTTGATGACCTGTACTAAATTGCAATCAGGATTTGATGGATTTGAATAGAGGAAGCCTCTTAAAATAGGCAAGGGACAGAGTCTGGGGAAGTGTTTCTTACCCAAAGAGCAGGGAGTACTTTCTTTTAATTTCCGCAGCTCTAATTTTGTTTTTTTCTGATGAAGCAGCTGCTGCAATATCAGCTCTTTAACTGAAACTCACATCAAGCTGCTGCCCTGGCTCCTTATTCATCTTCAGCACTTGGCTTAGAGCTTCAGATCCCTGAAATGAAGGAAAAGTGCCAAGAGGTTCCCCTTGCTTTAGGGAGCAACATATCTCTATCCTAGGTATTCTTTGGGGAGGAAGTTGGTGGTACCCAATGACATCTTGTTCTCAGTTGGGGATTATTAGAATGTACAGCTGACTCTTGGGAAATCTTTCTAGATGTATTATAGGGCAACATCTATGTTATATCTAGCGCTGTATGCAGAGTCTGCTTGGCTTGAACAGTTATAGTTGGACCTATTGCTTTTAGACAGTGAGCATGACTTCGTAGGAGGCTTCCCTTCAAATGTGATTCCTATTTGGGGAAAGTTTTTGTGGAAATTGAGTAGGAAATAAAGTCATCCCACTTTAAAGCTCAAATGGCAGTGATTCAACAAATGCTACAAGATACTAAAGAGACAATTGTGAAGGGCTAAATGAATATCTGGTAAGTGTCTGTCTCTGTTGAAGCTTGTAATCACTTTGGTTGTTACAATATAAGCTCTTGGGCTAGAGAAGGTCAACAGTTCTGGAAAGACAGGATAGCTCAAAATCTCTGAGTTGGTGTTAGACAATGACAAATTAAACAGAACTGTAATGAATCACTTGCATTCACTTAACTCCCCATTCCTTCCCTTGGCTTATTTATTTACTGGTTTTATCACTTTTGCTGGGGAAAGTGGCCTTTTTAAGTTTCAGACCATCCTGGTATTTCTTAAGCCTCACTGATGCTACAGTACCACTAATGATGAGCAAGCACCAAGTTATCCACAGGACTAAACAACATGGGCTGTTCTTGACTGGAGTATGAGGATCGTGCCTAGAATCTGCAAACATTTCTACTTTTGTTCTTGCTTGTGTGGCTGGTTGACCTTGCCCAGCTGCCAGACACCTCCTCACTTCTTCCTATGCTCCAGCATTGATTTTTTTCTTAGACTTCGGTCTTCCAGAAAAAATCTGCTCTATCATGGCCTCTCCATGGGCTGCAGCTTCCTTCAGAAAATGTTGACCTGCTCTGCTGTGGTATTCTTTCCAGGGACTGCAGGGCAATACCTGCTGCTTCTTTTTTTTTTTTTTTTT